>CM037425.1:61145391-61201630 GCA_020976825.1 Odocoileus hemionus
TTGTTTGTTCAGCGAAGTCAGGACTCCTGTCTAGTTACGAGGGACACCTCAGGAATCTCTTCGAGGCTTGGCAGGGCAAAAGGGATGCTTCCCGATGTGAGGCGACAGATCCAGGGTTCATTACCAGTAGCCACAGGGATATTTGGATTCCTATCAATGTTCAAGAGGAGTCAGGCATCATCACCTTTTGAAGGAGTGAACTCCGCATGCTCTCGAGGTGTCAAGCCGATATGAGCTATTCCGTCGAAATAAGGCGGGAAGCTAGAGCTTTCTCTACAGTTTGCACTGGAATTCAGACATCGCTTCATCTTGTGAGATGAAAGACGAGCCTGTATTCAAGCCACTGAAAGGAAATCCGGCTTCCTTTCGAGTCAGGGCTTCTCGGTGTATATTCCACTTGAGGCAGCAAACTCAGGGTCTGTTCCACATGAGTATTGCTGAGAGAAGCATCCACTTGAGGGGCTTGTGGAAAGTAGGCATACGTCTTGAGTCTAAGCAAGGGAATCACCTCTCATCTCGAGACAATTTGGGGTACACGGAGCATTCCTCGAGTTGCTGTGCTGAACATGGCATTCCTCTATACTTGGAACGGTGTTCTCGGGAATCTCTGGAGTTGCCTGAAGAAGTCAAGCAACAGGTCGTGTTTGATGGGGAATGGGGGATGGCTCTGGAGTCAATTCAGGGGATTCAGGCCTAATCTTGATTTGAGTTGGGGTACATGGAACTCCTTCGCGTTGCTGGGGTGACCGCAGTGTCCCTCTAGACTTCTGACTGTCATCTTGGGGACTGTCTCGAGATCCATCAAGCAAATCGAGGCTCCTTACATACTTGATGGAGATCACGGAATTTCTCTGCATGCAATAAAGAGGAATCGGGCCTGCTCTCACTTCGAGGCGGAAGTCTCATGATTTTTCTTCAGTTGCGGTGGGGACCTTGGGTGTATTCACGAGTTATGGATGGGATGGCCCTTCAAAACTCGTGTTTGTCCAGCGACCTCAGGACTCCTGCTTAGTTACGAGAGACACCTCAGGAATCTCTTCGAGGCTTGGCATGGCAAAAGAGATGCTTGTCGAGGGGAGAAGGCAGACCCAGGGTTCCTTACCAGTAGCCACAGGCATATTGGGATTCTATATCAATGTTCAAGAGGAGTCAGGCATCATCACCTTTTGAAGCAGTGAACTCCTTGTGCCTCTCGAAATGTCAAAGGGATGTGAGGCATTCCGGCAAAAAGAGGCGGGGATCTAGGGCTTTCACAAGGGTCTCGACAGGGGATTCAGACATCCCTCATCTTGTGAGATGAAAGACGAGCCTGTATTCAAGCCACTGCAAGGAAATCTGGCCTCCTTTCGAGTCAGGGCTTCTCGGTGTATATTCCACTTGAGGCAACAAATTCACGGTTGCTCCCACATAAATATTGCTGAGAGAAGCATCCACTTGAGGGGCTTGTGGAAAGTAGGCATACGTCTTAAGTCTAAGCCAGGGAATCAGCTGTCATCTCGAGATGATTTGGGGTACACGGAGCATTCCTTGAGCTGCTGTGCTGAAATTGGTGTTCCTCTAGACTTGGGACGTTGTTCTTTGGGAATCTCTGGAGTTGCCTAAAGGAAGTCAAGCCTCTGGTCGTGTTTGATGGGGAATGGGGAATTACTCTGGAGTCAATGCAGGGGAATTGGACCTCATCTCGAGGTGATTTGGGGTACAAGGAGCTCCTTCGTGTTGCTGTGGTGACCATAGGGTCCCTCTAGACTTGTGACTGTTATCTTGGGGACTGTCTCGAGATCCATCAAGCAAGTAAGGCTACTTACACGTTTGATTAGGATCATGGAATTGCTCTGCATGCAATGCAGGGGAATCTGGTCTCATCTCGCTTCGAGGGGGATGTCTCATGGTTTTTCTAGAGTTGCGGCGGGTACCTGGGGTATATTCTCGAATTACGGCGGGGATGGCCCTTCAAACTCGTGTTTGTTCAGTGACGTCAGGACTCCTGTCTAGTTACGAGGGACACCCCAGGAATCTCTTCGAGACTTGGCATGGCAAAAGAGACGCCTCTCGAGGTGAAGGGGGAGATCCAGGGTCCCTTTACAGTAGGCACAGGAATACTGGGATTAATATCAATGTACAAGAGGAGTCAGGCATCGTCACCTTTTGAAGCAGTGGACTCCGCGTGCCTCTCGAGGTGTCAAAGGGGTGTGAGGCATTCCGTCGAAATGAGGCAGGGACCTAGGGCTTTCCCTAGGTATACCACAGGGGATTCAGAGATCCCTACATCTTGTGAGATGAAAGACGAGGCTGTATTCAAGCCACTTCAAGGAAATCCGGCTTCCTTTCCAGTCAGGGCTTCTCGGTGTATATTCCACTTGAGCCAGTAAACTCAGGGTCCCTCCCACATACCTATTGCTGAGAGAAGCCTCCTCTTGAGGGGCTTGTGGAAAGTTGGCATACGTCTTGAGTCTAAGCCAGGAAATCAGCTCTCATCTCGAATGATTTGGGGTACACGGAGCATTCCTCGAGTTGCTGTCCTGAACTTGGTGTTCATCTAGACTTCGAACCATGTTCTCGGGGAATCTCTGGAGTTGCCTAAAGGAAGTCAAGCTACTGGTCGTGTTTGATGCGGAACGGGGGATGGCTCTGGAGTCAATGCAGGGGAATCGGGCCTCATGTCGAGATGATTTGAGGTACATGGAGCTACTTCGCATTGCTAGGGTGACTCAGGGTCCCTCTAGACTTGTGACCATGTTTTGGGGACTGTCTCGTGACCCATCAAGCAAGTCGAGGCTCCTTACATGTGTGATGGTGATCACGGAATTAGTCTGCATGCAATGCAGGGGAATCGGGCCACATCTCGCTTCGTGGGGGAAGTCTCATAGTTGTTCTCAAGTCGCGGCGGGGACCTGGGGTACATTCTCGAGTTACGGCTGGGATGGCCTTTCAAAAGCCTTGTTTGTTCAGCGAAGTCAGGACTCCTGTCTAGTTACGAGGGACACATCAGGAATCTCTTCGAGGCTTGGCAGGGCAAAAGGGATGCTTCCCGAGGTGAGGCGACAGATCCAGTGTCCATTACCAGTAGCCACAGGGATATTTGGATTCCTATCAATGTTGAAGTGGAGTCAGGCATCATCACCTTTTGAAGGAGTGAACTCCGCATGCTCTCGAGGTGTCAAACCGATATGAGCTATTCCGTCGAAATAAGGCGGGAAGCTAGAGCTTTCTCCACAGTCTCCACTGGGATTCAGACATCGCTTCATCTTGTGAGATGAAAGACGAGCCTGTATTCAAGCCACTGAAAGGAAATCCGGCTTCCTTTCGAGTCAGGTCTTCTCGGTGTATATTCCAATTGGGGCAGCAAACTCAGGGTGTGTTCCACATGAGTATTGGTGAGAGAAGCATCCACTTGAGGGGCTTGTGGAAAGTAGGCATACATCTTGAGTCTAAGCAAGGTAATCACCTCTCATCTCGAGACAATTTGGGGTACACGGAGCATTCCTCGAGTTGCTGTGCTGAACTTGGCGTTCCTCTATACATGGAACGGTGTTCTCGGGAATCTCTGGAGTTGCCTAAAGAAGTCAAGCAACAGGTCGTGTTTGATGGGGAACAGAGGATGGCTCTGGAATCATTTCAGGGGATTCAGGCCTAATCTTGATTTGAGTTGGGGTACATGGAACTCCTTCGCGTTGCTGGGGTGACCGCAGTGTCCCTCTAGACTTGTGACTTTCATCTTGGGGACTGTCTCGAGATCCATCAAGCAAATCGAGGCTCCTTACATACTTGATGGAGATCACGGAATTTCTCTGCATGCAATGCAGGGGAATCAGGCCTCATCTCGCTTCGAGGTGGAAGTCTCATGGTTTTTCTCTAGTTGAAGCGAGGACCTGGAGTATATTCTCGAGTTACGACGAGGATGGCACTTCCAAACACGTGTTTGTTCAGCGACGTCAGGACTCCTGTCTAGTTACGAGAGACACCTCAGGAATCTCTTTGAGGCTTGGCACGGCAAAGGGAAGCTTCTCGAGTGAGGCGGGAGCCCCAGGGTCCCTTTCCAGCAGCCACAGGAATATTGGGATTCCTATTAATGTTCAAGAGGAGTCAAGCATTGTCACCTTTTGAAGCAGTGAACTCCGCATGCTTCTCGATGTGTCAAAGGGTGATGAGGTATTTCGTCCAAATGAGGCGGGGACCTATGTCTTTCTCTATGGTCTCCACAGGGTATTCAAACATTCCTTCATCTTCTGAGATGAAGGACGAGCCTGTATTCAAGCCACTGCAAGGAAATCCGGCCTCCTTTCGAGTCAGGGCCTCTCAGTGTATATTCCACATGAGGCGCCAAACTTAGGGTCCCTCCCACATACGTATTGCTGAGAGAAGCCTCCTCTTGAGGTGCTTGTGGAAAGTTGGCATACGTCTTGAGTCTAAGCCAGTGAATCAGCTCTCATCTCGAGATATTTTGGGGTACACGGAGCATTCCTCGAGTTGCTGTGCTGAACTTGGTGTTCCTCTAGACTTGGGACAGTGTTCTCCGTGAATCTCTGGAGTTGCCTAAAGGAAGGAAAGCCACTGGTTGTGTTTGATGCAGAACGGGGGATGGCTCTGGAGTCAAAGCAGGGGAATCGCGCCTCATTTCGAGTTGATTTGGGGTGCATGAATCTCCTGCGCTTTGTTGTGGTTACCTCAGAGTCCCTCTAGACTTGTTACAGTGTTCTTGGGGACTGTCTCGAGATCCATCAAGCAAGTCTAGGCTCCTTACATGTTTGATGGATACTATGGAATTTATCTGCATGCAATGCAGGGGAATCGGGACTCATCTCGCTTCAAGGGGGAAATCTCATGGTTTTTCTCGAGTTTCGGCGAGAACCTGGGGTATATTCTCGAGTTGCAGCGGGGATGGCCGTTTAAAACTCGCGTTTTTTCAGGGACGTCAGGACTCCTGTCTAGTTACGAGGTACACCTCAGGAATCACTTCGGGGCTTGGCAGGGAAAAAGGGTGGCTTCTCGAGGTGAGGCGGGAGACCCAGAGTCCCTTTCCAGTCTCCAAAGAGATATTGGGATTCCTATCAGTGTTCCTGAGAAGTCAGGCATCGTCACCTTTTGAAGCAGTGAACTCCGTGTGCCTCTCGAGGTGTCAAAGGGATGTGAGGCCGTCCGTCGAAATGAGGCAGGCACCTAGGACATTCTCTAGGGTCTCCACAGGGGATTAAGATATCCCTTCATTATGTGAGATGAAAGACGAGCCTGTATTCAAGCCACTGCATGGAAATCTGGCCTCCTTTCGAGTCAAGGCTTCTCTGTATATATTCCACTTGAGGCAGCAAACTCAGGGTCCCTCCCACATACCTATTGCTGAGAAAAGCCTCCTCTTGAGGGGCTAGTGGTAATTGGGCATATGTCTTGAATCTAAGCCAGGGAATCAGCTCTCATCTTGAGAAGAATTGGGGTGCATGGAGCATTCCCCGAGTTTTTCTGTGCTGAACTGGGTGTTCCTCTAGACTTGGGACTGTGTTCTTGGGGAATCTCTGGAGTTGCCTAAAGGAAGTCAAGCCTCTGGTCGCGTTTGATGGGGAATGGGGGATTACTCTGGAGTCAATGCAGGGGAATCGAACCTCATCGCGAGGTGATTTGGGGTACAAGGAGCTCCTTCGTGTTGCTGTGGTGACCATAGGGTCCCTCTAGACTTGTGACTGTGATCTTGGGGACTGTCTCGAGATCCATCAAGCAAGTCGAGGCTACTTACAAGTTTGATTAGGATCATGGAATTGCTCTGCATGCAATGCAGGGGAATTGGGCTTCCTCTCCCTTCGAGGCGGAAGTCTCATGATTTTTCTTCAGTTGCGGTGGGGACCTTGGGTGCATTCACGAGTTATGGAGGGGATGGCCCTTCAAAACTCGTGTTTGCCCAGCGACGTCAGGACTCCTGCCTAGTTACGAGGGACACCTCAGGAATCTCTTCGAGACTTTGCATGGCAAAAGAGATGCTTCTCGAGGGGAGAAGGCAGACCGAGGGTCCCTTACCAGTAGCCACAGGCATATTGGGATTCCTATCAATGTTCAAGAGGAGTCAGGCATCTTCACCTTTTGAAGCAGTGAACTCCTTGTGCCTCTCGAAATGTCAAAGGGATGTGAGGCATTCCGGCGAAAAGAGGCGGGGATCTAGGGCTTTCTCGAGGGTCTCGACAGGGGATTCAGTCATCACTCATCTTGTGAGATGAAAGACGAGCCTGTATTCAAGCCACTGCAAGGAAATCTGGCCGCCTTTCGAGTCAGGGCTTCTCGGTGTATATTTCACTTGAGGCAACAAATTCACGGTCGCTCCCACATAAATATTGCTGAGAGAAGCATCCACTTGAGGGGCTTGTGGAAAGTAGGCATACGTCTTAAGTCTAAGTCAGGGAATCAGCTGTCATCTCGAGATGATTTGGGGTACACGGAGCATTCCTCGAACTTCTCTGCTGAACTTGGTGTTCCTCTAGACTTGGGACGTTGTTCTTGGGGAATCTCTGGAGTTGCCTAAAGGAAGTCAAGCCTCTGGTCGTGTTTGATGGGGAATGAGGGATTACTCTGGAGTCAATGCAGGGGAATCGGACCTCATCGCGAGGTGATTTGGGGTACAAGGAGCTCCTTCGTGTTGCTGTGGTGACCATAGGGTCCCTCCAGACTTGTGACTGTGATCTTGGGGACTGTCTCGAGATCCATCAAGCAAGTCGAGGCTACTTACACGTTTGATTAGGATCATGGAATTGCTCTGCATGCAATGCAGGGGAATCTGGTCTCATCTCCCTTCGAGGGGGAAGTCTCATGGTTTCTCTAGACTTGCGGCGGGCACCTGGGGTATATTTTCAAATTACAGCGGGGATGACCCTTCAAACTCGTGTTTGTTCAGTGACGTCAGGACTCCTGTCTAGTTACGAGGGACACCTCAGGAATCTCTTCGAGACTTGGCATGGCAAAAGAGACGCCTCTCGAGGTGAAGGGGGAGACCCAGGGTCCCTTTACAGTAGGCACAGGAATACTGGGATTAATATCAATGTACAAGAGGAGTCAGGCATCGTCACCTTTTGAAGCAGTGGACTCCGCGTGCCTCTCGAGGTGTCAAAGGGGTGTGAGGCATTCCGTCGAAATGAGGCAGGGACCTAGGGCTTTCCCTAGGTATACCACAGGGGATTCAGAGATCCCTACATCTTGTGAGATGAAAGACGAGCCTGTATTCAAGCCACTTCAAGGAAATCCGGCTTCCTTTCCAGTCAGGGCTTCTTGGTGTATATTCCACTGAGGCAGCAAACACATGGTCCCTCCCACATACATATTCTTGTGAGAAGCCTCCTCTTGAGGGGCTTGTGGAAAGTTGGCATATGTCTTGAGTCTAAGCCAGGGAATCAACTCTCATCTCGAGACGATTTGGTGTGCATGGAGCATTCCTCGAGTTCCTGTGCTGAACTTGGTGTTCCTCTAGACTTGGCAGGGTGTCCTCGGGGAATCTCTGGAGTTGCCCAAAAGAAGTCAAGCCACTGGTCTTGTCTGATGGGGAACGGGGGATGGCTCTGGAGTCAATGCAGGGGAATCGGGCCTCATCTCGAGTTGATTTGGCGTACAAGGAACTCCTTCGCGTTGCTGGGGTAACCTCAGTGTCCGTCTATACTTGTGACCATGTCCCTGGGGACTGTCTCGAGATCCATCAAGCAAGTCAAGGCTCCTTACTTGTTGCATGGGGATCACGGAATTGCTCTGCATGAAATGCAGGGGAATCGGGCCTCTTCTCGCCTCGAGGGGGAAGTCTCATGGTTTTTCTCAAGTTGCGGCGGGGACCTGGGGTATATTCTCGACTTACGGCGGGGATGGCCCTTTAAAACTCATGTTTGTTCAATGACGTCAGGACTCCTGTCTAGTTACGAGGGACACCTCAGAAATATCTTCGAGGCTTCTCAAGGCAATAGGGATTCTTCTCGAGGTGAGGCAGAAGACCAATTGTCCCTTTCCAGTAGCCACAGGGATATTGGGATTCCTATCAATGTTCAAGAGGAGTCAGGCATCGTCACCTTTTGAAGCAGTGAACTCCAAGTGCCTCTAGATGTTTCAAAGGGAAGTGAGGCATTCTGTCGAAATGAGGCTGGAACCTAGGGCTTTCTCTATGGTCTCCAGAGGGGATTCAGACATCCCTTCATTTTGTGAGTTTAAGGACGAGCCTGTATTCAACCCACAGCAAGGTAATCTGGCGTCCTTTCGAGTCAGGGCTTCTCAGTGTATATTCCACGTGAGCCAGCAAACTCAGGGTCCCTCCCACATACCTATTGCTGAGAGAAGCCTCCTCTTGAGGGGCTTGTGGAAAGTTGGCATACGTCTTGAGTCTAAGCCAGGAAATCAGCTCTCATCTCGAATGATTTGGGGTACACGGAGCATTCCTCGAGTTGCCGTCCTGAACTTGGTGTTCATCTAGACTTCGGACCATGTTCTCGGGAATCTCTGGAGTTGCCTAAAGGAATTCAAGCCACTGGTCGTGTTTGATGCGGAACGGGAGATGGCTCTGGAGTCAATGCAGGGGAATCGGGCCTCATGTCGAGATGATTTGAGGTACATGGAGCTACTTCGCATTGCTAGGGTGACCTCAGGGTCCCTCTAGACTTGTGACCATGTTTTGGGGACTCTCTCGTGACCAATCAAGCAAGTCGAGGCTCCTTACATGTGTGATGGTGATCACGGAATTGGTCTGCATGCAATGCAGGGGAATTGGGCCTCATCTCGCTTCGTGGGGGAAGTCTCATTGTTGTTCCCATGTCGCGGCGGGGACCTGGGGTATATTCTCGAGTAACGGCTGGGATGGCCTTTCAAAAGCCTTGTTTGTTCAGCGAAGTCAGGACTCCTGTCTAGTTACGAGGGACACATCAGGAATCTCTTCGAGGCTTGGCAGGGCAAAAGGGATGCTTCCCGAAGTGAGGCGACAGATCCAGGGTTCATTACCAGTAGCCACAGGGATATTTGGATTCCTATCAATGTTCAAGAGGAGTCAGGCATCATCACCTTTTGAAGGAGTGAACTCCGCATGCTCTCGAGGTGTCAAATCGATATGAGCTATTCCGTCGAAATAAGGCGGGAAGCTAGAGCTTTCTCTGCAGTCTCCACTGGGATTCAGACATCGCTTCATCTTGTGAGATGAAAGACGAGCCTGTATTCAAGCCACTGAAAGGAAATCCGGCTTCCTTTCGAGTCAGGGCTTCTCGGTGTATATTCCACTTGAGGCAGCAAACTCAGGGTCTGTTCCACATGAGTATTGCTGAGAGAAGCATCCACTTGAGGGGCTTGTGGAAAGTAGGCATACGTCTTGAGTCTAAGCAAGGGAATCACCTCTCATCTCGAGACAATTTGGGGTACACATGGAGCATTCCTCGAGTTGCTGTGCTGAACTTGGCATTCCTCTATACTTGGAACGGTGTTTCTCGGGAATCTCTGGAGTTGCCTAAAGAAGTCAAGCAACAGGTCGTGTTTGATGGGGAATGGGGGATGGCTCTGGAGTCAATTCAGGGGATTCAGGCCTAATCTTGATTTGAGTTGGGGTACATGGAACTCCTTCGCGTTGCTGGGGTGACCGCAGTGTCCCTCTAGACTTCTGACTGTCATCTTGGGGACTGTCTCGAGATCCATCAAGCAAATCGAGGCTCCTTACATACTTGATGGAGATCACGGAATTTCTCTGCATGCAATAAAGGGGAATCGGGCCTGCTCTCACTTCGAGGCGGAAGTCTCATTATTTTTCTTCAGTTGCGGTGGGGACCTTGGGTGTATTCACGAGTTATGGAGGGGATGGCCCTTCAAAACTCGTGTTTGTCCAGCGACCTCAGGACTCCTGCCTAGTTACGAGAGACACCTCAGGAATCTCTTCGAGGCTTGGCATGGCAAAAGAGATGCTTCTCGAGGGGAGAAGGCAGACCCAGGGTCCCTTACCAGTAGCCACAGGCATATTGGGATTCCTATCAATGTTCAAGAGGAGTCAGGCATCATCACCTTTTGAAGCAGTGAACTCCTTGTGCCTCTCGAAATGTCAAAGGGATGTGAGGCATTCCGGCAAAAAGAGGCGGGGATCTAGGGCTTTCACAAGGGTCTTGACAGGGGATTCAGACATCCCTCATCTTGTGAGATGAAAGACGAGCCTGTATTCAAGCCACTGCAAGGAAATCTGGCCTCCTTTCGAGTCAGGGCTTCTCGGTGTATATTCCACTTGAGGCAACAAATTCACGGTTGCTCCCACATAAATATTGCTGAGAGAAGCATCCACTTGAGGGGCTTGTGGAAAGTAGGCATACGTCTTAAGTCTAAGCCAGGGAATCAGCTGTCATCTCGAGATGATTTGGGGTACACGGAGCATTCCTTGAGCTGCTGTGCTGAAATTGGTGTTCCTCTAGACTTGGGACGTTGTTCTTTGGGAATCTCTGGAGTTGCCTAAAGGAAGTCAAGCCTCTGGTCGTGTTTGATGGGGAATGGGGAATTACTCTGGAGTCAATGCAGGGGAATCGGACCTCATCTCGAGGTGATTTGGGGTACAAGGAGCTCCTTCGTGTTGCTGTGGTGACCATAGGGGTCCCTCTAGACTTGTGACTGTGATCTTGGGGACTGTCTCGAGATCCATCAAGCAAGTCGAGGCTACTTACACGTTTGATTAGGATCATGGAATTGCTCTGCATGCAATGCAGGGGAATCTGGTCTCATCTCGCTTCGAGGGGGATGTCTCATGGTTTTTCTAGAGTTGCGGCGGGTACCTGGGGTATATTCTCGAATTACGGCGGGGATGGCCCTTCAAACTCGTGTTTGTTCAGTGACGTCAGGACTCCTGTCTATTTACGAGGGACACCTCAGGAATCTCTTCGAGACTTGGCATGGCAAAAGAGACGCCTCTCGAGGTGAAGGGGGAGACCCAGGGTCCCTTTACAGTAGGCACAGGAATACTGGGATTAATATCAATGTACAAGAGGAGTCAGGCATCGTCACCTTTTGAAGCAGTGGACTCCGCGTGCCTCTCGAGGTGTCAAAGGGGTGTGAGGCATTCCGTCGAAATGAGGCAGGGACCTAGGGCTTTCCCTAGGTATACCACAGGGGATTCAGAAATCCCTACATCTTGTGAGATGAAAGACGAGCCTGTATTCAAGCCACTTCAAGGAAATCCGGCTTCCTTTCCAGTCAGGGCTTCTCGGTGTATATTCCACTTGAGCCAGTAAACTCAGGGTCCCTCCCACATACCTATTGCTGAGAGAAGCCTCCTCTTGAGGGGCTTGTGGAAAGTTGGCATACGTCTTGAGTCTAAGCCAGGGAATCAGCTCTCATCTCGAATGATTTTGGGTACACGGAGCATTCCTCGAGTTGCTGTCCTGAACTTGGTGTTCATCTAGACTTCGAACCATGTTCTCGGGGAATCTCTGGAGTTGCCTAAAGGAAGTCAAGCCACTGGTCGTGTTTGATGCGGAACGGGGATGGCTCTGTAGTCAATGCAGGGGAATCGGGCCTCATGTCGAGATGATTTGAGGTACATGGAGCTACTTCGCATTGCTAGGGTGACCTCAGGGTCCCTCTAAACTTGTGACCATGTTTTGGGGGGACTGTCTCGTTACCCATCAAGCAAGTCGAGGCTTCTTACATGTGTGATGGTGATCACGGAATTGGTCTGCATGCAATGCAGGGGAATCGGGCCTCATCTCGCTTCGTGGGGGAAGTCTCATAGTTGTTCTCAAGTCGCGGCGGGACCTGGGGTATATTCTCGAGTTACGGCTGGGATGGCCTTTCAAAAGCCTTGTTTGTTCAGTGAAGTCAGGAATCCTGTCTAGTAACGAGGGACACCTCAGGAATCTCTTCGAGGCTTGGCAGGGCAAAAAGGATTCTTCCCGAGGTGAGGCGACAGATTCAGGGTCCATTACCAGTAGCCACAGGGATATTTGGATTCCTATCAATGTTCAAGAGGAGTCAGGCATCATCACCTTTTGAAGGAGTGAACTCCGCCTGCTCTCGAGGTGTCAAACCGATATGAGCTATTCCGTCGAAATAAGGCGGGAAGCTAGAGCTTTCTCTACAGTCTCCACTGGGATTCAGACATCGCTTCATCTTGTGAGATGAAAGAGGAGCCTGTATTCAAGCCAATGAAAGGAAATCCGGCTTCCTTTCGAGTCAGGGCTTCTCGGTGTATATTCCACTTGAGGCAGCAAACTCAGGGTCTGTTCCACATGAGTATTGCTGAGAGAAGCATCCACTTGAGGGGCTTGTGGAAAGTAGGCATACGTCTTGAGTCTAAGCAAGGGAATCACCTCTCATCTCGAGACAATTTGGGGTACACGGATCATTTCTCGAGTTGCTGTGCTGAACTTGGCGTTCCTCTATACTTGGAACGGTGTTCTCGCGAATCTCTGGAGTTGCCTAAAGAAGTCAAGCAACAGGTCATGTTTGATGGGGAACGGGGGATGGCTCTGGAATCAATTCAGGGGATTCATGCCTAATCTTGATTTGAGTTGGGGTACATGGAACTCCTTCGCGTTGCTGGGGTGACCGCAGTGTCCCTCTAGACTTGTGACTGTTATCTTGGGGACTGTCTCGAGATCCATCAAGCAAATCGTGGCTCCTTACATACTTGATGGAGATCACGGAATTTCTCTGCATGCAATAAAGGGGAATCGGGCCTGCTCTCGCTTCGAGGTGGAAGTCTCATGGTTTTTCACTAGCTGCAGCGAGGACCTGGAGTATATTCTCGAGTTATGGCGAGGATGGCACTTCCAAACACGTGTTTGTTCAGCGACGTCTGGACTCCTGTCTAGTTACGAGAGACACCTCAGGAATCTCTTTGAGGCTTGACACGGCAAAGGGACGCTTCTCGAGTGAGGCGGGAGCCCGAGGGTCCCTTTCCAGTTGCCACAGGAATTTTGGGATTCCTATTAATGTTCAAGAGGAGTCAAGCCTTGTCACCTTTTGAAGCAGTGAACTCCGCATGCTTCTCGAGGTGTCAAAGTGTGATGAGGTATTTTGTCCAAATGAGGCGGGGACCTTTGGCTTTCTCTATGGTCTCCACAGGGTTTCAAACATCCCTTCATCTTGTGAGATGAAGGACGAGCCTGTATTCAAGCCACTGTAAGGAAATCCGGCCTCCTATCGAGTCAGGGCCTCTCAGTGTATATTCCACATGAGGCGCCAAACTTAGGGTCCCTCCCACATACATATTGCTGAGAGAAGCCTCCTCTTGAGGTGCTTGTGGAAAGTTGGCATACGTCTTGAGTCTAAGCCAGTGAATCAGCTCTCATCTCGAGATATTTTGGGGTACACGGAGAATTCCTCGAGTTGCTCTGCTGAACTTGGTGTTCCTCTAGATTTGGGACAGTGTTCTCCGGGAATCTCTGGAGTTGCCTAAAGGAAGGAAAGCCACTGGTTGTGTTTGATGCAGAACGGGGGATGGCTCTGGAGTCAAAGCAGGGGAATCGCGCCTCATTTCGATTTGATTTGGGGTGCATGAATCTCCTGCGCTTTGTTGCGGTTACCTCAGAGTCCCTCTAGACTTGTTACAGTGTTCTTGGGGACTGTCTCGAAATCCATCAAGCAAGTCTAGGCTCCTTACATGTTTGATGGATACCACGGAATTTATCTGCATGCAATGCAGGGGAATCGGGACTCATCTCGCTTCAAGGGGGAAATCTCATGGTTTTTCTCGAGTTGCGCCGAGAACCTGGGGTATATTCTCGGGTTGCAGCGGGGATGGCCGTTTAAAACTCGCGCGTTTTTTCAGGGACGTCAGGACTCCTGTCTAGTTACGAGGTACACCTCAGGAATCACTTCGGGCTTGGCAGGGAAAAAGGGTGGCTTCTCGAGGTGAGGCGGGAGACCCAGAGTCCCTTTCCAGTCTCCAAAGAGATATTGGGATTCCTATCAGTGTTCCTGAGAAGTCAGGCATCGTCACCTTTTGAAGCAGTGAACTCCGTGTGCCTCTCGAGATGTCAAAGGATGTGAGGCCTTCCGGCGAAATGAGGCAGGGACCTAGGGCTATCTCTAGGGTCTCCACAGGGGATTCAGATATCCCTTCATTATGTGAGATGAAAGACGAGCCTGTATTCAAGCCACTGCATGGAAATCAGGCCTCCTTTCGAGTCAGGGCTTCTCTGTATATATTCCACTTGAGGCAGCAAACTCAGGGTCCCTCCCACATACCTATTGCTGAGAGAAGCCTCCTCTTGAGGGGCTAGTGGTAATTGGGCATACGTCTTGAATCTAAGCCAGGGAATCAGCTCTCATCTTGAGAAGAATTGGGGTGCACGGAGCATTCCCCGAGTTTCTGTGCTGAACTGGGTGTTCCTATAGACTTGGGACTGTGTTCTTGGGGAAATCTCTGGACTTGCCTAAAGGAAGTCAAGCCACTGGTCGTGTTTGATGGGGAACCCGGATGGCTCTGAAGTCAAAGCAGGGAATCGGGCCTCATCTCGAGTTGATTTGGGGTACTTGGATCTCCTTCGTGTTGCTGGAAGGATCTCAGGGTCGCTCTAAACTTGTGACCGTGTTCTTGGGGACTGTCTCGAGATCCATCAAGCAAGTCGAGGTTCCTTACAAGTTTGATGGGGATCACGGAATTGCTCTGCATGCAATGCAGGGGAATCGGGCCTCCTCTCACTTCGAGGCGGAAGTCTCATGATTTTTCTTCAGTTGTGGTGGGGACCTTGGGTGTATTCACGAGTTATGGAGGGGATGGCCCTTCAAAACTCGTGTTTGTCCAGCGACGTCAGGACTCCTGCCTAGTTACGAGGGACACCTCAGGAATCTCTTCGAGACTTGGCATGGCAAAAGAGATGCTTCTCGAGGGGAGAAGGCAGACCCAGGGTCCCTTACCAGTAGCCACAGGCATATTGGGATTCCTATCAATGTTCAAGAGGAGTCAGGCATCATCACCTTTTGAAGCAGTGAACTCCTTGTGCCTCTCGAAATGTCAAAGGGATGTGAGGCATTCCGGCGAAAAGAGGCGGGGATCTAGGGCTTTCTCGAGGGTCTCGACAGGGGATTCAGACATCCCTCATCTTGTGAGATGAAAGACGAGCCTGTATTCAAGCCACTGCAAGGAAATCCGGCCTCCTTTCGAGTCAGGGCTTCTCGGTGTATATTCCACTTGAGGCAACAAATTCACGGTCGCTCCCACATAAATATTGCTGAGAAAAGCATCCACTTGAGGGGCTTGTGGAAAATAGGCATACGTCTTAAGTCTAAGCCAGGGAATCAGCTGTCATCTCGAGATGATTTTGGGGTACACGGAGCATTCCTCGAGCTGCTGTGCTGAACTTGGTGTTCCTCTAGATTTGGGACGTTGTTCTTGGGGAATCTCTGGAGTTGCCTAAAGGAAGTCAAGCCTCTGGTCGTGTTTGATGGGGAATGGGGGATTACTGCTCTGGAGTCAATGCAGGGGAATCGGACCTCATGCGAGGTGATTTGGGGTAAAAGGAGCTCCTTGTGTTGCTGTGGTGACCATAGGGTCCCTCTAGACTTGTGACTGTGATCTTGGGGACTGTCTCGAGATCCATCAAGCAAGTCGAGGCTACTTATACGTTTGATTAGGATCATGGAATTGCTCTGCATGCAATGCAGGGGAATCTGGTCTCATCTCGCTTCGAGGGGGAAGTCTCATGGTTTTTCTAGACTTGCGGCGGGGACCTGGGGTATATTCTCGAATTACAGCGGGGATGGCCTTCAAACTCGTGTTTGTTCAGTGACGTCAGGACTCCTGTCTAGTTACGAGGGACACCTCAGGAAATTCTTCGAGACTAGGCATGGCAAAAGAGACGCCTCTCGAGGTGAAGGGGGAGACCCAGGGTCCCTTTACAGTAGCCACAGTAATACTGGGATTAATATCAATGTACAAGAGGAGTCAGGCATCGTCACCTTTTGAAGGAGTTGACTCCGCGTGCCTCTTGAGGTGTCAAAGGGGTGTGAGGCATTCCGTCGAAATGAGGCAGGGACCTAGGGCTTTCCCTAGGTATACCACAGGGGATTCAGAAATCCCTACATCTTGTGAGATGAAAGACGAGCTTGTATTCAAGCCACTTCAAGGAAATCCGGCTTCCTTTCCAGTCAGGGCTTCTCGGTGTATATTCCACTGAGGCAGCAAACACATGGTCCCTCCCACATACATATTCTTGTGAGAAGCCTCCTCTTGAGGGGTTTGTGGAAAGTTGGCATACGTCTTGAGTCTAAGCCAGGGAATCAACTCTCATCTCGAGACGATTTGGGTGTACATGGAGCATTCCTCGAGTTGCTGTGCTGAACTTGGTGTTCCTCTAGACTTGGGACGGTGTCCTCGGGGAATCTCTGGAGTTGCCCAAAAGAAGTCAAGCCACTGGTCCTGTCTGATGGGGAACGGGGGATGGCTCTGGAGTCAATGCAGGGGAATCGGGCCTCATCTCGAGTTGATTTGGAGTACAAGGAACTCCTTCGCGTTGCTGGGGTAACCTCAGTGTCCGTCTATACTTGTGACCGTGTCCCTGGGGACTGTCTCGAGATCCATCAAGCAAGTCGTGGCTCCTTACTTGTTGCATGGGGATCACGGAATTGCTCTGCATGAAATGCAGGGGAATCGGGCCTCTTCTCGCCTAGCGGGGAAGTCTCATGGTTTTTCTCAAGTTGCGGCGGGGACCTGGGGTATATTCTCGAGTTACGGTGGGGATGGCCCTTTAAAACTCATGTTTGTTCAACGACGTCAGGACTCCTGTCTAGTTACGAGGGACACCTCAGAAATATCTTCGAGGCTTTCAAGGCAAAGGGATTCTTCTCGAGGTGAGGCAGAAGACCCAGGGTCCCTTTCCAGTAGCCACAGGGATATTGGGATTCCTATCAATGTTCAAGAGGAGTCAGGCATCGTCACCTTTTGAAGCAGTGAACTCCACGTGCCTCTCGAGGTTTCAAATGGAGGTGAGGCATTCTGTCGAAATGAGGCTGGGACCTAGGGCTTTCTCTATGGTCTCCAGAGGGGATTCAGACATCGCTTCATCTTGTGAGATGAAAGACGAGCCTGTATTCAAGCCACTGAAAGGAAATCCGCCTTCCTTTCGAGTCAGGGCTTCTCGGTGTATATTCCACTTGAGGCAGCAAACTCAGGGTCTGTTCCACATGACTATTGCTGAGAGAAGCCTCCTCTTGAGGGGCTTGTGAAAAGTTGGCTTACGTCTTGAGTCTAAGCCAGGAAATCAGCTCTCATCTCGAATGATTTGGGGTACACGGAGCATTCCTCGAGTTGCTGTCCTGAACTTGGTGTTCATCTAGATTTCGGTCCATGTTCTCGGGGAATCTCTGGAGTTGCCTAAAGGAATTCAAGCCACTGGTCGTGTTTGATGCGGAACGGGAGATGGCTCTGGAGTCAATTCAGGGGAATCGGCCTCATGTCGAGATGATTTGAGGTACATGGAGCTCTTCGCATTGCTAGGGTGACTTCAGGTCCCTCTAGATTGTGACCATGTTTTGGGGACTGTCTCGAAATCCATCAAGCAAGTCGAGGCTCCTTACATGTGTGATGATGGATCACGGAATTGGTCTGCATGCCATGCAGGGGAATTCGTCCTCATCTCGCTTCGTGGGGGAAGTCTCTTGTTTTTCTCAAGTCGTGGCGGGGACCTGGGGTATATTCTCGAGTTACGGCTGGGATGGCCTTTCAAAAGCGTGTTTGTTCAGCGAAGTCAGGACTCCTGTCTAGTTACGAGGGACACATCAGGAATCTCTTCGAGGCTTGGCAGGGCAAAAGGGATGCTTCCCGATGTGAGGCGGGAGATCCAGGGTTCATTTCCAGTAGCCACAGGGATATTTGGATTCCTATCAATGTTCAAGAGGAGTCAGGCATCATCACCTTTTGAAGAGTGAACTCCGCATGCTCTCGAGGTGTCAAACCGATATGAGCTATTCCGTCGAAATAAGGCGGGAAGCTAGAGCTTTCTCTGCAGTCTCCACTGGGATTCAGACATCCTTCATCTCTGTGAGATGAAAGACGAGCCTGTATTCAAGCCACTGAAAAGGAAATCCGGCTTCCTTTCGAGTCAGGGCTTCTCGGTGTATATTCCACTTGAGGCAGCAAACTCAGGGTCTGTTCCACATGAGTATTGCTGAGAGAAGCTCACTTGAGGGGCTTGTGGAAAAATAGGCATACGTCTTGAGTCTAAGCAGGGAATCAGCTCTCATCTCGAGACAATTTGGGGTACACGGAGCATTCCTCGAGTTGCTGTGCTGAACTTGGTGTTCCTCTAGATTTGGACGACTGTGTTCTCGGGAATCTCTGGAGTTGCCTAAAGAAGTCAAGCAACAGGTCGTGTTTGATGGGGAACGGGGGATGGCTCTGGAGTCAATTCAGGGGAATCAGGCCTAATCTTGATTTGATTTGGGGTACATGGATCTCCTTCGCGTTGCTGGGGTGAGGACCTCAGGTCCCTCTAGACTTGTGACGTGTTCTTGGGGACTGTCTCGAGATCCATCAAGCAAATCGAGGCTCCTTACAAGTTTGATGGAGATCACGGAATTTCTCTGCATGCAATAAAGGGGAATCGGGCCTGCTCTCACTTCGAGGCGGGAAGTCTCATGATTTTTCTTCAGTTGCGGTGGGGACCTTGGGTGTATTCACGAGTTATGGAGGGGATGGCCCTTCAAAACTCGTGTTTGTCCAGCGACATCAGGACTCCTGCCTAGTTACGAGGACACCTCAGGAATCTCTTCGAGGCTTGGCATGGCAAAAGAGATGCTTCTCGAGGGGAGAAGGCAGACCCAGGGTCCCTTACCAGTAGCCACAGGCATATTGGGATTCCTATCAATGTTCAAGAGGAGTCAGGCATCATCACCTTTTGAAGCAGTGAACTCCTTGTGCCTCTCGAAATGTCAAAGGGATGTGAGGCATTCCGGCGAAAAGAGGCGGGGATCTAGGGCTTTCTCGAGGGTCTCGACAGGGGATTCAGACATCCCTCATCTTGTGAGATGAAAGACGAGCCTGTATTCAAGCCACTGCAAGGAAATCTCGCCTCCTTTCGAGTCAGGGCTTCTCGGTGTATATTCCACTTGAGGCAACAAATTCACGGTCCCTCCCACATAAATATTGCTGAGAGAAGCATCCACTTGAGGGGCTTGTGGAAAGTAGTCATACGTCTTAAGTCTAAGCCAGGGAATCAGCTGTCATCTCGAGATGATTTGGGGTACACGGATCATTCCTCGAGCTGCTGTGCTGAACTTGGTGTTCCTCTAGACTTGGGACGTTGTTCTTGGGGAATCTCTGGAGTTGCCTAAAGAAGTCAAGCCTCTGGTCGTGTTTGATGGGGAATGAGGGATTACTCTGGTGTCAATGCAGGGGAATCGGACCTCATCTGAGGTGATTTGGGGTACAAGGAGCTCCTTTGTGTTGCTGTGGTGACCATAGGGTCCCTCTAGACTTGTGACTGTCATCTTGGGGACTGTCTCGAGATCCATCAAGCAAGTCGAGGCTACTTACACGTTTGATTAGGATCATGGAATTGCTCTGCATGCAATGCAGGGGAATCTGGTCTCATCTCGCTTCGAGGGGGAAGTCTCATGGTTTTTCTAGACTTGCGGTGGGGACCTGGGTATATTCTCGAATTACGGCGGGGATGGCCCTTCAAACTCGTATTTGTTCAGTGACGTCAGGACTCCTGTCTAGTTACGAGGGACACCTCAGGAATCTCTTCGAGACTTGTCATGGCAAAAGAGACGCCTCTCGAGGTGAAGGGGGAGACCCAGGGTCCCTTTACAGTAGCCACAGGAATACTGGGATTAATATCAATGTACAAGAGGAGTCAGGCATCGTCACCTTTTGAAGCAGTGGACTCCGCGTGCCTCTCGAGGTGTCAAAGGGGTGTGAGGCATTCCGTCGAAATGAGGCAGGGACCTAGGGCTTTCCCTAGGTATACCACAGGGGATTCAGAATCCCTACATCTTGTGAGATGAAAGACGAGCCTGTATTCAAGCCACTTCAAGGAAATCCGGCTTCCTTTCCAGTCAGGGCTTCTCGGTGTATATTCCACTGAGGCAGCAAACACATGGTCCCTCCCACATACATATTCTTGTGAGAAGCCTCCTCTTGAGGGGTTTGTGGAAAGTTGGCATATGTCTTGAGTCTAAGCCAGGGAATCAACTCTCATCTCGAGACGATTTGGTGTGCATGGAGCATTCCTCGAGTTGCTGTGCTGAACTTGGTGTTCCTCTAGACTTGGGACGGTGTCCTCGGGGAATCTCTGGAGTTGCCCAAAAGAAGTCAAGCCACTGGTCCTGTCTGATGGGGAACGGGGGATGGCTCTGGAGTCAATGCAGGGGAATCGGGCCTCATCTCGAGTTGATTTGGAGTACAAGGAACTCCTTCGCGTTGCTGGGGTAACCTCAGTGTCCGTCTATACTTGTGACCGTGTCCCTGGGGACTGTCTCGAGATCCATCAAGCAAGTCGTGGCTCCTTACTTGTTGCATGGGGATCACGGAATTGCTCTGCATGAAATGCAGGGGAATCGGGCCTCTTCTCGCCTAGCGGGGGAAGTCTCATGGTTTTTCTCAAGTTGCGGCGGGGACCTGGGGTATATTCTCGACTTACGGTGGGGATGGCCCTTTAAAACTCATGTTTGTTCAACGACGTCAGGACTCCTGTCTAGTTACGAGGGACACCTCAGAAATATCTTCGAGGCTTCTCAAGGCAATAGGGATTCTTCTCGAGGTAAGGCAGAAGACCCATTGTCCCTTTCCAGTAGCCACAGGGATATTGGGATTCCTATCAATGTTCAAGAGGAGTCAGGCATCGTCACCTTTTGAAGCAGTGAACTCCACGTGCCTCTAGATATTTCAAATGGAGGTGAGGCATTCTGTCGAAATGAGGCTGGGACCTAGGGCATTCTCTATGGTCTCCAGAGGGGATTCAGACATCGCTTCATCTTGTGAGATGAAAGACGAGCCTGTATTCAAGCCACTGAAAGGAAATCCGCCTTCCTTTCGAGTCAGGGCTTCTCGGTGTATATTCCACTTGAGGCAGCAAACTCAGGGTCTGTTCCACATGACTATTGCTGAGAGAAGCCTCCTCTTGAGGGGCTTGTGAAAAGTTGGCTTACGTCTTGAGTCTAAGCCAGGAAATCAGCTCTCATCTCGAATGATTTGGGGTACACGAAGCATTCCTCGAGTTGCTGTCCTGAACTTGGTGTTCATCTAGACTTCGGTCCATGTTCTCGGGGAATCTCTGGAGTTGCCTAAAGGAATTCAAGCCACTGGTCGTGTTTGATGCGGAATGGGAGACGGCTCTGGAGTCAATTCATGGGAATCGGGCCTCATGTCGAGATGATTTGAGGTACATGGAGCTACTTCGCATTGCTAGGGTGACTTCAGGGTCCCTCTAGAATTGTGACCATGTTTTGGGGACTGTCTCGTGTCCCATCAAGCAAGTCGAGGCTCCTTACATGTGTGATGATTATCACGGAATTGGTCTGCATGCCATGCAGGGGAATTCGTCCTCATCTCGCTTCGTGGGGGAAGTCTCCTTGTTGTTCTCAAGTCGTGGCGGGGACCTGGGGTATATTCTCGAGTTACGGCTGGGATGGCCTTTCAAAAGCCTTGTTTGTCAGCGAAGTCAGGACTCCTGTCTAGTTACGAGGGACACATCAGGAATCTCTTCGAGGCTTGGCAGGGCAAAAGGGATGCTTCCCGATGTGAGGCGACAGATCCAGGGTTCATTACCAGTAGCCACAGGGATATTTGGATTCCTATCAATGTTCAAGAGGAGTCAGGCATCATCACCTTTTGAAGGAGTGAACTCCGCATGCTCTCGAGGTGTCAAACCGATATGAGCTATTCCGTCGAAATAAGGCGGGAAGCTAGAGCTTTCTCTGCAGTCTCCACTGGGATTCAGACATCGCTTCATCTTGTGAGATGAAAGACGAGCCTGTATTCAAGCCACTGAAAGGAAATCCGGCTTCCTTTCGAGTCAGGGCTTCTCGGTGTATATTCCACTTGAGGCAGCAAACTCAGGGTCTGTTCCACATGAGTATTGCTGAGAGAAGCATTCACTTGAGGGGCTTGTGAAAAATAGGCATACGTCTTGAGTCTAAGCAAGGGAATCACCTCTCATCTCGAGACAATTTGGGGTACACGGAGCATTCCTCGAGTTGCTGTGCTGAACTTGGCGTTCCTCTATATTTGGAACGGTGTTCTCGGGAATCTCTGGAGTTGCCTAAAGAAGTCAAGCAACAGGTCGTGTTTGATGGGGAACGGGGGATGGCTCTGGAGTCAATTCAGGGGATTCAGGCCTAATCTTGATTTGAGTTGGGGTACATGGAACTCCTTCGCGTTGCTGGGGTGACCGCAGTGTCCCTCTAGACTTCTGACTGTCATCTTGGGGACTGTCTAGAGATCCATCAAGCAAATCGAGGCTCCTTACCTACTTGATGGAGATCACGGAATTTCTCTGCATGCAATAAAGGGGAATCGGGCCTGCTCTCACTTCGAGGCGGAAGTCTCATGATTTTTCTTCAGTTGCGGTGGGGACCTTGGGTGTATTCACGAGTTATGGAGGGGATGGCCCTTCAAAACTCGTGTTTGTCCAGCGACATCAGGACTCCTGCCTAGTTACGAGAGACACCTCAGGAATCTCTTCGAGGCTTGGCATGGCAAAAGAGATGCTTCTCGAGGGGAGAAGGCAGACCCAGGGTCCCTTACCAGTAGCCACAGGCATATTGGGATTCCTATCAATGTTCAAGAGGAGTCAGGCATCATCACCTTTTGAAGCAGTGAACTCCTTGTGCCTCTCGAAATGTCAAAGGGATGTGAGGCATTCCGGCGAAAAGAGGCGGGGATCTAGGGCTTTCTCGAGGGTCTCGACAGGGGATTCAGACATCCCTCATCTTCTGAAATGAAAGACGAGCCTGTATTCAAGCCACTGCAAGGAAATCTCGCCTCCTTTCGAGTCAGGGCTTCTCGGTGTATATTCCACTTGAGGCAACAAATTCACGGTTGCTCCCACATAAATATTGCTGAGAGAAGCATCCACTTGAGGGGCTTGTGGAAAGTAGTCATACGTCTTAAGTCTAAGCCAGGGAATCAGCTGTCATCTCGAGATGATTTGGGGTACACGGATCATTCCTCGAGCTGCTGTGCTGAACTTAGTGTTCCTCTAGACTTGGGACGTTGTTCTTGGGGAATCTCTGGAGTTGCCTAAAGAAGTCAATCCTCTGGTCGTGTTTGATGGGGAATGAGGGATTACTCTGGTGTCAATGCAGGGGAATCGGACCTCATCTGAAGGTGATTTGGGGTACAAGGAGCTCCTTCTTGTTGCTGTGGTGACCATAGGGTCCCTCTAGACTTGTGACTGTCATCTTGGGGACTGTCTCGAGATCCATCAAGCAAGTCGAGGCTACTTACACGTTTGATTAGGATCATGGAATTGCTCTGCATGCAATGCAGGGGAATCTGGTCTCATCTCGCTTCGAGGGGGATGTCTCATGGTTTTTCTAGACTTGCGGCGGGGACCTGGGCTATATTCTCGAATTACGGCGGGGATGGCCCTTCAAACTCGTATTTGTTCAGTGACGTCAGGACTCCTGTCTAGTTACGAGGAACACCTCAGGAATCTCTTCGAGACTTGTCATGGCAAAAGAGACGCCTCTCGAGGTGAAGGGGGAGACCCAGGGTCCCTTTACAGTAGCCACAGGAATACTGGGATTAATATCAATGTACAAGAGGAGTCAGGCATCGTCACCTTTTGAAGCAGTGGACTCCGCGTGCCTCTCGAGGTGTCAAAGGGGTGTGAGGCATTCCGTCGAAATGAGGCAGGAACCTAGGGCTTTCCCTAGGTATACCACAGGGGATTCAGAGATCCCTACATCTTGTGAGATGAAAGACGAGCCTGTATTCAAACCACTTCAAGGAAATCCGGCTTCCTTTCCAGTCAGGGCTTCTCGGTGTATATTCCACTGAGGCAGCAAACACATGGTCCCTCCCACATACATATTCTTGTGAGAAGCCTCCTCTTGAGGGGCTTGTGGAAAGTTGGCATATGTCTTGAGTCTAAGCCAGGGAATCAACTCTCATCTCGAGACGATTTGGTGTGCATGGAGCATTCCTCGAGTTGCTGTGCTGAACTTGGTGTTCCTCTAGACTTGGGACGGTGTCCTCGGGAAATCTCTGGAGTTGCCCAAAGAAGTCAAGCCACTGGTCCTGTCTGATGGGGAACGGGGGATGGCTCTGGAGTCAATGCAGTGGAATCGGGCCTCATCTCAAGTTGATTTGGCGTACAAGGAACTCCTTCGCGTTGCTGGGGTAACCTCAGTGTCCGTCTATACTTGTGACCGTGTCCCTGGGGACTGTCTCGAGTCCGTCAAGCAAATCGAGGCTTCTTACTTGTTGCATGGGGATCACGGAACTGCTCTGCATGAAATACAGGGGAATCGGGCCTCTTCTCGCCTCGAGGGGAAAGTCTCATGGTTTTTCTCGAGTTGCGGCGGGGACCTGGGGATATATTCTCGACTTACGGCCGGGATGGCCCTTTATTTTTTTTTTTTTTTTTTTTTTTTTTAATTAGTTGGAGGCTAATTACTTTACATCATTACAGTAGTTTTTGTTATACATTGAAATGAATTAGCCATGGATTCACATGTATTCCCCATCCCAGTCCCCCCTCCCACCTCCCTCTTCCACCCGATCCCTCTGGGTCTTCCCAGTGCACCAGGCCCTAGCACTTGTCTCATGTACCCAACCTGGGTTGGTTATCTGTTTCACCCTAGATAATATACATGTTTCAATGCTGTTCTCTTGAAACATCCCACCCTCGCCTTCTCCCAGAATCCACAAGTCTGTTCTATACATCTGAGTCTCTTTTTCTGTTTTGCATATAGGGTTATCATTACCATATTTCTAAAGTCCATATATATGTGTTAGTATACTGTAATGGTCTTTATCTTTCTGGCTTACTTCGCTCTGTATAATGAACTCCAGTTTCATCCATCTCATTAGAACTGATTCAAATGAATTCTTTTTAATGGCTGAGTAATATTCCATGGTGTATATGTACCACAGCTTCCTCATCCATTCGTCTGCTGATGGGCATCTGGGTTGCTTCCATGTCCTGGCTATTATAATCATTGCTGCGATGAACATTGGAGTGCACGTGTCTCTTTCAGATCTGGTTTCCTTGGTGTGTATGCCCAGAAGTGGGATTGCTGGGTCATATGGCAGTTCTATTTCCAGATTTTTAAGAAATCTCCACACTGTTTTCGATAGTGGCTGTACTAGTTTGCATTCCCACCAACAGTGTAAGAGGGTTCCCTTTTCTCCACACCCTCTCCAGCATTTATTGCTTGTAGACTTTTGGATAGCAGCCATCCTGAATGGCGTATAATGGTACCTCATGGTGGTTTTGATTTGCATTTCTCTGATAATGAGTGATGTTGAGCATCTTTTCATGTGTTTGTTAGCCATCTGTATGTTATGACCCACATCCCAGAATTTCAGAAATAAAAGCAAAAATAAACAAATGGGACCTAATGAAACTTAAAAGCTTTTGCACAACAAAGGAAACTATAAGCAAGGTGAAAAGACAGCCCTCAGATTGGGAGAAAATAATAGCAAATGAAGCAACAGACAAAGGATTAATCTCAAAAATATACAAGCAACTCCTCCAGCTCAACTCCAGAAAAATAAATGACCCAATCACAAAATGGGCCAAAGAACTCAACAGACATTTCTCCAAAGGGGATGGCCCTTTAAAACTCATGTTTGTTCAACGACGTCAGGACTCCTGTCTAGTTACGAGGGACACCTCAGAAATATCTTCGAGGCTTCTCAAGGCAATAGGGATTCTTCTCAAGGTGAGGCAGAAGACCCATTGTCCCTTTCCAGTAGCCACAGGGATATTGGGATTCCTATCAATGTTCAAGAGGACTCAGGCATCGTCACCTTTTGAAGCAGTGAACTCCGCGTGCCTCTAGAGGTTTCAAAGGGATATGAGGCATTTTGTCGAAATGAGGCCGGGACCTAGGGCTTTCTCTACGGTCTCCAGAGGGGATTCAGACATCCCTTCATCTTGTGAGATGAAGGACGAGCCTGTATTCAAGCCACAGCAAGGTAATCAGGAGTCCTTTCGAATCAGGGCGTCTCGGTTTCTATTCCACTTGAGGCAGCAAACTCAGGGTCCCTCCCACATACATATTGCTAAGAGAAGCCTCTTCCTCCTGAGGGGCTTGTGGAAAGTGGACATACTTATTGAGTCTAAGCCAAATAATCAGCTCTCATCTCGAGTCAATTGGGGTGCACGGAGCATTCCTCGAGTTGCTGTGCTGGACTTGGTGTTTCTCTAGACTTGGGACAGTGTTCTCGGGGAATCTCTGGAGATGCTTGAAGGTAGTCATGACACTGGTCTTGTTTGATGTGGAAGGTGGGATGGCTCTGGAGTCAATTCAGGGGAATAGGGCCTCATCTCGAGTTGATTTGGTGTACATGGAACTCCTTCCCTTTGCTGGGTGTCCTCAGGGTACCTCTAGACTTGTGACCGTGTTCTTGGGGACTGTCTCGAGATCCATCAAGCAATTCGAGTCTCCTTTCATGTTTGATGGGGATCACGGAAATGCTCTGCATGTAATGCAGGGGAAACGGGCCTCCTCTCGTTTTGATGGGGAAGTCTCATTGTTTTATCTGGAGATGCGGCGAGGACCAGGGGTATATTCTCGAGTTACGGCGGGGATGACCCCTCAAAAATTGTGTTTGTTCAGTGACGTCAGGACTCCTGTCTAGTTAAACGAGAAACACCTCAGGAATCTCTTCGAGGCTTGGCAGGGCAAAAGGGACACCTCTCGAGGTGAGACGGGAGACCCAGGGTCCCTTTCCAGTAGCCACAGGCATATTGGGATTCCTATCAATGTTCAAGAGTAGTCAGGCATGTCACCTTTTGAAGCAGTGAACTCTACGTGCCTCTGAAGGTGTCAAAGGGATGTGAGGCATTCATTCGTCGAAAAATGAGGCGGGGACCTAGGGCTTTCCTCTACGTTCTCCACACGGGATTCAGACATCCCTTCATCTTGTAAGATCAAAGACGAGCCTGTATTCAAGCGACTGCAAGGAAATCCAGCCTCCTTTCGAATCAGGTCTTCTCGGTGTATATTCCAATTGAGGCAGCAAATTCAGGGTCCTTCCCACATACCTATTGCTGAGAGAAGCCTCCTCTTGAGGGGCTTGTGGAAAGTTGACATATGTCTTGAATCTTAGCCAGGGAACCAGCTCTCATGTCGACTCAATTTGCGTGCTCGGAGCATTTCTCGAGTTGCTCTGCTGAACTTGGTGTTCCTCTAGACTTGGAACGGTGTTCTCGGGGAATTTCTCTGGACTTGCCCAAAAGAAGTCAAGCCACTGGTGGTGTTTGATGGGAACGGGGGATGGCTCTGGATTCAATGCAGGGGAATCGGGCCTCATCTCGAGTTGATTTGGTGTACATGGAGCTCCTTCGGGTTGCTTGAGGGACTTCAGGGTTCCTCTAGACTTGTGACCGTGTTTTTGGGGACTGTCTCGAGATCCATTAAGCAAGTCGAGGCTCCTTATATGTTTGATGGGGATCACGGAATTGCTCTGCATGCAATGCAGGGGAATCGGGCCTCATCTCGCTTCGAGGGGGAAGTCTCATGGTTTTACTCAAGCTGCGGGGATCTGGGTTTATTCTCGAGTTACAGCGGGGATGGGCCTTCAAAACTTGTGTGTTTCAGTGACGTAAGGACTTCTGTCTAGTTATGAGGGAAACCTCAGGAATCTCTTCGAGGCTTGGCAGGGCAAAAGGGAAGCTTCTTGAGGTGAGGCAGGAGACCCAGGGGCACTTTCCAGTAGCCACAGGGATATTGGGATTCCTATCAATGTTCAAGAAGAGTCAGGAATCGTCACCTTTTGAAGCAGTGAACTCCGCGTGCCTCTCGAGGTTTCAAAGGGATGTGAGGCATTCTGTCGAAATGAGGCGGGACCTAGGGCTTTCTCTATGGTCTCCAGAGGGGATTCAGGCATCCTTTCATCTTGTGAGATGAAGGACGAGCCTGTATTCAAGCCACTGTAAGGTAATCTGGCGTCCTTTCTAATCAGGGCTTCTCGGTGTCTATTCCACTTGAGGCAGCAAACTCAGGGTCTTCCCACATACCTATTGCTAAGAGAAGCCTCCTCCTCTTGAGGGACTTGTGGAAAGTTGGCATAGTCTTGAGTCTAAGCCAGGGAATCAGCTCTCATCTCGAGTCAATTTGGGGTGCACGGAGCATTCCTCGAGTTGCTGTGCTGAACTTGGTGTTCCTCTCGACTTGGGATGGTGTTCTCGGGGACTCTCTGGAGATGCCTAAAGGAAGTCATGACACTGGTCTTGCTTGATGGGGAACGGGGGATGGCTCTGGAGTCAATGCAGGGGAATCGGGCCTCATCTTGAATTGATTTGGTGTACATGGATCTCCTTCCCCTTGCTGGGGTGTCCTCAGGGTCCCTCTTGTTGTGACCGTGTTCTTCGGGACTGTCTCGAGATCCATCAAGCAAAATCGAGTTTCCTTACATGTTTGATGGGGATCACGAAATTTCTCTGCATGCAATTCAGGGGAATCGGGCCTCCTCTCGCTTCGAGGGGGAAGTCTCATGGTTTTTCTCGAGTTGCGGCGAGGATCTGGGATATATTCTCGAGTTACAGCGGGGATGGCCCTTCAAAACTCGTGTTTGTTCAATGACGTCAGGACTACTGTCTAGTTACGAGGGACACCTCAGGAATATCTTCGAGGCTTGCAGGGCAAAAGGGATGCTTCTCGAGGTGAGGTGCGGAGACCCAGGTCCCTTTCCAGTAGCCACAGGGATATTGGGATTCCTATCAATGTTCAAGAGGAGTCAGGCATCGTCACCTTTTGAACAGTGAACTCCGCATGCTCTCGAGGTGTCAAAGGATGTGAGGCATTTCGTCGCAAATGAGGCGGGGACCTCCGGCTTTCTCTATGGTCTCCACAGGTGGATTCAGGCAGCCCTTCATCTTGTGAGATGAAAGACGAGCCTGTATTCAAGCCACTGCAAGGAAATCGGCCTCCTTTCGAGTCAGGGCTTCTCGGTGTCTATTCCACTTGAGGCAGCAAAACTCAGGGTCCCTCCCACATACCTATTGCTGAGAGAAGCCTCCTCTTGAGGGCTTGTGGAAAGTTGGCATACGTCTTGAGTCTAAGCCAGGAATCAGCTCTCATCTCGAGATATTTTGGGGTACAAGGAGCATTCCTCGAGTTTGCTGTGCTGAACTTGGTGTTCCTCTAGACTTGGGACGGTGTTCTCGGGAATCTCTGGAGTTGCCTAAAGGAAGAAAGCCACTGGTCGTGTTTGATGAGGAATGGGGGATGGCTCTGGAGTCAAAGCAGGGGAATCGGGCCTCATCTCGATTTGATTTGGGGTACATGAATCTCCTTCGCTTTGTTGGGTACCTCAGAGTCCCTCTAGATTTGTTACCGTGTTCTTGGGACTGTCTCGAGATCCATCAAGCAAGTCAAGGCTTCCTTACATGTTTGATGGGGATCACGGAATTGCTCTGCATGCAATGCAGGGGAATTTGGGCCTCATCTCGCTTCGAGGGGAAGTCTCATGGTTTTTCTCGAGTTGCGGCTAGGACCTGGGGTATATTCTCGGTTACAGCGGCAATGGCCCTTTAAAACTCGTTTATTTCAGGGACGTCAGGACTCCTGTCTAGTTACGAGGGACACCTCAGGAATCTCTTTGGGCTTGGCAGGGAAAAAGGGTGGCTTCTCGAGGTGAGAGGGGAGACCCAGTGTCCCTTCCAGTCGCCACACAGGATATTGGGATTCCTATCAATGTTCCAAGAGAAGTCAGGCATCGTCACCTTTTGAAGCAGTGAACTCCGTGTGCCTCTCGAGGTGTCAAATGGATGTGAGGCATTCGTCGAAATGAGGCAGGGAACTAGGGTTTTCTCTAGGGTCTCCACAGGGGATTCGGATATCCCTTCATTATTGGAGATGAAAGACGAGCCTGTATTCAAGCCACTACAAGGAAATCAGGCCTGCTTTCGAGTCAGGGCTTCTCGGTATATATTCCACTTGAGACAGCAAACTCAGGGTCCCTCCCACATACCTATTGCTGAGAGAAGCCTCCTCTTGAGGGGCCTTGTGGTAATTGGGCATACGTCTTGAATCTAAGCCAGGGAATCAGCTCTCATCTTGAGAAGATTTAGGGTGCAAGGAGCATTCCGCGAGTTTCTGTGCTGAACTGGGTGTTCCTCTAGACTTGGGACGGTGTTCTTGGGGAAACTCTGGACTTGCCTAAAGGAAGTCAAGCGACTGGTCGTGTTTGATGGGGAACCGGGATGGCTCTGGATTCAAAGCAGAGGAATCGGGCCTCATCTCGAATTGATTTGGGATACTTGGATCTCCTTCGCGTTGCAGGAAGTACCTCAGAGTCGCTCTAGATTTGTGACCGTGTTCTTGGGGACTGTCTCGACATCCATCAAGCTAGTCGAGGTTCCTTACAAGTTTGATGGGGATCACGGAATTGCTCTGCATGCAATGCAGGGGAATCGGGCCTCCTCTCACTTCGAGGGGGAAGTCTGATGATTTTTCTTCAGTTGCGGTGGGGACCTGGGGTTTACTCACGTGTTATGGAGGGGATGGCCCTTCAAAACTCGTGTTTGTTCAGCGACGTCAGGACTCCTCTCTAGTTACTAGGGACACCTCAGCAATCTCGTTGAGGCTTGGCAGGGCAAAAGAGACGCTTCTCGAGGTGAGAAGGCAGACCCAGGGTCCCTTACCAGTAGCCACAGGCATATTGGGATTCCTATCAATGTTCAAGAGGAGTCAGGCATCATCACCTTGGAAGCAGTGAACTCGTTGTGCCTCTCGAAATGTCAAAGAGATGTGAGGCATTTCGGCGAAAAGAGGCGTGGATCTAGGGCTTTCTCGAGGGCCGCGACAGGGGAATCAGACATCCCTTCATCTTGTGAGATGAAAGACGAGCCTGTATTCAAGCCACTAAAAGGAAATCCGGCTCCTCCTTTCGAGTCAGGGCTTCTCGGTGTATATTCCACTTGAGCAGCAAATTCACGGTCGCTCCCTCATAACCTATTGCTGAGAGAAGCATCCACTTGAGGGGCTTGTGGAAAGTAGGCATACGTCTTAAGTCTAAGCGAGGGAATCAGCTGTCATCTCAAGATGATTTGGGGTACACGGAGCATTCCTTCAGCTGCTGTGCTGAACTTGGTCTTCCTCTAGACTTTGGACGTGTTCTTGGGGAATCTCTGGAGTTGCCTAAAGAAAGTCAAGCCTCTGGTCGTGTTTGATGGGGAAATGGGGATGGCTCTGGATTCAATGCAGGGGAATCGGGCCTCATCTCGAGTTGATTTGGTGTACATGGAGCTCCTTCGGTTTGCTTGGGTGACTTCAGGGTTCCTCTAGACTTCTGACTTTGATATTGGGGACTCTCTCGAGATCTATCATGCAAGTCAAAACTCCTTACATATTTGATGGGGATCACGGAATTCTTCTGCATTCAATGGAGGGAATCGGGCCTCATCTCACTTCGAGGTGGAAAGCTCATGGATTTTCTCGAGTTGCAGCGGGGACCTGGGGTATATTCTTCGACTTACGGCGTGGATGGCAATTCAAAACTCGTGTTTGATCAGCGACGTTAGGACTCCTGTCTAGTTACGAGGGACACCTCAGGAATCTCTTCGAGGCTTGGCAGGGCAAAAGGGACACTTCTCGAGGTGAGGCGGGAGACGCAGGTTCCATTTCCAGTAGCCACAGGGATATTGGGATTCCCATCAATGTACAAGAGGAGTCAGGCAAAGTCACCTTTTGAAGCAGTGAACTCCGCGTGCCTCTCGAGGTTTCAAAGGGATGTGAGGCATTCCGTCGAAATGAGGCGGGGATCTAGGGCTTTCTCTAGCGTCTCCACACGGGATTCAGACATCCCTTCATTTTGTGAGATGAAAGACGAGCCTGTATTCAAGCAACTGCAAGGAAATCCGGCCTCCTTTCAAGTCAGGGATCTCGGTGTATATTCCACTTGAAGCAGCAAACTCACGTTCCCTCCACCACATACCTATTGCTGAGAGAAGCCTCCTCTTGAGGGGCTTGTGGAAAGTTGGCAAACGTCTTGAAATAAGCCAGGGAATCAGCTCTCGTCTCGAGATGATTTGGGGTACTTGGAGCTTTCGTCGAGTTGCTCTGCTGAACTGGGTGTTCCTCTACACTTGGGACGGTGTTCTTGGGGAAACTCTGGACTTGCCTAAAGGAATTCAAGCCACTGGTCGTGTTTGATGCGGAACCGGGATGGCTGTGGAGTCAAAGCAGAGGAATCGGGCCTCATCTCGAGTTGATTTGGGGTCCATGGAGCGCCTTCGCGTTACAGGAAGAACCTTAGTGTCGCTCTAGACTTGTGACCGTGTTCTTGGGGACTGTCTCGAGATCCATCAAGCAAGTCGAGTCTCCTTACAAGTTTGATGGGGATCACGGAAATGCTCTGCATGCAGTGCAGGGAAATCGGTCCTCATCTCGCTTCGATGGGGAAGTCTCATTGTTTTTCTCGAGTTGCGGCGGGGACCAGGGGTCTATTCTCGAGTTACGGTGGGGATGGCCCCTCAAACATTGTGTTTGTTCAGCGACGTCAGGACTCCTGTCTAGTTAAGAGGGACACCTCAGGATTCTCTTCGAGGCTTGGCAGGGCAAAAGGGCACCTCTCGAGGTGAGACGGGAGACACAAGTTCGCCTTCCACTAGCCACAGGCATATTGGGATTCCTATCAATGTTCAAGAGGAGTCAGGCTTCGTCACCTTTTGAAGCAGTGAACTCCACGGGCCTCTGAATCTGTCAAAGGGTTGTGAGGCATTCCGTCGAAATGAGGCAGGAACCTAGGTCTTTCCCTACTTCCTCCACAGAGGATTCAGACATCCCTTCATCTTGTAAGATGAAAGATGAGGCTGTATTCAAGCGACTGCAAGGAAATCCAGCCTCCTTTCGAGCCAGGGCTTCTCGGTGTATATTCCACTTGAGCCTGCAAATTCAGGGTCCTTCCCACATACCTATTGCTGAGAGAAGCCTCCCCTTGAGGGGCTTGTGGAAAGTTGGCATATGTCTTGAATCTAAGCCAGGGAATCAGCTCTCATCTTGACTCACTTTGGCGTGCACGGAGCATTCCTCGAGTTGCTGTGCTGAACTTGGTGTTCCTCTAGACTTGGAACGGTGTTCTCGGGGAATTTCTGGACTTGCCCAAAAGAAGTCAAGCCACTGGTCGTGTCTGATGGGGAACGGGGGATGGCTCTGGATTCAATTCAGTGGAATAGGGCCTCATCTCGAGTTGATTTGGTGTACATGGAGCTCCTTCGTGTTGCTTGGGTGACCTCAGGATTCCTCTAGACTTGCGACTGTGATCTTGGGGACTCTTTCGCGATCTATCATGCAAGTCAAAACTCCTTACATGTTTGATGGGGATCACAGAATTGCTCTGCATTCAATGGAGGGAATCGGGCCTCATCTCGCTTCGAGGTGGAAAGCTCGTGGATTTTCTCGAGTTGCAGCGGGGACCTGGTGTATATTCTCGACTTACGGCGTGGATGGCAATTCAAACTCGTGTTTGATCAGCAACGTTAGGACTCCTGTCTAGTTACGAGGGACACATCAGGAATCTCTTCGAGGCTTGGCAGGGCAAAAGGGACACTTCTCGAGGTGAGGCGGGAGACCCAGCTTCCCCTTCCAGTAGCCACAGGGATATTGGGATTCCCATCAATGTACAAGAGGAGTCAGGCAACGTCACCTTTTGAAGCAGTGAACTCCGCGTGCCTCTCGAGGTTTCAAAGGGATGTGAGGCATTCCGTCGAAATGAGGCAGGGATCTAGGGCTTTCTCTAGCGTCTCCACAGGGGATTCAGACACCCTTCTTCTTGTGAGATGAAAGACGAGCCTGTATTCAAGCAACTGCAAGGAAACCCGGCAACCTTTCAAGTCAGGGATCTCGGTGTATATTCCACTTCAAGCAGCAAACTCACGATCCCACCCACATACCTATTGCTGAGAGAAGCCTCCTCTTGACGGGCTTGTGGAAAGTTGGCAAACGTCTTGAGTCTAAGCCAGGGAATCAGCTCTCGTCTCGAGATGATTTGGGGTACTTGGAGCTTTCGTCGAGGTGCTGTGCTGGACTGGGTGTTCCTCTAGACTTGGGACGGTGTTCTTGGGGAAACTCTGGACATGCCTAAAGGAAGTCCAGCATCTGGTCGTGTTTGATGAGGAACCGGGATGGCTCTGGAGTCAAAGCAGAGGAATCGGGCCTCATCTCGAGTTGATTTGGGGTACTGGATCTCCTTCGCGTTGCAGGAAGGACCTCAGGGTCGCTCTAGACTTGTGACCGTGTTCTTGGGGACTGTCTCGAGATCGATCAAGCAAGTCGAGGTTCCTTACAAGTTTGATGGGGATCACGGAATTGCTCTGCATGAAATGCAGGGGAATCTGGCCTCCTCTCACTTCGAGGGGGAAGTCTCATGATTTTTCTTCAGTTGCGGCCGGGACCTGGGGTGTATTCACGAGTTATGGCGGGGATGGCCCTTCAAAACTCCAGTATGTTCAGCGACGTCAGGACTCCTGTCTAGTTACGAGGGACACCTCAGAAATTTTTTTGAGGCTTGGCAGGGCAAAAGAGACGCTTCTCGAGATGAGAAGGCAGACCCAGGGTCCCTTACCAGTAGCCACAGGCATATTGGGATTCCTATCAATGTTCAAGAGGAGTCAGGCTTCATCACATTTTGAAGCAGTGAACTCCTTGTACCTCTCGAAATGTCAAAGGGATGAGAGGCATTCCGGCGAAATGAGGAGGGGATCTAAGGCTTTCTCTAGGGTCTCGAAAGGGGATTCAAACCTCCCTTTATCTTGTGAGATGAAAGACGAGCCTGTATTCAAGCCACTGCAAGGAAATCCGGCCTCCTTTCGAGTCAGGGCTTCTCAGTGTATATTTCACTTGAGGCAACAAATTCACGGTCGCTCCCACATAAATATTGCTGAGAGAAGCATCCACTTGAGGGGCTTGTGGAAAGTAGGCATACGTCTTAAGTCTAAGTCAGGGAATCCGCTGTCATCTCGAGATGATTTGGGGTACAAGGAGCATTCCTCGAGCTGCTGTGCTGAACTTGGTGTTCCTCTAGACTTGGGACGTTGTTCTTGGGGATTCTCTGGAGTTGCCTAAAGGAAGTCAAGCCTCTGGTCGTGTTTGATGAGTCACGGGGCATGGCTCTGGATTCAATGCAGTGAAATCGGGCCTCATCTCGAGTTAATTTGGTGTATATGGAGCTCCTTCGGGTTGCTTGGGTGACCTCAGGGTTCCTCTAGACTTGTGCCTGTGATCTTGGGCACTGTCTCGAGATCCATCAAGGAAGTCGAGGCTACTTACATGTTTGATTATGATCATGGAGTTGCTCTGCATGCAATGCAGGGGAATCTGGTCTCATCTCGCTTCTAGGGGGACGTCTCATGGTTTTTCTAGACTTGCGGCGGGGACCTGGGGTATATTCTCTAATTACGGCGGGGATGGCCCTTCAAACTCGTGTTTGTTAAGTGACGTCAGGACTCCTGTCTAGTTATGAGGGACACCTCAGGAATCTCTTCGAGACTTCGCATGGCAAAAGAGACGCCTCTCGAGGTGAAGGGGGAGACCCAGTGTCCCTTTACAGTAGCCACAGGAATACTGGGATTAATATCAATGTACAAGAGGAGTCAGGCATCGTCACCTTTTGAAGCAGTGGACTCCGCGTGCCTCTTGAGGTGTCAATGGGGTTTGAGACATTCCTTCGAAATGAAGCAGGGACGTAGGGCTTTCCCTAGGTACTCCACAGGTGATTCAGAGATCCCTACATCTTGTGAGATGAAAGACGAGCCTGTATTCAAGCCACTTCAAGGAAATCCGGCTTCCTTTCCAGTCAGGGCTCCTCAGTGTATATTCCACTGTGGCAGCAAACACATGGTCCCTTCCACATACATATTCTTGTGAGAAGCCTCCTCTTGAGGGGCTTGTGGAAAGTTGGCATATGTCTTGAGTCTAAGCCAGGGAATCAGCTCTCATCTCGAGACGATTTTGTGTTCATGGAGCATTCCTCGAGTTGCTGTGCTGGATTTGGTGTTCCCCTAGACTTGGGACGGTGACCTCGGGGAATCTCTGGAGTTGCCCAAAAGAAGTCAGGCCACTGGTACTGTTTGATGGGGATCGGGGGATGGCTCTGGAGTCAATTCAGGGGAATCGGGCCTCATCTCGAGTTGATTTGGCGTACAAGGAACTCCTTCGCGTTGCTGGGGTAACCTCAGTGTCCCTCTAGACTTGTGACCGTGTCCCTGGGGACTGTCTCGAGATCCATCAAGCAAGTCGAGACTCCTTACTTGTTGCATGGGGATCTAGGAATTACTCTGAAGGCAATGCAGGGGAATCAGGCCTCTTCTCCCCTCGAGGGGGAAGTCTCATGGTTTTTCTCGAGTTGCGGCGGGGATGGCCCTTCAAAACTCATGTTTGTTCAACGACGTCAGGACACCTGTCTCGTTACGAGGGACACCTCAGAAATATCTTCGAGGCTTCTCAAGGCAATATGGATTCTTCTCGAGGTGAGACAGAAGACCCGTTGTCCCTTTCAAGTAGCCACAGTGATATTGGGATTCCTATCAATGTTCAAGAGGAGTCAGGCATCGTCACCTTTTGAAGCAGTGAACTCCGCGTGCCTCTAGAGGTTTCAAAGGGATGTGAGGCATTCTGTCAAAATGAGGCGGGGACCTAGGGCTTTCTCTATGGTCTCCACAGGGGATTCAGACATCCCTTCATCTTGTGAGATGAAAGACGAGCCTGTATTCAACCCATAGCAAAGTAATCAGGCGTCATTTCAAATCACGGCTTCTCAGCGTCTATTCCACTTGAGGTAGCCAACTCAGGGTCCCTCCCACATACCTATTGCTAAGAGAAGCCTCCTCCTCTTGAGGGTCTTGTGGAAAGTTGACATACGTCTTGAATCTAAGCCAAGTAATCAGCTCTCATCTCGAGTCAATCTGGGTGCACGGAGCATTCCTCGAGTTGCTGTGCTGAACTTGGTGTTCCTCTAGACTTGGGACGGTGTTCTCGGGGAATCTCTGGAGATTCCTGAAGGAAGTCATGACACTGGTCTTGTTTGATCGGGAAGGGGGCATGGCTCTGCAGTCAATGCAGGGGAATAGGGCCTCATCTCGAGTTGATTTGGTGTACATGGAACACCTTCCCCTTGCTGGGTGTCCTCAGGGTCCCTCTAGACTTGTGACCGTGTTCTTGGGTACTGTCTCGAGATCCATCAAGCAAGTCGAGTCTCCTTTCATGTTTGATGGGGATTACGGAAATGCTCTGCATGTAATGCAGGGGAATCGCGCCTCCTCTCGCTTCGATGGGGATGTCTCATTGTTTTTCTCGAGTTGCGGCGGGGACCAGGGGTGTATTCTCGAGTTACGGTGGGGATGGCCCCTCAAAAATTGTGTTTGTTCAACGACGTCAGGACTCCTGTCTAGTTAAGAGAGACACCTCAGGAATCTCTTCGAGGCTTGGCGGGACAAAAGGGACACCTCTAGAGGTGAGACGGGAGACCCAAGGTCCCTTTCCAGTAGTCACAGGCTTATTGGGATTCCTGTCAATGTTCAAGAGGAGTCAGGCATCGTCACGATTTGAAGCAGTGTACTCCGCGTGCCGCTCGAGGTGTCAAAGGGATGTGAGATATTCTGTCAAAATAAGTCGGGTACCTAGGGCTTCCTCTAGTGTCTCCACAGGGGATTCAGATATCCCTTCATCTTGTGAGCTGAAAGACGAGCCTGTATTCAAGCCACTGCACGAAAATCAGGCCTTCATTCGAGTCAGGGCTTCTCGGTATATATTCCACCTGAGGCAGCAAACTCAGGGTCCCTCCCACATACCTATTGCTGAGAGAAGCCTCCTCTTGAGGCGCTTGTGGTAAGTAGGCATACGTGTTGAATCTAAGCCAGGGAATCAGCTCTCATCTTGATACGATTTGGGGTGCACGGAGCATTCCTCCAGTTTCTGTGCTGACCTCGGTGTTCCTCTAGACTTGGGACGGTGTTCTTGGGGAAACTCTGGACTTGCCTAAAGGAAGTCAAGCCACTGGTCGTGTTTGATGAGGAACCGGGATGGCTGTGGAGTCAAAGCAGAGGAATCGGGCCTCATCTCGAGTTGATTTGGGGTACTGGGATCTCCTTCGCGTTGCAGGAAGGACCTCAGGGTCGCCCTAGACTTGTGACCGTGTTCTTGGGGACTGTCTCGAGATCCATCAAGCAAGTCGAGGTTCCTTACAAGTTTGATGGGGATCACGGAATTGCTCTGCATGCAATGCAGGGGAATCGGGCCTCCTCTCACTTCGAGGGGGAAGTCTCATGATTTTTCTTCAGTTGCGGCGGGGACCTGGGGTGTATTCACGAGTTATGGAGGGGATGGCCCTTCAAAACTCGTGTTTGTCCAGCGACGTCAGGACTCCTGTCTAGTTACGAGGGACACCTCAGGAATCTCTTTGAGGCTTGGCAGGGCAAAAGAGACGCTTCTCGAGGTGAGAAGGCAGACCCAGTGTCCCTTACCAGTAGCCACAGGCATATTGGGATTCCTATCAAGGTTCAAGAGGAGTCAGGCATCATTACCTTTTGAAGCAGTGAACTCCTTGTGCCTCTCGAAATGTCAAAGGGATGTGAGGCATTCTGGCGAAATGAGGCGGGGATCTAGGGCTTTCTCTAGGGTCTCGACAGGGGATTCAGACATCCCTCATCTTGTGAGATGAAAGACAAGCCTGTATTCAAGCCACTGCAAGAAAATCCGGCCGCCTTTCGAGTCAGGGCTTCTCAGTGTATATTCCACTTGAGGCAGCAAATTCACGGTCACTCCCACATAAATATTGCTGAGAGAAGCATACACTTGAGGGGCTTGTGGAAAGTAGGCATACGTCTTAAGTCTAAGCCAGGGAATCAGCTGTCATCTCGAGATGATTTGGGGTACATGGAGCATTCCTCAAGTTGCTGTGCTGAACTTGGTGTTCCTCTAGACTTGGGACAGTGTTTTCCGGGAATCTCTGGAGTTGCCTAAATGAAGTCAAGCCTCTGGTCGTGTTTAATGGGGAACGGAGGATTACTCTGGAGTCAATGCAGGGGAATCGGACCTCATCTCGAGGTGATTTGGGGTACATGGAGCTCCTTTGCGTTGCTGGTGTGACCATAGGGTCCCTCTAGACTTGTGACCGTGATCTTGGGGACTCTCTATATATCCATCAAACCAGTCGATTCTCCTTACATGTTTTATGTGGATCATGGAATTTCTCTGCATGCAATGCAGTGGAATCGTGCTCCATCTCACTTCGAGGGGGAAGTTTCATGGTTTTTCAGGAGTTGCGTCGGAGATCTGGCGTATATTCGCGAGTTATGGCGGGGATGGCCTTCAAAACTCGTCTTTGTCCAGCGACATCAGGACTCCTGTCTAGTTGCGAGGGACACCTCAGGAATCTCTTGAGGCTTGGCAGGGCAAAAGGGACGCTTCTCGAGTGAGGCAGAAGATGCAGTGTCCGTATTCAGAAGCCACAGTGATATTTGTATTCCTATCAATGTTCGAGAGGAGTCAGGCATCGTCACCTTTTGAAGCAGTGAACTCCGCGTGCCTCTCGAGGTGTCAAAGGAATATGAGGCATGCTGTCGAAATGAAGCGGGGACATAGGGCTTTCCCTTGGGTCTCCACAGGGGATTCAGACATCGCTTCATCTTGTGAGATGAAAGACGAGCCAGTATTCAAGCCACTGCAAGGAAATCCTGCCTTCTTTCTAGTCAGGGCTTCTCGGCGTATATACCACTTGAGGCAACAAACTCAGGGTCCCCCCCACATACCTATTGCTGAGAGAAGCGTGCTCTTGAGGGGATTGTGGATAGTTGGCATATGTTTTGGGTCTACGCCAGGGAATCAGCTCTCATCTCCCGACGAATTGGGGTACATGGAGCATTCCTCGAATTGCTTTGCTGAACTTGGTGTTCCTCTAGACTTGGTATGGTGTTCTTGGGGAATGTCTGGAGCCAGGGAGCTGCCTGACAGACTCTGGCTCAGCCGAGCTCTCTGAAGGGGCAGGGGGGGGGGGCAGGAACAGACGTGTGCATGGAGTTGGGCCTTGGCCTGGGAGTGTGGACCCCCGAGCTGGTCCCCAGGCTCGGGGCCATGGGCCCGGAGAGAGGACCACCCCAAAGCACTTTTCTCCCGGGTTTCAGAGCAGTGTGCGCGATTTGCGGGAACAGCCGGCCAGAGTGCTTCCAAAACGGCCTTTGGAGGCAGGGGGGGGGAGGTGTGCCAGAGGGAGAGGGCCGGTTCTGCTGGCCCCCAGGCCAGGCCAGAGGCACCCAGCGAGGCCCCTGCCCTTGGCCAGCCTTGCCCAGGCCTTCCTGGCGTCCAGGGCTACTGCCCCACGAAGGGGCAGGCTGCAGGGAGTGTGTCCAGACATGCACGGGCAGCTACCCCAACTCAGCCCCGCTAGGGCCTTTCCCCTGGGCCTAGGCCTCAGCTGAGGCCTACTGGGTGGGAAGGTGCTGGCAGGGGCTGTCTCCACACTGCAACGTCCCAGGAGGCAGAGCCTTCTGGCAGAGGGAAGAGGGGAGCAACGGGGTGGATGCCCAAGCCGTCTTTGCCCCAGCTGCCTCAGGGGAGCAGGGAGAGCAAGAGGCCCACTGTGATCCTAGGTCGGCTCTGCCTCTTCCCACCCAGGCGGAGCTGCTGGGGCTGCCAGGGAGCTGCCTGACAGACTCTGGCTCAGCCGAGCTCTCTGAAGGGGCAGGGGGCAGGAACAGACGTGTGCATGGAGTTGGGCCTTGGCCTGGGAGTGTGGACCCCCGAGCTGGTCCCCAGGCTCGGGGCCATGGGCCCGGAGAGAGGACCACCCCAAAGCACTTTTCTCCCGGGTTTCAGAGCAGTGTGCGCGATTTGCGGGAACAGCCGGCCAGAGTGCTTCCAAAACGGCCTTTGGAGGCAGGCGGGGAGGTGTGCCAGAGGGAGAGGGCCGGTTCTGCTGGGAGGCCCCACAGGCCAGAGGCACAACCCAGCGAGGCCCCTGCCCTTGGCCAGCCTTGCCCAGGCCTTCCTGGCGTCCAGGGCTACTGCCCCACGAAGGGGCAGGCTGCAGGGAGTGTGTCCAGACATGCACGGGCAGCTACCCCAACTCAGCCCCGCTAGGGCCTTTCCCCTGGGCCTAGGCCTCAGCTGAGGCCTACTGGGTGGGAAGGTGCTGGCAGGGGCTGTCTCCACACTGCAACGTCCCAGGAGGCAGAGCCTTCTGGCAGAGGGAAGAGGGGAGCAACGGGGTGGATGCCCAAGCCGTCTTTGCCCCAGCTGCCTCAGGGGAGCAGGGAGAGCAAGAGGCCCACTGTGATCCTAGGTCGGCTCTGCCTCTTCCCACCCAGGCGGAGCTGCTGGGGCTGCCAGGGAGCTGCCTGACAGACTCTGGCTCAGCCGAGCTCTCTGAAGGGGCAGGGGGGGCAGGAACAGACGTGTGCATGGAGTTGGGCCTTGGCCTGGGAGTGTGGACCCCCGAGCTGGTCCCCAGGCTCGGGGCCATGGGCCCGGAGAGAGGACCACCCCAAAGCACTTTTCTCCCGGGTTTCAGAGCAGTGTGCGCGATTTGCGGGAACAGCCGGCCAGAGTGCTTCCAAAACGGCCTTTGGAGGCAGGCGGGGAGGTGTGCCAGAGGGAGAGGGCCGGTTCTGCTGGGAGGCCCCACAGGCCAGAGGCACAACCCAGCGAGGCCCCTGCCCTTGGCCAGCCTTGCCCAGGCCTTCCTGGCGTCCAGGGCTACTGCCCCACGAAGGGGCAGGCTGCAGGGAGTGTGTCCAGACATGCACGGGCAGCTACCCCAACTCAGCCCCGCTAGGGCCTTTCCCCTGGGCCTAGGCCTCAGCTGAGGCCTACTGGGTGGGAAGGTGCTGCAGGGGGGCTGTCTCCTCCACACTGCAACGTCCCAGGAGGCAGAGCCTTCTGGCAGAGGGAAGAGGGGAGCAACGGGGTGGATGCCCAAGCCGTCTTTGCCCCAGCTGCCTCAGGGGAGCAGGGAGAGCAAGAGGCCCACTGTGATCCTAGGTCGGCTCTGCCTCTTCCCACCCAGGCGGAGCTGCTGGGGCTGCCAGGGAGCTGCCTGACAGACTCTGGCTCAGCCGAGCTCTCTGAAGGGGCAGGGGGCAGGAACAGACGTGTGCATGGAGTTGGGCCTTGGCCTGGGAGTGTGGACCCCCGAGCTGGTCCCCAGGCTCGGGGCCATGGGCCCGGAGAGAGGACCACCCCAAAGCACTTTTCTCCCGGGTTTCAGAGCAGTGTGCGCGATTTGCGGGAACAGCCGGCCAGAGTGCTTCCAAAACGGCCTTTGGAGGCAGGCGGGGAGGTGTGCCAGAGAAGAGGGCCGGTTCTGCTGGGAGGCCCCACAGGCCAGAGGCACAACCCACCCAGCGAGGCCCCTGCCCCTGCCCTTGGCCAGCCTTGCCCAGGCCTTCCTGGCGTCCAGGGCTACTGCCCCACGAAGGGGCAGGCTGCAGGGAGTGTGTCCAGACATGCACGGGCAGCTACCCCAACTCAGCCCCGCTAGGGCCTTTCCCCTGGGCCTAGGCCTCAGCTGAGGCCTACTGGGTGGGAAGGTGCTGGCAGGGGCTGTCTCCACACTGCAACGTCCCAGGAGGCAGAGCCTTCTGGCAGAGGGAAGAGGGGAGCAACGGGGGGTGGATGCCCAAGCCGTCTTTGCCCCAGCTGCCTCAGGGGAGGGAGAGCAAGAGGCCCACTGTGATCCTAGGTCGGCTCTGCCTCTTCCCACCCAGGCGGAGCTGCTGGGGCTGCCAGGGAGCTGCCTGACAGACTCTGGCTCAGCCGAGCTCTCTGAAGGGGCAGGGGGCAGGAACAGACGTGTGCATGGAGTTGGGCCTTGGCCTGGGAGTGTGGACCCCCGAGCTGGTCCCCAGGCTCGGGGCCATGGGCCCGGAGAGAGGACCACCCCAAAGCACTTTTTCTCCCGGGTTTCAGAGCAGTGTGCGCGATTTGCGGGAACAGCCGGCCAGAGTGCTTCCAAAACGGCCTTTGGAGGCAGGAGAGGGGGAGGTGTGCCAGAGGGGAGGGCCGGTTCTGCTGGGAGGCCCCACAGGCCAGAGGCACAACCCAGCGAGGCCCCTGCCCTTGGCCAGCCTTGCCCAGGCCTTCCTGGCGTCCAGGGCTACTGCCCCACGAAGGGGCAGGCTGCAGGGAGTGTGTCCAGACATGCACGGGCAGCTACCCCAACTCAGCCCCGCTAGGGCCTTTCCCCTGGGCCTAGGCCTCAGCTGAGGCCTACTGGGTGGGAAGGTGCTGGCAGGGGCTGTCTCCACACTGCAACGTCCCAGGAGGCAGAGCCTTCTGGCAGAGGGAAGAGGGGAGCAACGGGGTGGATGCCCAAGCCGTCTTTGCCCCAGCTGCCTCAGGGGAGGGGGAGAGAAGAAGAGGCACTGTGATGTATCCTAGGTCGGCTCTGCCTCTTCCCACCCAGGCGGAGCTGCTGGGGCTGCCAGGGAGCTGCCTGACAGACTCTGGCTCAGCCGAGCTCTCTGAAGGGGCAGGGGGCAGGAACAGACGTGTGCATGGAGTTGGGCCTTGGCCTGGGAGTGTGGACCCCCGAGCTGGTCCCCAGGCTCGGGGCCATGGGCCCGGAGAGAGGACCACCCCTTTTTTTTTCTCCCGGGTTTCAGAGCAGTGTGCGCGATTTGCGGGAACAGCCGGCCAGAGTGCTTCCAAAACGGCCTTTGGAGGCAGGCGGGGAGGTGTGCCAGAGGGAGAGGGCCGGTTCTGCTGGGAGGCCCCACAGGCCAGAGGCACAACCCAGCGAGGCCCCTGCCCTTGGCCAGCCTTGCCCAGGCCTTCCTGGCGTCCAGGGCTACTGCCCCACGAAGGGGCAGGCTGCAGGGAGTGTGTCCAGACATGCACGGGCAGCTACCCCAACTCAGCCCCGCTAGGGCCCTTTCCCCTGGGCCTAGGCCTCAGCTGAGGCCTACTGGGTGGGAAGGTGCTGGCAGGGGCTGCTCTCTGTCTCCACACAGGAGGCAACGTCCCAGGAGGCAGAGCCTTCTGGCAGAGGGAAGAGGGGAGCAACGGGGTGGATGCCCAAGCCGTCTTTGCCCCAGCTGCCTCAGGGGAGCAGGGAGAGCAAGAGGCCCACTGTGATCCTAGGTCGGCTCTGCCTCTTCCCACCCAGGCGGAGCTGCTGGGGCTGCCAGGGAGCTGCCTGACAGACTCTGGCTCAGCCGAGCTCTCTGAAGGGGCAGGGGGCAGGAACAGACGTGTGCATGGAGTTGGGCCTTGGCCTGGGAGTGTGGACCCCCGAGCTGGTCCCCAGGCTCGGGGCCATGGGCCCGGAGAGAGGACCACCCCAAAGCACTTTTCTCCCGGGTTTCAGAGCAGTGTGCGCGATTTGCGGGAACAGCCGGCCAGAGTGCTTCCAAAACGGCCTTTGGAGGCAGGCGGGGAGGTGTGCCAGAGGGAGAGGGCCGGTTCTGCTGGGAGGCCCCACAGGCCAGAGGCACAACCCAGCGAGGCCCCTGCCCTTGGCCAGCCTTAGCCAGGCCTTCCTGGCGTCCAGGGCTACTGCCCCACGAAGGGGCACGAAGGGGCAGGCTGCAGGGAGTGTGTCCAGACATGCACGGGGCAGCTACCCCAACTCAGCCCCGCTAGGGCCTTTCCCCTGGGCCTAGGCCTCAGCTGAGGCCTACTGGGTGGGAAGGTGCTGGCAGGGGCTGTCTCCACACTGCAACGTCCCAGGAGGCAGAGCCTTCTGGCAGAGGGAAGAGGGGAGCAACGGGGTGGATGCCCAAGCCGTCTTTGCCCCAGCTGCCTCAGGGGAGCAGGGAGAGCAAGAGGCCCACTGTGATCCTAGGTCGGCTCTGCCTCTTCCCACCCAGGCGGAGCTGCTGGGGCTGCCAGGGAGCTGCCTGACAGACTCTGGCTCAGCCGAGCTCTCTGAAGGGGCAGGGGGCAGGAACAGACGTGTGCATGGAGTTGGGCCTTGGCCTGGGAGTGTGGACCCCCGAGCTGGTCCCCAGGCTCGGGGCCATGGGCCCGGAGAGAGGACCACCCCAAAGCACTTTTTTCTCCCGGGTTTCAGAGCAGTGTGCGCGATTTGCGGGAACAGCCGGCCAGAGTGCTTCCAAAACGGCCTTTGGAGGCAGGCGGGGAGGTGTGCCAGAGGGAGAGGGCCGGTTCTGCTGGGAGGCCCCACAGGCCAGAGGCACAACCCAGCGAGGCCCCTGCCCTTGGCCAGCCTTGCCCAGGCCTTCCTGGCGTCCAGGGCTACTGCCCCACGAAGGGGCAGGCTGCAGGGAGTGTGTCCAGACATGCACGGGCAGCTACCCCAACTCAGCCCCGCTAGGGCCTTTCCCCTGGGCCTAGGCCTCAGCTGAGGCCTACTGGGTGGGAAGGTGCTGGCAGGGGCTGTCTCCACACTGCAACGTCCCAGGAGGCAGAGCCTTCTGGCAGAGGGAAGAGGGGAGCAACGGGGTGGATGCCCAAGCCGTCTTTGCCCTTTGCCCCAGCTGCCTCAGGGGAGCAGGGAGAGCAAGAGGCCCACTGTGATCCTAGGTCGGCTCTGCCCCTTCCCACCCAGGCGGAGCTGCTGGGGCTGCCAGGGAGCTGCCTGACAGACTCTGGCTCAGCCGAGCTCTCTGAAGGGGCAGGGGGGCAGGGGGCAGGAACAGGACAGACGTGTGCATGGAGTTGGGCCTTGGCCTGGGAGTGTGGACCCCCGAGCTGGTCCCCAGGCTCGGGGCCATGGGCCCGGAGAGAGGACCACCCCAAAGCACTTTTCTCCCGGGTTTCAGAGCAGTGTGCGCGATTTGCGGGAACAGCCGGCCAGAGTGCTTCCAAAACGGCCTTTGGAGGCAGGCGGGGAGGTGTGCCAGAGGGAGAGGGCCGGTTCTGCTGGGAGGCCCCACAGGCCAGAGGCACAACCCAGCGAGGCCCCTGCCCTTGGCCAGCCTTGCCCAGGCCTTCCTGGCGTCCAGGGCTACTGCCCCACGAAGGGGCAGGCTGCAGGGAGTGTGTCCAGACATGCACGGGCAGCTACCCCAACTCAGCCCCGCTAGGGCCTTTCCCCTGGGCCTAGGCCTCAGCTGAGGCCTACTGGGTGGGAAGGTGCTGGCAGGGGCTGTCTCCACACTGCAACGTCCCAGGAGGCAGAGCCTTCTGGCAGAGGGAAGAGGGGAGCAACGGGGTGGATGCCCAAGCCGTCTTGCCCCAGCTGCCTCAGGGGAGCAGGGAGAGCAAGAGGCCCACTGTGATCCTAGGTCGGCTCTGCCTCTTCCCACCCAGGGGAGCGGAGCTGCTGGGGCTGCCAGGGAGCTGCCTGACAGACTCTGGCTCAGCCGAGCTCTCTGAAGGGGCAGGGGGCAGGAACAGACGTGTGCATGGAGTTGGGCCTTGGCCTGGGAGTGTGGACCCCCGAGCTGGTCCCCAGGCTCGGGGCCATGGGCCCGGAGAGAGGACCACCCCAAAGCACTTTTCTCCCGGGTTTCAGAGCAGTGTGCGCGATTTGCGGGAACAGCCGGCCAGAGTGCTTCCAAAACGGCCTTTGGAGGCAGGGGGGAGGTGTGCCAGAGGGAGGGAGAGGGCCGGTTCTGCTGGGAGGCCCCACAGGCCAGAGGCACAACCCAGCAGCGAGGCCCTTGCCCTTGGCCAGCCTTGCCCAGGCCCCTTCCTGGCGTCCAGGGCTACTGCCCCACGAAGGGGCAGGCTGCAGGGAGTGTGTCCAGACATGCCGGGCGGGCAGCTACCCCAACTCAGCCCCGCTAGGGCCTTTCCCCTGGGCCTAGGCCTCAGCTGAGGCCTACTGGGTGGGAAGGTGCTGGCAGGGGCTGTCTCCACACTGCAACGTCCCAGGAGGCAGAGCCTTCTGGCAGAGGGAAGAGGGGAGCAACGGGGGGGTGGATGCCCAAGCCGTCTTTGCCCCAGCTGCCTCAGGGGAGCAGGGAGAGCAAGAGGCCCACTGTGATCCTAGGTCGGCTCCCTCTTCCCACCCAGGCGGAGCTGCTGGGGCTGCCAGGGAGCTGCCTGACAGACTCTGGCTCAGCCGAGCTCTCTGAAGGGGCAGGGGCAGACGTGTGCATGGATGGAGTTGGGCCTTGGACCCCCTGGGAGTGTGTCCCCCCCCGAGCTGGTCCCCAGGCTCGGGGCCACCTCCCCCGGAGAGAGGACCACCCCAAAGCTTTTTTTCTCCCGGGTTTCAGAGCAGTGTGCGCGATTTGCGGGAACAGCCGGCCAGGAGTGCTTCCAAAACGGCCAGAGGGGAGGCAGGGCGGGGAGGTGTGCCAGAGGGAGAGGGCCGGTTCTGCTGGGCCCCAGGCCCCACAGGCCAGAGGCCCAAGCCCAGCGAGGCCCCTGCCCTTGCCAGGCCTTCCTGGCGTCCCTGGGTCCAGGGCTGCCCCACGAAGGGGCAGGCTGCAGGGAGTGTGTCCAGACATGCACGGGCAGCTACCCCAACTCAGCCCCGCTAGGGCCTTTCCCCTGGGCCTAGGCCTCAGCTGAGGCCTACTGGGTGGGAAGGTGCTGGCAGGGGCTGTCTCCACACTGCAACGTCCCAGGAGGCAGAGCCTTCTGGCAGAGGGAAGAGGGGAGCAACGGGGTGGATGCCCAAGCCGCCTTTGCCCCAGCTGCCTCAGGGGAGCAGGGAGAGCAAGAGGCCCACTGTGATCCTAGGTCGGCTCTGCCTCTTCCCTGCCAGGCGGAGCTGCTGGGGCTGCCAGGGAGCTGCCTGACAGACTCTGGCTCAGCCGAGCTCTCTGAAGGGGCAGGGGGCAGGAACAGACGTGTGCATGGAGTTGGGCCTTGGCCTGGGAGCCCCCCCCCGAGCTGGTCCCCAGGCTCGGGGCCATGGGCCCGGAGAGAGGACCACCCCAAAGCACTTTTCTCCCGGGTTTCAGAGCAGTGTGCGCGATTTGCGGGAACAGCCGGCCAGAGTGCTTCCAAAACGGCCTTTGGAGGCAGGCGGGGAGGTGTGCCAGAGGGAGAGGGCCGGTTCTGCTGGGAGGCCCCACAGGCCAGAGGCACAACCCAGCGAGGCCCCTGCCCTTGGCCAGCCTTGCCCAGGCCTTCCTGGCGTCCAGGGCTACTGCCCCACGAAGAAGGGGCAGGGCAGGTGCAGGGAGTGTGTCCAGACCCCATGCCCCGGGCAGCCCCCCCAACTCAGCCCCGCTAGGGCCTTTCCCCTGGGCCTAGGCCTCAGCTGAGGCCTACTGGGTGGGAAGGTGCTGGCAGGGGCTGTCTCCACACTGCAACGTCCCAGGAGGCAGAGCCTTCTGGCAGAGGGAAGAGGGGAGCAACGGGGTGGATGCCCAAGCCGTCTTTGCCCCAGCTGCCTCAGGGGAGCAGGGAGAGCAAGAGGCCCACTGTGATCCTAGGTCGGCTCTGCCTCTTCCCACCCAGGCGGGAGCTGCTGGGGCTGCCAGGGAGCTGCCTGACAGACTCTGGCTCAGCCGAGCTCTCTGAAGGGGCAGGGGGCAGGAACAGACGTGTGCATGGAGTTGGGCCTTGGCCTGGGAGTGTGGACCCCCGAGCTGGTCCCCAGGCTCGGGGCCATGGGCCCGGAGAGAGGACCACCCCAAAGCACTTTTCTCCCGGGTTTCAGAGCTGTGTGTGCGCGATTTGCGGGAACAGCCGGCCAGAGTGCTTCCAAAACGGCCTTTGGAGGCAGGCGGGGAGGTGTGCCAGAGGGAGAGGGCCGGTTCTGCTGGGAGGCCCCACAGGCCAGAGGCACAACCCAGCGAGGCCCCTGCCCTTGGCCAGCCTTGCCCAGGCCTTCCTGGCGTCCAGGGCTACTGCCCCACGAAGGGGCAGGCTGCAGGGAGTGTGTCCAGACATGCACGGGCAGCTACCCCAACTCAGCCCCGCTAGGGCCTTTCCCCTGGGCCTAGGCCTCAGCTGAGGCCTACTGGGTGGGAAGGTGCTGGCAGGGGCTGTCTCCACACTGCAACGTCCCAGGAGGCAGAGCCTTCTGGCAGAGGGAAGAGGGGAGCAACGGGGTGGATGCCCAAGCCGTCTTTGCCCCAGCTGCCTCAGGGGAGCAGGGAGAGCAAGAGGCCCACTGTGATCCTAGGTCGGCTCTGCCTCTTCCCACCCAGGCGGAGGGAGCTGCTGGGGCTGCCAGGGAGCAGCCTGAGCTGCCTGCTCAGCCGCTCTCTCTGGCTCAGCCGAGCTCTCTGAAGGGGCAGGGGGCAGGAACAGACGTGTGCATGGAGTTGGGCCTTGGCCTGGGAGTGTGGACCCCCGAGCTGGTCCCCAGGCTCGGGGCCATGGGCCCGGAGAGAGGACCACCCCAAAGCACTTTTCTCCCGGGTTTCAGAGCAGTGTGCGCGATTTGCGGGAACAGCCGGCCAGAGTGCTTCCAAAACGGCCTTTGGAGGCAGGCGGGGAGGTGTGCCAGAGGGAGAGGGCCGGTTCTGCTGGGAGGCCCCACAGGCCAGAGGCACAACCCAGCGAGGCCCCTGCCCTTGGCCAGCCTTGCCCAGGCCTTCCTGGCGTCCAGGGCTACTGCCCCACGAAGGGGCAGGCTGCAGGGAGTGTGTCCAGACATGCACGGGCAGCTACCCCAACTCAGCCCCGCTAGGGCCTTTCCCCTGGGCCTAGGCCTCAGCTGAGGCCTACTGGGTGGGAAGGTGCTGGCAGGGGGGGCTCTCCACACTGCAACGTCCACACTGCAACGTCCCAGGAGGCAGAGCCTTCTGGCAGAGGGAAGAGGGGAGCAACGGGGTGGATGCCCAAGCCGTCTTTGCCCCAGCTGCCTCAGGGGAGCAGGGAGAGCAAGAGGCCCACTGTGATCCTAGGTCGGCTCTGCCTCTTCCCCCCCAGGCGGAGCTGCTGGGGCTGCCAGGGAGCTGCCTGACAGACTCTGGCTCAGCCGAGCTCTCTGAAGGGGCAGGGGGCAGGAACAGACGTGTGCATGGAGTTGGGCCTTGGCCTGGGAGTGTGGACCCCCGAGCTGGTCCCCAGGCTCGGGGCCATGGGCCCGGAGAGAGGACCACCCCAAAGCACTTTTCTCCCGGGTTTCAGAGCAGTGTGCGCGATTTGCGGGAACAGCCGGCCAGAGTGCTTCCAAAACGGCCTTTGGAGGCAGGCGGGGAGGTGTGCCAGAGGGAGAGGGCCGGTTCTGCTGGGAGGCCCCACAGGCCAGAGGCACACAACCCAGCGAGGCCCCTGCCCTTGGCCCCCTTGGCCCTTGGCCAGGGCCTACTGCCCCCAGGGCCTTCCTGGCGTCCAGGGCTACTGCCCCACGAAGGGGCAGGCTGCAGGGAGTGTGTCCAGACATGCACGGGCAGCTACCCCAACTCAGCCCCGCTAGGGCCTTTCCCCTGGGCCTAGGCCTCAGCTGAGGCCTACTGGGTGGGAAGGTGCTGGCAGGGGCTGTCTCCACACTGCAACGTCCCAGGAGGCAGAGCCTTCTGGCAGAGGGAAGAGGGGAGCAACGGGGTGGATGCCCAAGCCGTCTTTGCCCCAGCTGCCTCAGGGGAGCAGGGAGAGCAAGAGGCCCACTGTGATCCTAGGTCGGCTCTGCCTCTTCCCACCCAGGCGGAGCTGCTGGGGCTGCCAGGGAGCTGCCTGACAGACTCTGGCTCAGCCGAGCTCTCTGAAGGGGCAGGGGGCAGGAACAGACGTGTGCATGGAGTTGGGCCTTGGCCTGGGAGTGTGGACCCCCGAGCTGGTCCCCCCCAGGCTCGGGGCCGGGGCCCGGAGAGGACCACCCCCCGGAGAGAGGACCACCCCAAAGCACTTTTCTCCCGGGTTTCAGAGCAGTGTGCGCGATTTGCGGGAACAGCCGGCCAGAGTGCTTCCAAAACGGCCTTTGGAGGCAGGCGGGGGAGGTGTGCCAGAGGGGAGGGCCGGTTCTGCTGGGAGGCCCCACAGGCCAGAGGCACACCCCCAGCGAGGCCCCTGCCCTTGGCCAGCCCTGCCCAGGCCTTCCTGGCGTCCAGGGCTACTGCCCCACGAAGGGGCAGGCTGCAGGGAGTGTGTCCAGACATGCACGGGCAGCTACCCCAACTCAGCCCCGCTAGGGCCTTTCCCCTGGGCCTAGGCCTCAGCTGAGGCCTACTGGGTGGGAAGGTGCTGGCAGGGGCTGTCTCCACACTGCAACGTCCCAGGAGGCAGAGCCTTCTGGCAGAGGGAAGAGGGGAGCAACGGGGTGGATGCCCAAGCCGTCTTTGCCCCAGCTGCCTCAGGGGAGCAGGGAGAGCAAGAGGCCCACTGTGATCCTAGGTCGGCTCTGTGATCCTAGGTCGGCTCTGCCTCTTCCCACCCAGGCGGAGCTGCTGGGGCTGCCAGGGAGCTGCCTGACAGACTCTGGCTCAGCCGAGCTCTCTGAAGGGGCAGGGGGCAGGAACAGACGTGTGCATGGAGTTGGGCCTTGGCCTGGGAGTGGGACCCCCCCCGAGCTGGTCCCCAGGCTCGGGGCCATGGGCCCGGAGAGAGGACCACCCCAAAGCACTTTTCTCCCGGGTTTCAGAGCAGTGTGCGCGATTTTTGCGGGAACAGCCGGCCAGAGTGCTTCCAAAACGGCCTTTGGAGGCAGGCGGGGAGGTGTGCCAGAGGGAGAGGGCCGGTTCTGCTGGGAGGCCCCACAGGCCAGAGGCACAACCCAGCGAGGCCCCTGCCCTTGGCCAGCCTTGCCCAGGCCTTCCTGGCGTCCAGGGCTACTGCCCCACGAAGGGGCAGGGCTGAGTGTGTCCAGACATGCACGGGCAGCAACCCCAACTCAGCCCCGCTAGGGCCTTTCCCCTGGGCCTAGGCCTCAGCTGAGGCCTACTGGGTGGGAAGGTGCTGGCAGGGGCTGTCTCCACACTGCAACGTCCCAGGAGGCAGAGCCTTCTGGCAGAGGGAAGAGGGGAGCAACGGGGTGGATGCCCAAGCCGTCTTTGCCCCAGCTGCCTCAGGGGAGCAGGGAGAGCAAGAGGCCCACTGTGATCCTAGGTCGGCTCTGCCTCTTCCCACCCAGGCGGAGCTGCTGGGGCTGCCAGGGAGCTGCCTGACAGACTCTGGCTCAGCCGAGCTCTCTGAAGGGGCAGGGGGCAGGAACAGACGTGTGCATGGAGTTGGGCCTTGGCCTGGGAGTGTGGACCCCCGAGCTGGTCCCCAGGCTCGGGGCCATGGGCCCGGAGAGAGGACCACCCCAAAGCACTTTTCTCCCGGGTTTCAGAGCAGTGTGCGCGATTTGCGGGAACAGCCGGCCAGAGTGCTTCCAACGGCCTTTGGAGGCAGGCGGGGGCAGGCGGGGAGGTGTGCCAGAGGGAGAGGGCCGGTTCTGCTGGGAGGCCCCACAGGCCAGAGGCACAACCCAGCGAGGCCCCTGCCCTTGGCCAGCCTTGCCCAGGCCTTCCTGGCGTCCAGGGCTACTGCCCCACGAAGGGGCAGGCTGCAGGGAGTGTGTCCAGACATGCACGGGCAGCTACCCCAACTCAGCCCCGCTAGGGCCTTTCCCCTGGGCCTAGGCCTCAGCTGAGGCCTACTGGGTGGGAAGGTGCTGGCAGGGGCTGTCTCCACACTGCAACGTCCCAGGAGGCAGAGCCTTCTGGCAGAGGGAAGAGGGGAGCAACGGGGTGGATGCCCAAGCCGTCTTTGCCCCAGCTGCCTCAGGGGAGCAGGGAGAGCAAGAGGCCCACTGTGATCCTAGGTCGGCTCTGCCTCTTCCCACCCAGGCGGAGCTGCTGGGGCTGCCAGGGAGCTGCCTGACAGACTCTGGCTCAGCCGAGCTCTCTGAAGGGGCAGGGGGCAGGGGCAGGGGGCAGGAACAGACGTGTGCATGGAGTTGGGCCTTGGCCTGGGGAGTGTGGACCCCCGAGCTGGTCCCCAGGCTCGGGGCCATGGGCCCGGAGAGAGGACCACCCCAAAGCACTTTTCTCCGGGTTTCAGAGCAGTGTGCGCGATTTGCGGGAACAGCCGGCCAGAGTGCTTCCAAAACGGCCTTTGGAGGCAGGCGGGGAGGTGTGCCAGAGGGAGAGGGCCGGTTCTGCTGGGAGGCCCCACAGGCCAGAGGCACAACCCAGCGAGGCCCCTGCCCTTGGCCAGCCTTGCCCAGGCCTTCCTGGCGTCCAGGGCTACTGCCCCACGAAGGGGCAGGCTGCAGGGAGTGTGTCCAGACATGCACGGGCAGCTACCCCAACTCAGCCCCGCTAGGGCCTTTCCCCTGGGCCTAGGCCTCAGCTGAGGCCTACTGGGTGGGAAGGTGCTGGCAGGGGCTGTCTCCACACTGCAACGTCCCAGGAGGCAAGCAGCCTTCTTCAGAGGGAAGAGGGGAGAGGGAAGGGGGGGATGCCCAAACGGGGTGGATGCCCAAGCCAGTCTTTGCCCCAGCTGGAGCAGGGGAGCAGGGAGAGCAAGAGGCCCACTGTGATCCTAGGTCGGCTCTGCCTCTTCCCACCCAGGCGGAGCTGCTGGGGCTGCCAGGGAGCTGCCTGACAGACTCTGGCTCAGCCGAGCTCTCTGAAGGGGCAGGGGGCAGGAACAGACGTGTGCATGGAGTTGGGCCTTGGCCTGGGAGTGTGGACCCCCGAGCTGGTCCCCAGGCTCGGGGCCATGGGCCCGGAGAGAGGACCACCCCAAAGCACTTTTCTCCCGGGTTTCAGAGCAGTGTGCGCGATTTGCGGGAACAGCCGGCCAGAGTGCTTCCAAAACGGCCTTTGGAGGCAGGCAGGGAGGTGTGCCAGAGGGAGAGGGCCGGTTCTGCTGGGAGGCCCCACAGGCCAGAGGCACAACCCAGCGAGGCCCCTGCCCTTGGCCAGCCTTGCCCAGCCTTCCTTCCAGGGCGTCCAGGGCTACTGCCCCACGAAGGGGCAGGCTGCAGGGAGTGTGTCCAGACATGCACGGGCAGCTACCCCAACTCAGCCCCGCTAGGGCCTTTCCCCTGGGCCTAGGCCTCAGCTGAGGCCTACTGGGTGGGAAGGTGCTGGCAGGGGCTGTCTCCACACTGCAACGTCCCAGGAGGCAGAGCCTTCTGGCAGAGGGAAGAGGGGAGCAACGGGGTGGATGCCCAAGCCGTCTTTGCCCCAGCTGCCTCAGGGGAGCAGGGAGAGCAAGAGGCCCACTGTGATCCTAGGTCGGCTCTGCCTCTTCCCACCCAGGCGGAGCTGCTGGGGCTGCCAGGGAGCTGCCTGACAGACTCTGGCTCAGCCGAGCTCTCTGAAGGGGCAGGGGGCAGGAACAGACGTGTGCATGGAGTTGGGCCTTGGCCTGGGAGTGTGGACCCCCGAGCTGGTCCCCAGGCTCGGGGCCATGGGCCCGGAGAGAGGACCACCCCAAAGCACTTTTTTTTCTCCCGGTTTCAGAGCAGAGCGAGTGTGCGCGATTTGCGGGAACAGCCGGCCAGAGTGCTTCCAAAACGGCCTTTGGAGGCAGGCGGGGAGGTGTGCCAGAGGGGGAGGGCCGGTTCTGCTGGGAGGCCCCACAGGCCAGAGGCACACCCCAGCGAGGCCCCTGCCCTTGGCCAGCCTTGCCCAGGCCTTCCTGGCGTCCAGGGCTACTGCCCCACGAAGGGGCAGGCTGCAGGGAGTGTGTCCAGACATGCACGGGCAGCTACCCCAACTCAGCCCCGCTAGGGCCTTTCCCCTGGGCCTAGGCCTCAGCTGAGGCCTACTGGGTGGGAAGGTGCTGGCAGGGGCTGTCTCCACACTGCAACGTCCCAGGAGGCAGAGCCTTCTGGCAGAGGGAAGAGGGGAGCAACGGGGTGGATGCCCAAGCCGTCTTTGCCCCAGCTGCCTCAGGGGAGCAGGGAGAGCAAGAGGCCCACTGTGATCCTAGGTCGGCTCTGTCTTCCCACCCCACCTGGGGCGGAGCTGCTGGGGCTGCCAGGGAGCTGCCTGACAGACTCTGGCTCAGCCGAGCTCTCTGAAGGGGCAGGGGGCAGGAACAGACGTGTGCATGGAGTTGGGCCTTGGCCTGGGAGTGTGGACCCCCGAGCTGGTCCCCAGGCTCGGGGCCATGGGCCCGGAGAGAGGACCACCCCAAAGCACTTTTCTCCCGGGTTTCAGAGCAGTGTGCGCGATTTGCGGGAACAGCCGGCCAGAGTGCTTCCAAAACGGCCTTTGGAGGCAGGCGGGGAGGTGTGCCAGAGGGAGAGGGCCGGTTCTGCTGGGAGGCCCCACAGGCCAGAGGCACAACCCAGCGAGGCCCCTGCCCTTGGCCAGCCTTGCCCAGGCCTTCCTGGCGTCCAGGGCTACTGCCCCACGAAGGGGCAGGCTGCAGGGAGTGTGTCCAGACATGCACGGGCAGCTACCCCAACTCAGCCCCGCTAGGGCCTTTCCCCTGGGCCTAGGCCTCAGCTGAGGCCTACTGGGTGGGAAGGTGCTGGCAGGGGCTGTCTCCACACTGCAACGTCCCAGGAGGCAGAGCCTTCTGGCAGAGGGAAGAGGGGAGCAACGGGGTGGATGCCCAAGCCGTCTTTGCCCCAGCTGCCTCAGGGGAGCAGGGAGAGCAAGAGGCCCACTGTGATCCTAGGTCGGCTCTGCCTCTTCCCACCCAGGCGGAGCTGCTGGGGCTGCCAGGGAGCTGCCTGACAGACTCTGGCTCAGCCGAGCTCTCTGAAGGGGCAGGGGGCAGGAACAGACGTGTGCATGGAGTTGGGCCTTGGCCTGGGAGTGTGGACCCCCGAGCTGGTCCCCAGGCTCGGGGCCATGGGCCCGGAGAGAGGACCACCCCAAAGCACCAAAGCACTTTTCTCCCGGGTTTCAGAGCAGTGTGCGCGATTTGCGGGAACAGCCGGCCAGAGTGCTTCCAAAACGGCCTTTGGAGGCAGGCGGGGAGGTGTGCCAGAGGGAGAGGGCCTTCTGCTGGGAGGCCCCACAGGCCAGAGGCACAACCCAGCGAGGCCCCTGCCCTTGGCCAGCCTTGCCCAGGCCTTCCTGGCGTCCAGGGCTACTGCCCCACGAAGGGGCAGGCTGCAGGGAGTGTGTCCAGACATGCACGGGCAGCTACCCCAACTCAGCCCCGCTAGGGCCTTTCCCCTGGGCCTAGGCCTCAGCTGAGGCCTACTGGGTGGGAAGGTGCTGGCAGGGGCTGTCTCCACACTGCAACGTCCCAGGAGGCAGAGCCTTCTGGCAGAGGGAAGAGGGGAGCAACGGGGTGGATGCCCAAGCCGTCTTTGCCCCAGCTGCCTCAGGGGAGCAGGGAGAGCAAGAGGCCCACTGTGATCCTAGGTCGGCTCTGCCTCTTCCCACCCAGGCGGAGCTGCTGGGGCTGCCAGGGAGCTGCCTGACAGACTCTGGCTCAGCCGAGCTCTCTG
>CM037425.1:61202130-61217528 GCA_020976825.1 Odocoileus hemionus
ACCCTGGGTCTCCGTCCTCACCTTGAGAAGCGTCCTTTTTGCCCTGCCAAACCACAAAGAGATTCCTGGTTTATCCCTCGAAACTAGACAGGAGTCCTGACGTCGCTGAACAAAGACGAGTTTTGAAGTGCCATCGCCCCGGTATCACGAGAATATACCATAGGCCCCGCCGCAAGTCGAGAAACACCATGACACTTCCCCATCGAAGCGAGATGAGGCCCGATTCCGCTGCATTGCATGCAGAGCAATTCCGTGATCCCCATCAAACATGTAAGGAGCCTCGACTTGCTTGAGAGATCTCGAGACATTCCCCCAGAACACGGTCACAGTCTACAGGGACACTGAGGTAATCTCAGCAACAAGAAGGAGCTCCATGTACCCCAAATCAATTCGAGATGAGGCTCGATTCCCCTGCAATGACTCCAGAGCCATCCCCAGTTCCCCATCAAACACGACCAGTGGCTTGACTTCCTTTAGACAACTCCAGAGATTCCCTGAGAACCTTGTCTCAAGTCTAGAGGAACACGAAGTTCAGCACAGCAACTTGAGTAATGCTCCGTGTACCTCAAATCGTCTCGAGAAGAAAGCTGATTCCCTCTCTTAGAGTCAAGACGTATGCCAATTTTCCACCAGCCCCTCAACAGAAGGCCTCTTTCAGCAATAGGTATGTGGGAGGGACTCTGAGTTTGCTGCCTCAAGTGGAATATACACCGAGAAGCCCTGACTCGAAAGGAGGCCGGATTTCCTTGCAGTGGCTTGAAAACAGGCTCGTCTTTGATCTAACAAAATGAAGGGATGTCTGAGTTCCCTGTGGAGACCATAGAGAAAACCCTAGGTCACTGCCTCCATTCGACAGAATGACTCAAGCCTTTGAATCCTCGAGAAGCACGTGGAGATCACTGTTTCAAAAGGTGCCGATGCCTGACTCCTCTTGAACATTGATAGGAATCCCAATATCCCTGTGTCTACTGGAAAGCGAACCTGGGTCTCCTTCCTCACCTCGAGAAGCATCCCTTTTGCTCTGCCAAGCCTCGAAAAGATTCCTGAGGTGTCCCTCGTAACTAGACAAGAGTCCTGACGTCGCTGAACAAACACGAGTTTTGAAGGGCCATACCCGCCATAACTCGAAAATATACCCCAGGCCCCGCCGCAACTCAAGAAAAACCCTGAGACTTCCCCGTCAAAGCGAGATGAGGCCCAATTCCCCTGCATTGCATGCACAGCAATTCCATGATCCTAGTCAAATATGTAAGGAGCCTCGACTTGCTTGATGGATCTCGAGACAGTCCCCAAGATCATGGTCACTAATCTAGAGGGACCCTGAGGTCTCCCCAGTAACGTGAAGGAGCTCCATGTACCCCAAATCAACTCTAGATGAAGCCTGATTCCCCTGCATTGACTCCAGACACATCCCCCGTTCCCCATCAACCACGACCAGTGGCTTGACTTCCTTTAGGCAACTCCAGAGATTCCCCGAGAACACCGTCCCAAGTCTAGAGGAACACCAAATTCAGCACAGCAAATAGAGGAATGCTTCGTGTACCCCAAATCGTCTCGAGATGAGAGCTGATTCCCTGGCTTACACAAGAATTATGCCAACTTTCCACAAGCCTCTCAAGAGGAGGCCTCTCTCAGCAATAGTTATGAGGGAGGGACCCTGAGTTTGCTGCCTCAAGTGAACTATACACCGAGGAACTCTGACTCCACAGGAGGCCAGATTTCCTTGCAGTGGCTTGAATGCAGGCTCCAGTTTCTTCTCACAAGATGAAGTGATGTCTGAGTCCCCTGTGGAGACCCTTGAGAAAGCCCTAGGTCCCTGCCGCATTGTGACCGAATGCCTCACATCGCTTTGACACCTCGAGAGGCACGCGGAGTTCACTGTTTCAAAAGGTGATGATGCCTGACTCCTCTTGAATATTGATGGGAATCCCAATATCCCTGTGGCTACTGGAAAGGGACCCTGGGTCTCCCGCCTCACCACGAGAAGCGTCTCTTTTGCACTGCCAAGCCTCGAAGAGATTCCTGAGGTGTCCCTCGTAAGTAGACAGGAGTCCGGACGTCGCTGAACAAACATGAGTTTTGAAGGGCCATCCCCGCCGTAACTCGAGAATATACCCCAGGTATCCAACGCAAACTCTAGAAAAAAAATGAGACTTTCCCCTGGAATCGAGATGAGGCCCGATTCCCCTGCATTGCATGCAGAGCAATTCCATGATCCCCATCAAACTTGTAAGGAGCCTCGACGTGCTTGATCGATTTCGAGACACTCCCCACGAACACGGTCACAAGTCTAGAGGGACCCTGAGGTCACCACAGCACCGCGAAGGAGCTCCATGTACCCCAAATCAACTGGAGATGAGGCCCGATTCCCCTGCAATGACTCCAGAGCCATCCCCAGTTTCCCATCAAACACGATCAGTGGCTTGACTTCCTTTAGACAACTCCAGAGATTCCCCGAGAACACTGTCTCAAGTCTAGAGGAACACCAAGGGCAGCACAGCAACTGGAGGAATGCTCCGTGTACCCCAAATTGTCTCGAGATGAAAGCTTATTCTCTGGCTTAGAGTCAAGACGTATGCCAATTTTCCACCAGCCCCTGAACAGGAGGCCTCTTTCAGCAATAGGTATGTGGGAGGGACCCTGAGTTTCCTGCCTCAAGTGGAATGTACACCGAGAAGCCCTGACTCGAAAGGAGGCCGGATTTCCTTGCAGTGGCCTGAAAACAGGCTCGTCGTTGATCTAACAAGATGGAGGGATGTCTGAGTCCCCTGTGGAGAACATAGAGAAAGCCCTAGGTCCCCGCCTCCATTCGATAGAATGACTCATCCCTTTGAATCCTCGAGAGGCATGCGGAGATCACTGCTTCAAAAGGTGACGATGCCTGACTCTTCTTGAACATTGATAGGAATCCCAATATCGCTGTGGCTACTGGAAAGGGACCCTGGGTCTCCTGCCTCACCTCGAGAAGCATCCCTTTTGCTCTGCCAAGCCTCGAGGAGATTCCTGAGGTGTCCTCATAACTAGTCAAGAGTCCTGACATCTCTGAACAAACACGAGTTTTGAAGGGCCATCCCCGCCATAACACGAGAATATAACCCAGGCCCCGATGCAACTCGAGATAACCCATGAGATTTCCCCCTCAAAGCGAGATGAAGCCCGAATCCCCTGCATTGCATGCAGAGTAATTCCATGATCCTAATCAAACATGTAAGTAGCCTCGACTTGCTGATGGATCTCGAGAGAGTACCCAAGATCACAGTCACAAGTCTAGATGGAGCCTGTGGTCACCACAGCAACGCGAAGTAGCTCCTTGTACCCCAAATCACCTCAAGATGAGGCATGATTCCTCTGCATTGACTCCAGAGACAATCCCCGTTCCCCGTCAAACACGACCAGTGGCTTGACTTCCTTTAGGCAACTCCAGAGATTCCCCGAGAACACCATCCCACGTCTAGAGGAATACGAAGTTCAGCACAGCAACTCGAGGAATGCTTCGTGTACCCCAAATCGTCTCGAGATGAGAGCTGATTCCCTGTCTTAGACACAAGAAGTATGCTAACTTTTCACAAGCCTCTCAAGAGGAGGCCTCTTTCAGCAAATGATATGTGGGAGGGACCCTGAGTTTGCTGCCTCAAGTGGAATATACACCGAGAAGCCTTGACTCGACAGAATGCCGGATTTCCTAGCAGTGGCTTGAATACAGGTTCGTGTTTCATCTCACGATGAAGGGATGTCTGAATCCCATGTGGAGACCCTATAGAAAGCCCTAGATCCCTGCCTAATTTCGACGGAATGCGTCAGATCCTTTGACATCTCAAGGGGCACGCAGAGTTCACTGCTTCAAAAGGTGACGATGCCTGACTTCTCTTGAACATTGATAGAAATCCCAGTATTCCTGTGGCTACTGGAAAGGGATCCTGGGTCTCCCAACTTACCTCGAGATGCGTCCCTTTTGCCCTGCCAAGACTCTCAAGAGATTCCTGAGGTGTCCCTCGTAAGTAGACAAGAGTCCTGACATTGCTGAACAAACCCGAGTTTTGAAAGGCCATTCCCGCCGTAACTCGATAATGCAACCCAGCTACCCGCCGTAACTCGAGAAAAACCATGAGACTTCCCCCTCGAAGTGAGATGAGGCCCGATTCCCTTGCATTGCATGCAGAGCAATTTCGGGATCCCCATCAAATATGTAAGGAGACACGAATTGTTTGATGGATCTCGAGACAGTCCCCAAGCCCACGGTCACAAGTCTAAAGGGACCCTGAGGTCACCCCAGCAACGCGAAGGAAATCCATGGACCCAAAATCAACTCGAGATGAGGCCCGATTCCCCTTCATTGACTCCAGGCCATCCCCCGTTCCCCATCAAACACGACCAGTGACTTGACTTCTTTTGGGCAAATCCAGAGATTGCCCAAAAACACCTTCCCAAGTCTAGAGGAACACCAATTTGAGCACAGCAACTCGAGGAATGCTCCGTGCACCCAAAATCCTCTCTAGATGAGAGCTGATTCCCTGGCTTCGACTCAAGATGTATGGCAACTTTCCACAAGCTCCTGAAGTGGAGGCTACTCTGAGCAACTGGTATGTGGGAGGGACCCTGAGTTTGCTGCGTCAAGTGGAATCTACACGAGAACCCCTGACTCGAAAGGAGGCCGGATATCCTTGCAGTGGGTTGAATACAGGCTCGTCTTTCATCTCACATGATGAACGGATGTCTGAATCCCCTGTCGAGACCATAGGGAAAGCCCTATGTCCCCACCTCATTACGACGGAATGCCTCAGATCACTTTGACACCTCAAGGGGCATGCGGAGTTCACTGCTTCTAAAGGTGACGATGCCTGAATCCTCTTGAACATTGATAGAAATCCCAGTATTCCTGTGGCTACTGGAAAGGGAACCTGTGTCTCCCGCCTCACCTCGAGAAGCGTCCGTTTTACACTGTCAAGTCTCGAAGAGATACCTGAGGCGGCCCTCGTAACTAGACAGGAATCCGGACGTCGCTGAACAAACACGAGTTTTGAAGAGACATCCCCGCCGTAACTCAAGAATATACCCCAGGTCCCCACGGCAACTCGAGAAAAACAATGAGACTTTCCCCTGGAATCGAGATGAGGCCCGATTCCCCTGCATTGCATGCAGAGCAATTCCATGATACCCATCAAACATGTAAGGAGCCTCGACGTGCTTGATGGATCTCGAGACAGTCCCTACGAACACGGTCACAAGTCTAGGGGGACACTGAAGTAACCACAGCACCTCGAAGGATCCCCATGTACCCCAAATCAAATCGAGATGAGGCCCAATTCCCCTGCAATGACTCCAGAGCCATCCCCAGTTCCCCATCAAACACGACCAGTGGCTTGACTTCCTTTAGACAATTTCAGAGATTCCCCGAGAACACTGTCTCAAGTCTAGAGGAACACCAAGGGCAGCACAGCAACTCGAGGAATGCTCCATGTACCCCAAATCGTCTCGAGATGAAAGCTTATTCCCTGGCTTAGAGTCAAGACGTATGCCAATTTTCCACCAGCCCCTCAACAGGAGGCCTCTTTCAGCAATAGGTATGTGGGAGGGACCCTGAGTTTGCTGCCTCAAGTGGAATAAACACCGAGAAGCCCTGCCTCGAAAGGAGGGCAGATTTCCTTGCAGTGGCTTGAATACAGGCTCGTGTTTCATCTCACAAGAGAAAGGAATGTCTGAAACCCATGTGGAGACCCTAGAGAAAGCCCTAGTTCCCCACCTGATTTCAACGGAATGCCTAACATCCTTTTGACACCTTGAGAGGCACGCGGAATTCACTGTTTCAAAAGGTTACGTTGCCTGACTCCTTTTGAACATTGATGGGAATCCCAATATCCCTGTGGCTTCGCGAAAGTGATCCTGGGTCACCCGCCTTACCTCGAGATGCGTCCCTTTTGCCCTGCCGAGCATCGAAAAGATTCCTGAGGTGTCCCTCGTAACTAGACAGGAGTTGTGACGTCGCTGAACAAACACGAGTTTTGAAGGGCCATTCCCGCCGTAACTCGAGAATGCAACCCAGCTGCCTGCCGCAACTCGAGAAAAACCATGAGACTTCCCCCTCGAAGGGAGATGAGGCCCGATTCCCCTGCATTGCATGCAGAGCAATTCCGTGATCGCCATCAAACATGTAAGGAGCCTCGACTTGCTTGATGGATCTCGAGACAGTCCCCAAGAACACGGGCACTAATCTAGAGGGACCCTGAGGTCTCCCCAGTAACGTGAAGGTGCTCCATGTACCCCAAATCAACTCTAGATGAAGTCTGATTCCCCTGCATTGACTCCAGAGACATCCCCCGTTCCCCATCAACCACGACCAGTGTCTTGACTTCCTTTAGGCAACTCCAGAGATTCCCCGAGAACACCGTCCCAAGTCTAGAGGAACACCAAATTCAGCACAGCAAATAGAGGAATGCTTCGTGTACCCCAAATCGTCTCGAGATGAGAGCTGATTCCCTGGCTTACAGAAGAAGAATGCCAACTTTCCAAAAGCCTCTCAAGAGGAGGCCTCTCTCAGCAATAGTTATGAGGGAGGGACCCTGAGTTTGCTGCCTCAAGTGAACTATACACCGAGGAACTCTGACTCCACAGGAGGCCAGATTTCCTTGCAGTGGCTTGAATGCAGGCTTCAGTTTATTCTCACAAGATGAAGGGATGTCTGAGTCCCCTGTGGAGACCCTTGAGAAAGCCCTAGGTCCTTGCCTCATTGCGACGGAATGCCTCACATCGCTTTGACACCTCGAGAGACATGCAGAGTTCACTGCTTCAAAAGGTGACGATGCCTGACTCCTCTTGATTATTGATAATAATCCCAATATAACTCTGGTTACTGGAAAGGGACACTGGGTCTGCCGCCTCATCTCGAGAAGCTTCCCTTTTGCCCTGCCAAGCCTCGAAGAGATTCCTGAGTTGTCCCTCATAATTAGACAGGAGTCCTGATGCCACTGAACATTCACGAGTTTTGAGGGACCATCCTCGCTGTAACTCGAGAATATACCCCAGGGCCCCGCCGCAACTACAGAAAAAACATGAGAATTCCCCCTCGAAGCGAGATGAGTCCCGATTCCCCTGCATTGCTTGCAGAGCAATTCCATGATCCCGATCAAACATGTAAGGAGCCTCGACATGCTCGATGGATCTCGAGACAGTCCCCAAGAACACTGTCACAAGTCTAGAGGAACCCTGAGGTCACACCAGCAACACAAAGGAGCTCCACGTACCCCAAATCAATTCAATATCAGGCCCAATTCCCCTGCATTGATTCCAGAGCCATCCCCCATTCCCCATCAAAAATGGCCAGTGGCTTGACTTCTTTTAGGCAACTCCAGAGATTCCCCGACAACACCGGCCCAAGTATAGAGGAACCCCAAGATCAGCACAGCAACTCGAAGAATGCTCCATGTACCCCAAATCGTCTCGAGCTGAGAGTTGATTCCCTGGCTTAGACTCAAGACGTGTCCAATTTACCACCAGCACCTCAAGGGGAGAATTCTCTCAGCAATACGTATGTGGGAGGAACACTGAGTTTGCTGCCTCAAGTGGAATAGACACCGAGAAGCCCTGACTCGAAAGGAGGCCGGATTTCCTTGCTGTGGCTTGAATATAGGCTCCTGTTCCATCTGACAAGATGAAGGGATGTTTGAATCCCCTGTGGAGACCCTAGAGTAAGTCCTAGGTCCCCTCCTCATTTCGACGGAATGCCTCACATCCCTTTGACACCTCGACAGGCAGGCGGGGTTCACTGCTTCAAATGGTGATGATGCCTGACACGTCTTGAACATTGAGAGGAATCCCATTAACCCTGTGGCTACTGGTAAGTTATCCTGGGTCTCCAGCCTCACCTCGAGAAGCGACCATATTGTCCTCCCAAGTCTCGATGAGATAACTGAGTTGACTCCCGTAACTACATAGAAGTCCTGAATTCGCCGAACCAACACGAGTTTTTAAGGACCATGCCAGCCGTAACTCGAGAATATACTCCAGGTTCCGGCCCCAACTTTAGAAAAACTATGAGACTTCCCCCTTGAAGTTAGATGAGGCCCCATTTCCCTGAATTGCATGTAGAGCAATTCCGTGATCCCCATCAAACATATAAGGAGCCTCGACTTGCTTGTTGGATCTCAAACAGTGCCCAAGAATCATGTCACAAGTCTACAGGGACCCTGAGGTCACCCCAGCAACGCGAAGTTGCTCCACGTACCCAAAATCCGCACGATATGAGACCTGATTCCCCTGCATTGATTCCAGAGCCATCCCCCATTCCCCATCAAACACGACCAGTAGCTTGACTTCCTTTAGGCAACTCCAGAGATTGCCCAACAACACCGTCCCAAGTATAGAGGAACACCAATTTGAGCACAGCAACACGAGGAATGCTCCGTGAGCCCAAAATTGGCTCGAGATGAGAGCTGATTCCCTGGCATTGATTCAAGACGTATGCCAACCTTCCACAAGCACCTCAAGAGAGGGATTCTCTCAGCAATAGGTATGTGGGAGGGACCCCGACTTTGCTGCCTCATGTGGAATATACATCTAGAAGGCCTGACTCGAAAGGAGGCCGGATTTCCTTGCTGTGGCTTGAATACAGGCTCCTGTTCCATCTGACAAGAGGAGCGGATATCTGAGTCCCCTGTGGAGACCCTAGAGAAAGCCCTAGGTCCCCCCTTATTTCGACGGAATGCCTCACATCCCTTTGACACCTCGATAGTCATGCAGAGAACACAGCTTCAAAAGATGAGGAAGCCAGACTCCTCTTTAACATTGATAGGTATCCAAATATTCCTGTGGCTACTGTAAAGGTACCCTGGGTCTCCCGCCTCACCTCATGAAGTGTCCCTTTTGCCATGCCAAGCCTCTAAGAGATTCCTGAGGTGTTCGTCATAACTAGACTGGAGTCCTGACATCGCTGCACAAACACGAGTTTTGAAGGGCCATCCCCACTGTAGCTCGAGAATATACCCCAGGTCCCCGTCGAAACTCGAGTAAAACCATGAGACATCCCCCTCGAAGCAAGATGAGACCCTATTCCCCTGCATTGCACGCAGAGCTGTTCCGTGATACTTTTACAATCATGTAAGGAGCTTCGACTTGCTTAATGGATCTCGAGACAGTCCCCAAGAACACTGTCACAAGTCTAGAGAGACCCTGAGTTCACCCCAGCAACGACAAGGAGCTCCATGTACCCCAAATCAACACGAGATGAAGCCCGATTCTCCTGCATTGACTACAGAGCCATCCCATATTCCCCATCAAACACGACCAGTGTCTTGACTTCCTTTAGGCAACACCAGAGATTTCCCACGAACACCGTCTCAATTCTAGAGGAACACCAAGTTCAGCAAAACAACTCGAGGAATGCTCCGTTTAGCCAAATCGTTTCGAGATGAGAGCTGATTCCCAGGCGTAGACTCAAGACATATCCCAACTTTCCACAAGCACCACAAGATGAGGCTTTTCTCAGCAATAGGTACGTGGGACGGACCCTAAGATTGCTGCCTCAAGTGGAATACACACCGAGAAGCCTTAATAGAAAGGAGGCCGGATTTCCTTGCAGTGGGTTGAATACAGGCTCGTCTGTCATCTCACAAGATGAAGGGTTGTCTGAATCCCGTGTGGAGACCTTAGAGAAAGGCCTAGGTCCCCGCCTCATTTCGACGGAATGCCTCACATCACTTTGACTCATCGAGAGAGATGCAGAGTTCACTGCTTCAAAAGGTGACGATGTCTGACTCCTCATGATTATTGATAGGAATCCCAATATAACTCTGACTACTGGAAAGGGACACTGGGTCAGCCGCCTCATCTCGAGAAGTGTCCCTTTTGCCCTGCCAAGCCTCGAAGAGATTCCTGAGTTGTCCCTCATAATTAGACAAGAGTCCTGAGGCCGCTGAACATTCACGAGTTTTGAAGGACCATCCTCGCTGGAACTTGAGAATATACCCCAGGGCCCCGCCGCAACTATAGAAAAAACATGAGAATTCCCCCTCGAAGCGAGATGAGTCCCGATTCCCCTGCATTGCTTGCAGAGCAATTCCATGATCCCGATCAAACATGTAAGGAGCCTCGACATGCTCGATGGATCTCGAGACAGTCCCCAAGAACACTATCACAAGTCTAGAGGAACCCTGAGGTCACACCAGCAACGCGAAGGAGCTCCACATACCCCAAATCAACTCAATATCAGGTTCAATTCCCCTGAATTGATTCCAGAGCCATCCCCCGTTCCCCATCAAAAACGACCAGTGGCTTGATTTCCTTTAGGCAACTCCAGGATTCCCCGACAACACCGTCCCAAGTATAGAGGAACACCAAGTTCAGCACAGCAACTCGAGGAATGCTCCGAGAACCCCAAATCGTCTCAAGCTGACAGGTGATTAACTGGCTTAGAGTCAAGACGTGTCCCAACTTACCTCCAGCATCTCAAGGGGAGAATTCTCTCAGCAATAGGTATGTGGGAGGAAAACTGAGTGTGCTGCCTCAAGTGGAATAAACACCGAGAAGCCCGGACTCGAAAGGAGGGCGGATTTCCTTTCTGTGGCTTGAATACAGGATCATCTTCCATCTGACAAGGTGAAGGGATTTCTGAATCTCATGTGGAGACCCTAGAGTAAGTCCTAGGTCCCCTCCTCATTTCGACGGAATGCCTCACATCCTTTTGACACCTCGACAGGCAGGCGGGGTTCACTGCTTCAAATGGTGATGATGCCTGACACGTCTTGAACATTGAGAGGAATCCCAATATCCCTGTGGCTACTGGAAAGTTACCCTGGGTCTCCAGCCTCACCTCCAGAAGCGACCCTATTGCCCTCCCAAATCTCGATGAGATACCTGAGTTGACTTCCGTAACTACACAGAAATCCTGAATTCGCTGAACAAACACGAGTTTTGAAGGGCCACGCCCGCCGTATCTCGAGAATATACTCCAGGTTCCGGCCCCAACTCAAGAAAAACTATGAGACTTCCCCCTCGAGTTAGATGAGGCCCGATTTCCCTGCGTTGCATGTAGAGCCATTCTGTGATCCCCATCAAACATGTAAGGAGCTTCGACTTGTTGTTGGATCACAAGACAGTCCCCAAGGTTCACGTCAGAAGTCTACTGGGACCCTGAGGTCACCCAGCAATATGAAGGAGCTCCACGTACCCAAAATCCGCTCGATATGAGGCCCGATTCCCCTGCATTGATTCCAGAGCCATCCCCCGTTCAAGAGCAAACACGATCAGTGGCTTGACTTCCTTTACGCTACTCCAGAGATTGCCCGACAACACCGTCCCAAGTATAGGGGAAAACAAATTTCAGCACAGCAACTCGAGGAATGCTCCGTGTACACAAAATCGGCTCGAGATGAGAGCTGATTCCCTGGCTTAGACTCAAGACGTATGCCAATCTTCCACAAGGACCTCAAGAGAGGGCTTCTCTCAGCAATAGTTATGTGGGAGGGGCCCCGAGTTTGCTGCCTCATGTGGAATATACACCGAGAAGGCCTGACTCGAATGGAGGCCGGATTTCCTTACAGTGGCTTGAATACAGGCTTGTATTTCATCTCAAAGTTGAAGGGATGTCTAAATCACCTGTGGAGACCCTAGAGAAAGCCCTTGGTCCCTGCTTCATTTCGAAACAATGCCTCCCACCCCTTTGACACCTCGACAGTCATGCAGAGTACACTGCTTCAAAAGATGACGAAGCCTGACTCCTCTTGAACATTGATAGGTATCCAAATATTCCTGTGGCTACTGGAAACGTACCCTGGGTCTCCCTCATTACCTCGTGAAGTGTCCCTTTTACCCTGCCAAGCCTCGAAGAGATTCCTGAGGTGTTCCTCGTAACTAGACAGGAGTCCTGAAATCGCTGCGCAAACACGAGTTTTGAGGGGCCATCCCCGCCGTAGCTCGAGAATATACCCCAGGTCCCCGCCGAAACTCGAGAAAAAACATGAGAGTTCCACCTCGAAGCAAGATGAGGCCATATTCCCCTGCATTGCATGCAAAGCAGTTCCGTGATACTTTTACAAACATGTAAGGAGCCTCAACTTGCTTGATCGATCTTGAGACAGTCCCCAAGAACACTGTCACAAGTCTAGAGGGACCCTGAGGTCACCCCAGCAACGTCAAGGAGCTCCACGTACCCGAAATCAACTCGAGATGAGGCCCGATTCTCCTGCATTGACTCCAGAGCCATCCCATATTCCCCATCAAACACGACCAGTGTCTTGACTTCCTTTAGGCAACTCCAGAGATTCCCCACGAACACCGTCCCAAGTCTAAAGGAACACCAAGTTCAGCAAAACAACTCGAGGAATGCTCCATTTAGCCAAATCGTCTCAAGATGAGAGCTGATTCCCTGGCTTAGACTGAAGATGTATGCCATCTTTCCACAAGCACCTCAAGATGAGGCTTCTCTCTGCAATAGATATGTGGGAGGTACCCTGAGTTTGCTGTCTCAAGTGGAATACTCACCGAGAAGCCTTGACTAGAAACGAGGCCAGAATTCCTTGTAGTGGCTTGAATACAGGCTCGTCTCTCATCTCACAAGATGAAGGGCTGTCTTAATCCCTTGTGGAGACCTTAGAGGAAGGCCTAGGTCCCCGCCTCATTTCGACAGAATGCCTCACATCACTTTCACTCCTCGAAAGGCATGCAGAGTTCATTGCTTCAAAAGGTGACGATACTTCACTCCTCTTGATTATTGATAGGAGTCCCAATATAACCCTGGCTACTGGAAAGGGACACTGGGTGTGCTGCCTCATCTCGAGAAGTGTCCCTTTTACCCTGCCAAGCCTCGAAGAGATTTTGGCGTTGTCCCTCGTAATTAGACAAGAGTCCTGACGCCGCTGAACAATCACGAGTTTTGAAGGGCCATCCCCGCTGTAACTCGAGAATATACCCCAGGTCCCCGCCGAAACTCGAGAAAAAACATGAGACTTCCCGCTCGAAGCGGGATGAGGACCGATTCCCCTGCATTGCTTGCAGAGCAATTCCGTGATCCCGATCAAACATGTAAGGAGCCTCGACATGCTCGATGGGTCTCGAGACAGTCCCCAAGAACACTGTCACAAGTCTAGAGGGACCCTGAGGTCACACCAGCAACGTCAAGGAGATTCAGGTACCGCAAATCAACTCGATATCAGGCCCGATTCCCCTGCATTGATTCCAGAGCCATCCCCCATTCCCCATCAAACATGACCAGTGGCTTGACTTCATTTAGGCAACTCCAGAGATTCCCCAACAACACCGTCCCAAGTATAGAGGAACACCAAGTTCAACACAGCAACTCAAGGAATGCTCCTTGTACCACAAATGGTCTCGAGCTGAGAGGTGATTCCGTAGCTTAGAGTCAAGACGTGTCCCAACTTACCACCAGCACCTCAAGGGGAGAATTCTCTCAGCAATAGGTATGTGGGAGGAACACTGAGTTTGCTGCCTCAAGTGGAATAGACACGAGAAGCCCTGACTCGAAAGGAGGCCGGATTTCCTTGCTGTGTCTCGAATACAGGCTCCTCTTCCATATCACAAGATGAAGGGATGTTTGAATCCCCTGTGGAGACAGTAGATGAAGCCGTAGGTCCCCGCCTCATTTCGACGGAATGCCTCACATCCCTTTGACACCTCGACAGGCAGGCGGGGTTCACTGCTTCAAAAAGTGATGATGCCTAACTATTCTTGAACATTGATAGGAATCCCAATAACGCTCTGGCTACTGGAAAGGGACCCTGGGTCTCCCGCCTCACCTTGAGAACCATTCCTTTTGCCAAGCCCAGCTTCGAAGAGATTCCTGAGTTGTCCCTCCTAACTAGACAGGAGTCCAGTCGTCAGTGAACAAACACGAGTTTTGAAGGGCCATCCCCGCGGTAACTCGAGAATATACCCCATGTCCCCGCCGCAACTCGAGAAAAAACATGAGACTTCCCCCTCGAAGCGAGATGATGCCCGATTCCCCTACATTGCATGCAGAGCAATTTTGTGATCGCCATCAAACATGTAAGGAGCCTCGACTTGCTTGATGGATCTCGAGACAGTCCCCAAGAACACTGTCACAAGTCTAGAGGGACCCTGAGGTCAACTCAGCAATGCAAATGAGCTGCATGTTCTCCAAATCCACTCGAGATGAGGCCCGATTCCCCTGAATTGACTCCAGAAACATCCCCCGTTCCCCATCAAACACGACCAGTGGCTTTACTTTATTTTGGCATCCAGAGATTCCGCGAGAACACCATCCCAAGTCTAGAGGAACACCAAGGTCAGCACAGCAAACTGAGGAATGCTCCGTGAACTCAAAATCTCTGGAGATGAGAGCTGTTTCCCTGGCTTATTCTCAAGACGTATGCCAAGTTTCCACGAGCACCACAAGAAGAGGATTTTGTCAGCAATAGTTATGTGGGAGGATCCCTGAGTTTGCTGCCTCAAGTGGAATATACACCGAGAAGCCCTGAATCGAAAGGAGGCTGGATTTTCTTGCAGTGGCTTGAATACAGGCTCATCTTTCATCTCACAAGATGGAGGGATGTATGATCCCCTGTGGAGACCCTAGAGAAAGCCCTAGGCCCCCACCTCATTTCGACGGAAAGCCTCACATCCCTTTGAAACTTCGAGAGGCACGCAGAGTTCACTGCTTCAAAAGGTGACGATGCCTGACACGTCTTGAACATTGAGAGGAATCCCAATATCCCTGTGGCTACTGGAAAGGGACACTTGGTCTCCAGCCTCACCTCGAGAAGCGACCCCATTACCCTCCCAAGCCTCGATGAGATACCTGAGTTGACTCCCGTAACTACACAGAAGTCCTGAATTCGATGAACAAACCCGAGTTTTGAAGGGCTATGCCAGCCGTAGCTCGAGAATATACTCCAGGTTCTCGCCCCAACTCTAAAAAAACCATTAGACTTCCCCCTCGAAGTTAGATGAGGCCCCATTTCCCTGCATTGCATGCAGAGCAATTCCATGATCCCCATCAAACATGTAAGGAGCCTCGACTTGCTTTTTGATCTCAAGACAGTCCGCAAGAATCATGTTACAAGTCTACAGGGACCATGAGGTCACCCAGCAACGCGAAGGAGCTCCACATACCCGAAATTCGATCGATATGAGGCCCGATTCCCCTGCAGTGATTCCAGAGCTATCCCCCGTTCCCCATCAAACACGACCAGTGGCTTGACTTCCGTTACGCAACTCCAGAGATTCCCCGACAACACCGTCCCAAGTATAGAGGAACACCAATTTCAGCACAGCAACTCAAGGAATGCTCCATGTACCCCAAATCGGCTCGAGATGAGAGCTGATTCCCTGGCTTAGACTCAAGACGTATGCCAACCTTCCACAAGCACCTCAAGAGAGGGCTTCTCTCAGCAATAGTTATGTGGGAGGGGCCCGAGTTTGCTGCCTCATGT
>CM037425.1:61218028-61556340 GCA_020976825.1 Odocoileus hemionus
TCCCTGGCAGCCCCTGCGCTCCCCCCGGGTTGGGATGAGGCAGACCCAACCTGGGAAATCACAGGGGCCCCTTTCCCTTTTCCCTGCGGCCGTGAGGCAACTAGGGCCCCAGAACCCGGGCTTTGCCCCCAAATTTGGGGCCCCCTTCTTCTCTCTCCCAGAAGGCTTTTCCTCCGGGCCCTGGCAGTGTGGGGGGGAACCCCCTTTGCCAGCCCCCTTTCCCCACCCCAAAAAAAGGATCAACGGGCCTGGGCCCCAGGAAAAGGGCCCCTAGCGGGGCTATTTTTGGGTAGGTGCCCGTGCATGTCTGGTGGGACACCCTGCGGGCCCTGCCCCTTAAAGGGGGTTTAGAACCCCTTGGGAAACCCCGGGAAGGCCTGGGCAAGGCGGGCCAAAGGGGAAAGGGGCCTCGCTGGGTTGTCCCTCGGGCCCTGGGGCCTCCCAAAAAAAAACCCGGCCCTCTCCCTCGGGCAAAACCCCCCCGGCTGACCCCAAAAGGCTTTTTTGGGAAAGCTTTCGGGGCCGGCCCTTTTTTGGGGAAAAACGCCCCCTCTGCTCTAAAACCCCGGGAGAAAAGTGTTTTGTGGTCGTCCTTTCTCGGGGGCCAAGGGCCCCCGACCTGGAGACCAGCTGGGGGGTCCAAAACCCCCGGGCCCAAATTTTTAGAACTCCCATGACAGTCTGTTCCCGGCCCCCTGAAACCTTCAGAAGCTCGGGTGACCCAGGGGCCCTGTCAGGCACCCCTCCCTGGCAGCCCAAACCCAGCCCCGCTTTGGGGGGGAAGAGGCAAAAGCCGCCCTGGGCCCCACAAGTGGGCCTTTGCTCTCCCTGCGGCCCTAAAGGAAGTGGGGCAAAGAGGGTCTGGGATCCACCCCGTTGTTTCCCCCCTCTTCACTCTGCCAGAAAGCTCTGCCTCCTGGGACGGGGCCAGGTGAGAACCCCCCTTTCCCGGGGCCACCTTCCCACCCCCAGAAAGGCATAATTTGGGGCCCAAAGGCCCCGTAAAAGGGCCCCTACGGGGTGATTTTTGGGTTGGGTTTTCCCGTGGATTCTGGACACCCACCCTGCAGCCCCCCCCTTGGGATGGTGAAAGTACCCCTGGACACGGGAAAGTCCGGGGAAAGGGCGGGCTAAGGGCGGGGCCTTGCCGGGGTTTGTGCCTCTGGCCTGTGGGTCCTCCCAGCAGCCCCCGGCCCTCTCCCTCTTTCAGACCCCCGCGCCTCCCCAAAAGGCCATTTTGGAAGCACTCGAAGGGCGTTCCGCAAATCGCGATTGGTCTAAAAACCCAAAAAAAAGTGTTTTGGGGGGGTTTCCTCTCTCGGGGCCCCCATCGCCCGGAGCCAAAGGGGGGAAAGCCGGGGGTCCACACTCCCAGACCAAGGCAGAACTACTGCAATGTCTGTTCCTCCCCCCTTTCAACTCAGAGAGCTGGGTTTGGGAGCCAGACTCTGTAGGAAAGCTAGCCCCGGGGCAGCCCCAGCAGTTTCCCCCTTTGGGGGGAAAAGGCAGAGCCCGACCAGGGAACACAGTGGGCCCTCCCATTGCTCCTCCCTGCTCCCCTGAGCAGCCTGGGGCAAAGACGGCGTGGGCATCCCACCCCGTTGCTTCCCCTCTCCCTCTGCCAGAAGGCTCTGGCCACCTGGGGACGTTGCAGCAGTAGTGGAGGACAGCCCCAGCCAGCAACTTCCCACCGCAGGTAGGCCTCAGCTGAGCCTAGCCCCAGGGGGAAAGCCCCTTGCGGTGGGCTGAGATGGGGTAGCTGCCCGTGCATGTCTGGACACACTCCCTGCAGCCTGCCCCTTCGTGGGCAGATAAGCCTGGCCCTGGAACGCCAGGAAGGCCGGGCAAGGCTGGCCCAAGGGGCAGGGGTCCTCGCTTGGGGTGTGCCTCTGGGCCTGTGGGGCCGTGCGATCTCCAGGCAGAACCGGCCCTCGTCCCCTCTGGCACAAGACCTCCCCGCCTTGCCTCCAAAGGCCTGTTTTTGGAAGCAACTCTGTCCGGCTGTTACCCGCGAAATCGCGCACAACATGCTCTGAAACACGGCGAGGGGAAAGAAAAGTGCTTTGGGGGTGGTCCATTCTCTCGCGTGCCTATGGCCCCGAGCTGGGGCCCAGCTCGGGGGGTCCACACTCCTCCCGGCCAAGGCCTCAACTACCATGCACACGTCTGGTATCCTGGCCAGCCCCTGCCCCTTCAGAGAGCTCGGCTGAGCAGAGTCTGTCAGGCAGCTCCCTCGGCAGCCCCAGCAGCTCCGCCTGGTGGGAAGAGGCAGAGCCGACCTAGGATCACAGTGTTGGGCCTCTTGCTCTCCCTGCTCCCCTGAGGCAGCTGGGGGCAAAGACGCATTAGGGCATCCACCCCGTTGCTCCCCTCGTCCCGGCCCTCTGCCAGAAGGCTCTGCCTCCTGGGACGTTGCTGTGTGTGGAGACAGCCCCTGCCAGCCACCTTCCACCCACCCAGTAGGCCTCAGCTGAGGCCTAGGCCCAGGGAAAAGGGCCCTGCGGGGCTGAGTTGGGGATAGCTGCACGAGCATGTCTGGACACACTCCCTGCAGCCTGCCCTTCTTTTGGGCCATTTCCCCGGGACGCCGGGTATTCCGGGGCAAGTCTTCCCACGGGCAGGGGCCTACCGGGTTTGTCCCTCGGGCCTGGGGGGCCCTTTCCCAAAGCCGAACCGGCCCTTTTTCCCTCGGGAAAAACCCCTCCGCCTAACCCCAAAAAGGGCCCGGTATGAAAGCACTTTTTCCCGGGCTGTTCCTGCAAATCGCGCACTCTGCTCTGAACCCGGGGGAAAAAATTTTGGGCGGGGCCCTTCAGAGGCTTCAAAAAGCTCGGTTTGAACCGGAGTCTGCAGGCAGCCCCCGGGCACCCCCCGGGCGGGCTCCGTCTGTGGGGGGAAGAGGCAGGCCGACCCCCACGTTCATTTTTGGCCTCTTGCTCTCCCGCCCCCTGAGGCACGGGGGAAAAGAGGGCCTTTGGGCTCCACCCCTTTGGCTCCCCTTTTTTCCCTCTACTAGAAGTCTTTTCCCTCCGGGGAAATTTTGCAGTGTGGGGGCACCCCCTTCCTGCACCTCCCCCCCCAAAGTGGGCCCTATCTGAGGCCCTAGGCCCGGGGGGAAAGGGGCCCTGGCGGGGCTGAGCTGGGTAGGTCCCGGCCCTTCTGGAAACGCCCCTGCGGGGCCTTTCCCCCTTCAGGGGGGCGGGAAACCCCTGGTTCCCAGGAAAGCCTGGGCAAGGGGGCCCAAGGGTGCAGGGGCCTTGCTGGGTTGTCCCCTGGGGCCCGGGGGGCCTCCCACAAAACCCGGGCCTTTTCCCTCTGGCAGACCCCCCCCGCCTGCCCCCCCAAAGGCCTTTTTTCGGAAGCATTTGGGCCGGCTGTACCCCCCAAATTTCGCGCACTCTGCTCTGAAACCCGTGAGAAATGTGATTTTTCGGGTCCCTCTTTTGGGCCCCATGGCCCCGAGCCGGGGGCCCAGCTGGGGGAGCCACACTTTAGGAAAGGGAGAACTAAAATTGCACACATCTTTTTCATCCCCCCCTCCATTCGGAGAGCTCGCTGACCCGGGAGTCTGTCAGGCAGCCCCCGGCGCCCCAGCAGCCCCCCCCTTTTGGGGGAAAGAAGCAGACCCGCCCTTTGGATCACATTTAAACCCACTTGCTCCCTGGGTACCATGGGGCACGGGGGCAAAGGGGGTTGGGTATCCACCCGGGGCTTAATTTTCCTTCCCCAAAAAGGCTCGCCTCCGGGGACTTTGCAGTTTTTGGAGACACCCCCTGCCACCCCCTTTCCCCCCCCCCAGTAGGGCCCTAAAATGAGGCTGGGCCCCGGGAAAGGACCTGGGGGGGGCTGATTTTTTGTGGGTGTTTCGTTCATGTTGGACACACTCCCTGAAAGCCTCCCTTCAGGGGGCAGAAACCCCGGACCCGGGAAGGCCTGGGCAATTTGGGCCCAAGGGCAGGTCCCTTTGCTGTGTTGTGCCTCTTGCCGGGTGGGGTCTCCCCCCGGAACCACCCTTTCCCCCACGGAAACCCTCCTCCCTCCCCCCTAAAAGGGCCCGGGTTTTGGGAAGCACTCTGGGGGGCTGTGCCCCAAAATCCGCAGTCTCCCTTTTAAAACCCCCGGGAGATAAGTGTTTTGGGCGTTTGGCCTTTTTCGGGTCCATACCCCCAGACCCGGGGGACCAGCAAAGGGGGTTCAACACCCCCGGGCCAAATGCAGTGTTATAAAACCCCGTCTCTTCTTCCCCCCCTTGCATTTTCAGAGGCTCGGCTGACCCCAGATCTTCAGGTAACTCCTGGCAGCCCCAGCCGAAACCGTCTGTTTTGAAAGGTGCAGACCCCGCCCTGGGGGCACGGGGCCCTCTTGCTCTCCCTCCTCCCTTTTAAGGATGCTGGGAAAAAAGGGGGGTTTGGGCGTCCACCCCTTTCTCCCATCCCCCCTCTCCCCGAAGGCTTTTCCCCCTGGGCTTTTTGGGTTGTGGAAACAGCCCCTGTCACCGCAAAACTGCCCAGTAGGCCTCAAGGGAAGGGCAATTTTCGGGGAAAAGGCCCAACCCGGCCTGAGCCTGGGGAGGTCCCCGGGTCATGTCTGGAACCCCCCCACAGCCTTTCCCTTCTTGGGCAGTATCCCTGGAAACCGGGGAAGGCCTGGGAAAAGGGCTCCCAAAGGGGCCCCGGGGCCCTGCTGGATTCTAACTTCGGGCCTGGGGGGCCCTTTCTGAGCAAAAACCCGGCCCTGCCCCCTGGGAAGGGACCTCCACCCCCCCCCTTCCCCCTTCCTTTTCCCTTTGCCCCTTGTTCCCCCCCACCCTCTGCTTTTTAAACCCCAAAATCCTTTTTTCCTCTCTCCCTTCCCTACCGGGGACCATTTCCCCAATCCCACCCCCCTTCCCTGCCCGTTTTTTCTGCCCCCCGGGGGGGGGGGGGGGAAATTAAAGGGGGGGGTAAATGGGGGAAAAAAGGGGGAGGTGTCCGGGGGGGGGGAAAATTCCAAGCTCCCGGTGTTGGGAAAGGGGTTTTGAGGGGGGGAAGTGGGTTTGGGGGTTTGAAAGGAGATGGGGAAAGGGGGGGTTGGGGGGGTTTTTCCACCCCACTTTCCCCAAAAGGCGGGGAAAAGTTTTTTGGGAATTTGAATTTTTTGGAAGGGAAAAGGATTTAAATAGGAAAATTGGGAAAAAAGGAAGGGGGAAAAGGGGGAAGGGGGTTAAGTTGGGGGGGTTTAAAAAAGGGGGGGAGTTTGGGAAAAAGTTGGGGTTTTAAGGGGAAAGTAGGGAAAATTTGGGGGGAAATTTGGGAAGGGGGTTTGGGAGGGTGGGGGGTGGTTTTTGGGTTTGGTTTGGTTGTGGGGGTTCCGAGTGGAAAAGGGGGGGTTTGGGGGAAAAAGGTTTTTTGGGTGGAAAAATGGGTTTTAAAAAAAAAATTTTGGAGGTTTTTTTAAAAACCGGGGGAATTGTTTAAAAGGGTGAAAAGTGTTTTGGGGGCCCTCTCTAGGGCCCAGGGCCTTGAGCCTGGGGACCAGCTAGGGGGTGCCTTTCCCGGGCCAACAAAAACCCAAACTGCACACGTTTTGTTCCTGCCCCCTGCCCCCTTCTGAGAGCCCCGGCTGAGACAGAGTTTTCCCAGGAGGCTGCCTGGCCCCCCAAAAGCTCTGCCTGTGTGGGAAGGGGAAAGAGTCGACAAGGATCACAGTGCGCCTTTGCTTCCCACCCTCCCTTGGGGGAAGCGGGGCCAAAAAGTGGGTTTTGGTATCCACCCGTTGACCCCTCCCCCCTCGGGCAAAGGTTTGGGCCCCATGGTACTTTGCAGTGGGGGGAGACTGCCCCCCCAAAGCACCTTTTGCCCCAAATTAGGTAAAATGGGGGCCCGGGCCAGGGAAAAAAAGCCTACAGGGCTATTTTGGGACTTTGCCTGTGCATTCTGGCCCCAAAATTCCCCTCAGCCGCCCCTTAATGGGGCAGTACACCGGGAACCCGGGACCCCGGGGCAAGGCGGGAAAAGGGCCCCCGGGGGCCTTGCTGGGTTTTTCCTCTGGCCGGGGGGGCCCTCCGTCAAACGGGGCCCTTCCCTCGGAAGACCCCCCCGGGCCCTGCCCCCAAAAGGGCCCATTTTGCAAGCATCGGGTTTGGCTTTTCCCCCCAAGCATGCACTCTTTTTTCTAAAACCCCGGGGAGAAAAGTGCTTTGCGATGGTCCTCTTTCAGGGCCCATGCCCGAGCCGGGGGACCAGCTGGGGGTCAACACTCCGGGCCAAATGCAGAATTATCCACACCCCTCTTTCCCTGCCCCCTGCATCTTCAGGAGAGCTCGGGTTTGAGCCAAGTCTGCCCCGGTAGCCCCCTGGCAGCCCCCCAGATGCCCCGTCTGTGTTGTAAGGGGCAACCCGACCAAAGGGGAAACAGTGTCCCTCTTGCTCCCCCTCCTGCCATGGGGCTGCGGGGCCAAAAAGGGGTTTTTGGCATCCCCCAAATTTTCCCCCATGTTCCCTCTGCCAGAAGGCCGCCCCCTGGGCTGTTTCAGTGGGGAAACGCCCGCCCCAAACTTCCCAGTAGGCCTAAATTTCGGGGAAAGGGTTAGGGGGGAAAACCCCCAAAGCGGGACTTAACCTGGGAAGGCGCCCGGTCATGTCGGGAATCCTCCCCACAGCCTGTCCCTTCCTGGGGCATTTTTCCTTGGATGCCAGGTGGGCCCCTGGGCAAAGCTGCCCAAAGGGGCCCGGGCCCTGCGGTTTTCCAAACCTCTTGGCCTTTGTGGCCTCTGGGCAAAACCCGGGCCATCCCCCCTGGGAAAACCCTCCCCACCTGCCCCCAAAGGGCCGGGTTTCCCAAGCACTTTGCGGCTGTACAGGGAACCCGCACTTTTGCTCCCGAAAACCGGGAGAAAAGACTTTTGGGGGTTTTCCCTCTCCAGGGCCCAAAGGCCCTGAAATCTGGGGGGCCCGCTAGGGCGTCCCTACTTTCCCCGGGAAGGAACCACATGCACACGTCTCTTCCTGCCCCCCCTGCACATTCAGAGCTCTGCCCACCAGGGGTTTTGTCAGGGGGAAACCTGGCAAACCCCGGGGTCCACACAAACACGGGCACAAGTCTAGAGGGGCCCTTTAGGTCACCCCAACATGAAAAACCCCCGTGCCTCTTTCCCAAAGGTCATGGCTTGACTTCATTTAGGCAACTCCGACCCTTCCCCAAGAACACCATTTCCCAAATCTAGAGGAACAAACCCAAATTCAGCAAAGCAAATTCCCAGGAATGCTCCATGTACCCCCAATTTTGTCGGGAGATGAAGCTGATTCCCCCGGCGTAGACCCCAAAAAATATGCCCAACCAAACCAAAAATCCCCCCAAGACAAAGCTTCTCTTTAGCAATAGGGATGTGGGGGGGGGGCCCCAGTTTGTTGCCTCAAAGGGGTTTTAAAAACCCCCGAGAAAACCCTGACTAGAAAAAAGGGGGGATTTCCTTCAGAGGCTTTAATACTGGCTCTCCTTTTATATCACAAAAATGAAGCGAAGTCCCCGAATCCCCCGTGGGGGAAACCCCAAGGGAAAAACCCTAGTCCCCCCCTTTATTTCCCACGCATGCCCCAATTCCTTTGACACCTCGAAGGGGAACCCGGGGGTTTACGCTTTAAAAAAGGGGACGATGCCTGCTCCTTCGAACATTGAAAAGGGAAAACAAATAACACGTTGGGTTTTTGAATACGGAAAACCCGCATCTTCTGCCTCACTCAGAAGCGTCCCTTTTGCCCTGCCCAAACCCCAAGAGATTCCCCGGGGGTGTCCCTCGCAACTAGGGCAGGGGTCCGATGTCGCTGGAAAAAAGAGTTTTGGGGGCCCTCCCGCCCTAACTCGCGAAATATAGCCAGATCTCCAGGAACTCCTGAAAAAACCCTGAAAATTCCCCCCCGAAGTGAGATGGAGCCCGATCCACTGCATTGCATGCAAAAGAAAAAACCTGATCCACAAAAACATGTAAGGGAAAACGACTGTTTATGGATTTATTGAGAGTCCCCAAAATTTACGGTCACAAGTCAGGGGGGACCCCTTGGGGCCCAAACCCGCAACGCAAAGGGCTCCCTGTACCCCCAAAACACCCCGAGATGAGGGGCCGAATTCCCCCGCATTGACCCGAGTAATCCCCCCGTTCCCCATTAAAAAACGACCCGAGGTTAAAATTATTTTGGAACTCCAGAGAATTTCCCCGGGAAAAAAAAACTGTCCCAAGCCCAAAGGGAAAACCAAGTTCAGCCACAACAACTTGAGGAATGCTCCATGTACCCCAAATATCTCGAGTGACAGCTGATTTCCCGGCTTAGACTTAAGAGTATGCCTACTTTCCACAACCCCTAAATGTATGGTTTTTTCAGCAATATTTACTGTGGGAGTGACCCTGAATTTTTCTGCCCCAAGTGGAATATACACTGGGAAAACCCCGCCCCGAAAGGCGGGCCGGGGTTTTCCCTTTCAGTGGCTTGATTTCAGGCTTGTCTTTATCTCCCCAAATGAGGGGTGCTTTAAACCCCCGTCGAGACCCCAAGAAAACCTAACCCCCCCTCATTTTTTCCAGAATGCCTCACAAAAAATTGACATTTCGAGAGGCACAAGGAGTTCCCCTGCTTCAAAGGTTTAAAAAAAGCCTGACTCCCCTTGAAAACCCTTTAGGGAATTTCCCCAAAAAGCCTGTGGCTTTCGGTAAAAGGGGGAAAGGGTCTGCTTTCACCCGAGAAGCGCTCTTTTGCCCTGCCAAGCCTCAAAGAGAATTTCCCGAGGTGTTCCCCCGGGAACTAGAAAAGGGGTCCTGACGTGCTGGCCAAAAAACGATTTTTTTAAGGGCCCTCCCCTCCCTAAATCTTTAATTAACCCCAGGTCCCCCCCCGCCCAATGAAGAAAAACCCTGGACTTTCCCCCCCGAAGTGAGAGGAGGCCCCTTTCCCCCGCATTGCATGCGGGGCCCAAATTTCCTTTATCCCCCCTCAAACTTGTAAGGAACCTCGACTTGCTTGATGGATCTCCGGGGGAAAAAGTCCCCAAAAACCGGTCACAAGGTTTTTAGGGGGACCCTGAGGTCCTTCCCCAACCCCGAAGGAATCCCAGTACCCCAAATCAACTCGAGATTGAGGAAAAGTTTTCCCTGTTTGGGCTCCACAGCCATCCCCGGGTTTCCCCTTTAAACACAACCCGGGCTTGACTTCCTTTAGGCAAGGCCAAGTTTCCCCCAAAAACACCTCCCAAGTCTAGAAGGGAAAACCCAGGTCAGCACAGAAAAAGGAGGAATGTCCGTGCAAAACCCCCAAAAAGTATCAAAAGGGGAGCTGATTCCCCGGGTTAGATTCAAACACCCTATGCCTATTTTAAAAAAGCGCCTCAAAAGGAGGGTTCTCTCACAATAGGTATGTGGGAGGGGGAACCCCGAGTTTTCTGTCAGGGGGGAATATAACCGAGAACCCTTTACTCGAATGAAGGGGGTAAATTTTTTTTGCCAAGGGGGGGGGGTTTAATACAGGCCCTTCCTTTTTAGCTCCAAGATGAAGGGATAAACTGAAAACCCCCGTGGAAACACTAAAAGGGAAACCCTAGGGACCCACTTTTTTTTTGCAGAATTTTCTCACATCCCTTTGAACCCTTTGGCGGCACGCGGATTTCACTGCTTCAAATTGACGATGCCTGACTCCCTTGAAATTGGGCAGGAAAACCAAAAAAGGCCCGTGACACTGGAAAAGGGGCCCTTGGGGCCCCCCTCCCCACCCTCTAGAGGTGTCCCTTTTTTTTTTCCCGCAAAGCCCCCCCCCGAAGAGATTCCTGAGGTTCTCTCTTAAAATAGACGGATCCTGACGTCGTTGAACAAACACAATTTTTGAGGGGCCCTCCCCACCAATCAAGAAAACACCCCCGGTCCCCCCCGCAACCCCGGGAAAAAAAAATGAGACATCCCCCCTCGAAGCGGAGGAGGCGCGAAAACCCCTTTCAAAACAAACAGAAACATTTCCGTTAACCCCTTTAAAACATGAAAAGGGGAAATCGACTTGCTTGATGGGTCTCGGGAAAAGTAAACCCAAAAACCGGGCACAAGGGCTAGGGGGGACCCTGAGGACAAACCCCGCAAGGGGGAAAGGGGTTTTTCCCTGTACCCCCAAATTTAACTCGAGTGAGGCCTATTCCCCTGCAATTTACTGCAGAGCCTTCCCCCCTTTCCCCATCAAACCAAAACCAGTGTCAGACCCTTTAGGGAAACTCCCGAGATTCCCCCAGAAAACAACCCCTTCCCCAAATCTAGAGGAAAACCAATTTTAGCACACATTTGAGGAATGCTCCGTGCACCCAGATTGACCGAGATGAGAGCTGGGTTACTTGGCTTAGAATTTAAGACGTATGTCAACTTTCCACAAGACCCCCAAAGGAGGGGGCTTCTCTTAGCAATGGTATGTGGGGGACCCTGAGTTTGGGTACCCCAAGTGGAATAAAACCCTGAGGAAAACCGTGATTTGAAAAGACGCCTGATTCTTTGCTTTTGGGGTTTAAAACAGGGGTCTTTCATCTCAAAGATGAAGGGGTGGGCGAATCCCCCGTGGGGACCCCAAAAGAAACCCCAGTTCCCCGCCTCATTTTGACAAAAATGCCTACATCCTTTAAACCTTAGGGCCCGGAGTTTACTGCTTCAAAAAAGGGGGGGTGCCTGAAATCCCCTTGAACAAATTTATAGGAAACCCAATATCACGGGGGCTACTTTAAAGGGGCAAAAGGGCTTCTGTCTCACCTCGAGAAGAATCCATATTTCCTTGAGAACCTCGAAAATATTTCTGAGGGTCCCCCCGTAACGAGACAGGTGTCCTGACGTCGTTGGGAAAAAACAGGTTTTTAAGGGCCATCCCCCCCGCAACTCGAAAAAAACCAAGAGACTTCCCCCCCGAGGGGAGAAAGGCCTGATTCCCCCGCCCTTTCCTTTAGAGTAATTCCCAAAATCCCCCCCCTGCAAAAAAATAAGGAGCTTTGACTTGCTTTTAGGGTCTCGAACAGTCCCCAGGGACAAAAGGGGCAAAACTAGGGGGGACACTGAGGTTACCCCCGCAACGCGAAGGAAATTCCTTGTACGCCAAATCAAATCGAGATTGGGGGCCCCATTCCCCTGAATTTATCCAGAGCCCCCCCCCCCGCCCCCCTCAAACAGTACCCGTGGCCTGACTTTTTTGGGGAACTCCAAAAATTCCCCGAGGTCACCGTCCCAAATCTAGGGGGAAAACCAAATCCAGCACAGCAAATCGAGGGAAATGCTCCCCTGAACACAAAATCGTCTCGAGTTTAGAGCCCGATTTTTTGGCCCTTTTAAATCAAAAACATAGCCAAATTTCCCAAAGCCCCCCAAGAGGGGGCTTTCACAAGAATAAATAGGGGGAAGGGGGCCTTTTTTTGCTGCCCCAGTGGAATATACCCCTGAGGAGCCCTGATGGAAAAGGGAAACCCGGGTTTTTCCCTTTAAAATGGCTTGAAAAAGGCTCGTTTTTCAAACTCACAAAATGTGGGGGTCTCTGAATCAACCCGTGGGGTACCTAGGGAAAGCCCAAAGTCCCCCGCTTCATTTGAAAGGAAAGTCTCAAAAACCCCCTTTTACACCCCAAGAGGGAGCCCGGGCCCCTGCTTCAAAAAGGGGGACGATTTTGGGGGGCCGACTCCCCTTTTACTTTTATTAATCCCCTTTTTCCGTGGCTACTGTAAAGGGACATGGGTCCCCCTTCACCTCGAGAGGCGTCTCTTTTGCCCGGCGAAGTCTCGAAGAGATTTTTGGGGGTGGTTTCCCCCATAACTAACAGGATTCCCCGAGTACTTTTAAAAAACACGGGTTTGAAAGGGGCCCCCCCCCGCCGTAATTAGGGAATATACCCCAGGTTCCCCCCCCAAGTCTAGAAAAACCATGGGGAAATCCCCCTGAAGCGAGATGGACCAATTCCCCTTCATTGCATGCAAGCAACTCCAGGATCATAATTTTCCCCAAAAAAATGTAATAACCTCGACTTTCCCCCGATGGATCTCGAGGGCAGGCCAAAATCAAAGGGACCCAAATCTAGAGGGAAACCCCGAGGGCACCCAAGCAACCGAAGGGTCCATATACACCAAAATTTAAATCAGATGAGGCCCGATTTCACGCATTGAATTTCCCGAGCCATGCCCCGTTTACTCATCAAACACCACCAGAGGCTTGGGTTCCTTTAGGCAACTCCCGAGAAAAACCCCCAAAAAACGTCCCAAGTCTGAAAGGGAAAACCAAGTTTAACCGCAGCTCGAGGAATGCTCCTTGTAACCCCCCCAAACAACCGAGGAACGCGGATTCCCTGACTTTGACTTTTAAAACGTATCCCAAATTTTTCCCAAGCCCCCCAAGTGGATGCTTCTCTCCCGCAATTTTATGTGGGGGGAAACCCTTAATTTTTTGCCTCAAAATGAAATATACACTGAGAAGGGCCCCGAAATCGAAAGGGGCCCAATTTCCTTTCAGTGGCTTGAATACAGGCCGTCTTTCATCTACCAAAATTAAAAAGGGGGGGTTTTTAAACCCCCCTTTTGAGCCCTAGAAAAGCCTTAGATCCCCTCCCCATTTGCCGGAATTCCCCATCCCCTTTTACATTTCGAGAGGTTACAAGGGGGTTTTTACTGCTTCAAAATGTATGAAACCCCACTCCTTTGAAAATTTAAAGGAAAACCCAATATGCCTGTGGCTAAATGGAAGGGGCCCTGGGTTGCCTTCTCATCTCGAGAACGTCTCTTTTGCCCGCCAAGCCCCAAAAAAAATTTTTGGGGGGTGTCCCTCGTAACTAGAAGGAGCCTGATTTTGCCCGAAAAAATATGGATTTTGAAGGGCCATCCCCGCCAAAACTCGTGAATACACCCCAGGTCCCCGGCCCCAATGAAAAAAATCATGAACCCCCCTCGAATGAGAGGAGGGCCAGATTCCCCCGAAATTTTTGCAGACAATTCCGTTACCCCCTCAAACCTTTTAAGGGCCCCCGACTTTCTTGATCGATCTTTGGACAGTCCCCCCAAAAACAAAAATCACCCAAAATTTAAACGACCCGGGGGTCCTTCCCCGCAACGCAAAGGAGATCCAGTACCCCCAAAACAACCGAGATGAGGCCCGATTCCCCTGCTTTGATTAGAGCCAAACTCGGTTTCCTCTCAAACACGACCCCGATGCTGGACTGTTTTGGGGATGTCCCGATTTTCCCCCCAAAAACCCCCCTCCCAAGTCTAAAAGGAAAAAACCCAGTCCCCGCACAGCACCTCGGCGAAAGCTCCAAATTTTCCCCCCAAAACATTCGAGACGAGAGCTGTTCCCTGGCTTTGACCAAGACGTTTTCCAACTTTCCCAAACCCCCTCAAAAGGAGGCTTTCTTTTGCAAAGGTATGTGGGTTTGGGGTCGTGAGTTTTCTGCTTGAAGTGGAATATACACCGAGAAACCCTGACTTGAAAGGTTTTCCCGGGGTTTTCCCTTTCAGTTGGGGTTGAATACAGGGTGTCTTTATTCAAAAAGAAGGGTTCAGAATCCCCGTGGAGACCTAGAGAAAGCCCAATCCCGGGCCCCATTTTGACGGGGAAAGCCTTTAATCCCTTTTAAACCCCGAGAGGCACGTGGAGTTCACTGCTTCAAAAAGGGGGACGTTGCCCGACCCTCTTGTACAATTTATGGGAATCCCCAAAATCCCCGTGGCTAAATGAAGGGGAAGCTGGGTCTCCCGCCTCACCCCCGAGAAGTGGGCCCTTTTTGCCCCCGCCCAACCTCGAAGGGGGATTCCTGTGTGTCCCTCGTAACTAGACAGGAAATCCTAAAGTTGGGTGAACAAAAACCCAGTTTTTAAATTTCCATCCACGCCGAAAATTAGAATATACACCAGGGCCCCGCTGCAACCGAGAAAATCCCCGAGCTTTCCCCCTCGAAGCGAATGAGGCCCCATTCCCCCCCATTGAATGCAGAGCAATTCTGTGGGTCCCCCTCAAACAGTAAGGAATTTTTTACTTGCATGATAATCGCGAAAGAGTCCCCCCAAAATCCCGTCGCAAGTTAGAGGAAACCTGAGGGCACCCAAGGGAACACGAAGGGGCTCCATGTACCCAAATCACTCGAGATAAACCCCATTCCCCTGAATTTAATCCCGAACCATCCCCCCTTCCCCCCAAAAACGACCAGTGGCTTTATTCTTTTGGGGAAGTCCCCGAAAAATTTCCCCCGAAACACCCTTCCCAAATCTAAAGGGAAAACCCAAATTTTAGCACAGCAACTCGAGGGGAAAGCCCGGCACGGGCCAAAATGAGGCAAAGAGGGGTTTATTCCCCGGGTTAGATTTAAGGGCATATGCCAAATTTCACAAAACCCCCCAAGGGGACTTTTCTCAGCAAAAAGGTATGTGGGAAGGCCGATTTTTAGGTCAAGTGGTTACAAAGGGGAAGCCCCGGCTCGAAAGGGGGCTGGGTTTCCCTTTCATCGCTTGAATACAGCCTTTATCTTTCACTTCAAGATAAGGGATGTCTTAATCCTCTGTGGGGAAGTAGGGAAAGGAAACCCAGGGTTTTTTTCCCCCATTTCGACGGAATGCCTCAAACCCCCCTTTTAAAAGATTTAAAAGGGGCCCCTGGGGTTCACTGCTTCAAAAATGAAAAAGCCTGATCCCTTTGGGAAAATTGATTTGGAAACCCCAAAATGCCCGTGGTTGGGGGAAAGGGGAAAATTTTTTCCGTCTCCCCCCGAGAGGTGCCCTTTTGCCCCGCCAAGCCCCGAAAAGAATCCGAGGTGCCCTCTTTAAAAAGACAGGATCCTGACCCTGGAAAAAACACAAAAGTTTTTAGGGGCCATCCCCACCGAACTCGAGAATAGACCCTGGTCCCCCGCCGCAACTCGGGAAAAAAAATGAGGGCTTCCCCCTCGAAGCAGATAAAGGGCCGATTTCCTGCCTGCATTTCAGCATTTCCCTGACCCCATCCCAAAAATTTTAAGGGGACCGACTTGCTTGTGGGATCTCGAGACAGTCCCCCAAAAACACGGGACAAGTCCCAGAGCGACATAAGGGTTTTTCCTGTTAAAAAGCGAAGGCGCTCCTGGGCCCCAAAAAAAATCGAGATGAGGGCCCCATTCCTTTCTTTGACTCCACAGCCATCCCCGGTTTCCCATCAAACCGACCAAGGGGTTGAATTCCTTTGCAAGTCCCCGTTTCCCCCAAAAAACCCCGTCCCCAAGTGTTTGAGGAAACACCCCGTTCAGCGAGGGAACTCGAAAGAAAGCCCAAATTTCCCCCAAAAATCTCGAGGGCGAGGGGCTGATTCCCCGGTTTATTTCAAGACGTTTGCCAACTTTCCACAAGCCCCCAAGAGGAGGCTTCTCTCCCCCCAATAGGTTTTGTGGGGGGGAAAGTGAGTTTTCGCTTCAAGTGGAATATACACCGAGATCCCTGACTTAAAGGAGGGCCCGGGTTTTCCCTTTAAATTGCTTGAATACAGGCTCGTTTTCATCTCACAAAATGAAGGGGTGGTTTTGAATCCGTGTGGAGGACGCTAAGAAAGCCCCAGTCCCCGGGCCCCATTTCGACGGAATTTCTACATCCCCTTTTTAAACCCCGGGGAGGCACGCGGGGTTCACTGCCCTTTAAAAGGGGACTTTTTCTGGAACCCCTTGTACTTTTATGGGAATCCCAAAATCCCCGGGCTACTGGAAAAGGAACCTGCGTCTCCCGCCTCACCTCGAGAAGGTTCCCTTTTTTTCCTGCCAAAGCCCCCGAAAAGATTTCCCGAGGGAAAATCCCTCTAACTAGACAGGAAATCCCAACGTCGCTGATCAAACACGGTTTTGAATTGCCATCCACGGTAAGTCGAAAAATAAAAAACCCCCGGTCCCCCCTCCAATCGAGAAAATTTCCCTGAGCTTTCCCTCGAAGTGGATGAGGCCCGATTCCCTCCATTTAAAAGCAGAAAATTCGTGATTTCCCCCTCAAATATGTAAAAGGGGTTTTGACTTGCATGATAACTCGAAGAGTCCCCCAAAAATCAAAGTCCCCCAAATCCCAGAGGAACCCTTAAATCACCCCAAACAAAACCCAAAGGGGCTCCAATTTCACCCAAAACAAACCCCGGGTGGGCCCCAATTTCCCCCGCATTGAAACCAGAGCCATCCCCCTTTCCCCCTCAAACACGACCCCGAGGTTGACTTTTTTTAGGCAACTCCGAGATTCCCCAAGAACACGTCCAAAGTCTAGAGGGAAAACCCAAATTCCCGCACAGCAGCTGAAGGGAAAGCTCCGTGTACCCCAAATTACTTGGATGAAGCTGATTCCCCCCGCTTAAAAACTTTTAAAAGGGATGCCTACTTTCCACAAAAACCCCCCAAGGGGATGCTTCTCTCAAAAACAATATTTATGGGGAGCGACCGGTTTAATTTGCCTTTCCTTTAAGTGGGGAAAAATTTTCCCACCCAGAAGCCCCGACTCCCAAAGGAGGCCGGATTTCCTTTTTGTGGCTTGAATACAGGCTCGCTTTCTCTCAAAATTAAGGGATGTCTGATTCCCCTGTCCGGCCTCGAGAAAGCCCCAGATCCACGCCTCTTTTCGCCCAAAAGCCTCACATCTCTTTGAAATTTTGAGAGCACCAAAGAGTTCCCCTGCTTCCAAAAGGGGTGTTTCCCGACTCCCCTTGAAAATTTGATAGGAAACCCAAAATTGCCCGTGGCTTCTTGGGAAGGGGGCCCTGGGTCTGCCCCTTTTCACCCCCGAGAAGCGTCTCTTTTTCCCTGCCCAAACCTCAACGAGATTGGGGGAGGTTTCCCTTTACTAGAGAGGGGGTCCTGCGGGCGCTGAACCAAAAAACGGTTTTGAAGGGCCAAAGCCCTCCTAACCGTGAATAAACCCCGGGCCCCACCGCAACTGAAGAAAATCATCAGACTTTCCCCCCCCGAAGTGAGAGGGGGCCCATTCCCCCGCATTTCAAGCGAAACAATTCCCTGAAACCCCATCAAACTTGTAAAGGGAAACCCGACTTGCTTGATGGATGTCGAGACAGTCCCCAAAACAAAGGTCAAAATCTAGAGCGACTCTGGGGAAATTCCTGCAACGCGAAGGAGACCAAGTAACCCCAAAACAATTTGAGATGAGGCCGATTCCTCTGCTTTGATTTTCCCGAGCCATCCCGGGTTCCCATCAAACCGACCGTCCTTGACTTCCTTTAGGGAAGTCCGAGTTTCCCCCAAAAAAACCGTCCCCCAATTTTAAGGGGGGAAAACCCAGTTCAGCAAAGAAACCGCGGGAAAGCTCCTTGCACCCCAAATCTTTTTCAAGATGAGACTGAATTTCCCCGTTAGATTCAAGACGTTTCCCAATTAAAACCCCAAGGCCCCCCAAAAGGGGGCTTCTCTCAGCAATAGGGAAGTGGGGGGGACCCTGGGTTTTCTGTCTCCAAAATTTTGGAAAAAATACCCAGAACCCTGATCGAAAGCAGGCCTATTTTGTGTAGTGGTTGAATAAGGTCGTCTTTCATCCCGATAATGAAGGGATATCCGGAAACCCCCGTGGAGACCCTAGAGAAACCCAGTTCCCTGCCCCCTTTCGACAGAATGCCTCACATCCCTTTTACACCCCGGAAAAACACCCGGGGTTTTATGCTTCAAAAGGGTAAAGATGCCTGACTTTCAGGAACACGATTTGGGAAACCCAAAATCTTGTGGGGACGGGAAAGGAACACTGGGGTTTTCCCCCCCACCCCGAGAAGCCACCCCTTTTTTTCCCGCAAGCCCAGAAAAAGATTTCCCGGGTGTACCCCGTAACTAGAAGGAGTCCTGACATCCCCGAAATAAAGCGAGTTTTAAAAAGGCCATTGCCCTGTAAATTTGAGAAAATACCCCCGGTTTAAACCCACAAAACGAGGGAAAAAACCCTGAAAAATTGCCCCTTGAAACGAGATGGGTCCAAAACCCCTGCATTGCCCTGCAAAAATTCCCTGGGATCCATCAAAATTTTAAAAGCCCGACTTTCTTTATGGGGTCCGAGAAAAGTCCCCCCAAAAACAATGTAACATGTCTAGAGGGATCTGAGGTAAAACCCCAACAAAGGGCCCGGGATTCCTGCCCCCCAAAAAAAAAAAAATACGAGGCCCGATTCCCCTGCTTTTACCCCAAGGGCCTCCCCCCTTTGGCCCTCAAAACGCCCGTGGGTTTCCTTCCTTTAGGGAACTCCCGAATTCCCCGGGGAACCCCTTTCCCAAGTCTAGGGAACCCAAATTCAGCACAAACAAAATCGAGAAAAGCCCTTTTACCCCAAAATATCTCGAGATGAGTGGTGATTCCCTGGGTTAGACTCAAGACGTATGCCAACTTTCCACAAACCTCAAAAGGAGGCTTCTCTCAATTAAAGAATTTTAGGGGGACCCCGAGTTTTCGCCTCAAGTGGGAAAAACACACCCAGAGCCCTCACCCCGAAAAGGGGGCCGGGTTTTTTGCAGTGGGTTTAATACAGGGTCCCTCCCTTTACCCCAAGAGAAGGGGTGTTTTAAAACCCCCCGGGGGGGCCCTAAAAGGGAAAAACATAAAGGGCCCTGCCTATTTAACAAATACCTCATCACTCTTTTACAACCTCGAAAAGCATGCGGGGCTCACGCTTTAAAAAGGTTTACCCAAAGCTTGACTCCTCTTGAACATTAATAGCCCAAACCCAAAAAATTCCCCCGGGGTACTGGAAAGGGACCCCGGGTCTCCCCCCTCACTCGAGAAGCCTCCCTTTGGGAGTGCCAAAAACCTCAAAGATTTCCTGAGGTGTCTCTCGAACCCAGCAGGGGTCCTGGCTCGCTGAACAAACCCGGTGTGGGAAAGTGCCACCTCGCCGTAAAAATCGAGGGGAAAATACCCAGGTTTCCCCGTGCAAAAAGAGGGAAAAAACCCTGAGATTTCCACCCGAAGCGAATGAGGCCCCCATTTCCCCCCGCATTGTGCAGAGAAAATTTTTGTTATCTCCATCAAGTATGTAAGGAGCCCGATTTGCTTTATGGATCCCGAGGAAAAGTCCGCAAAAATGGCAAAACACCAAACAAGAGGGACACCCGGGGCACGCCCGCAATCAAAAGGGCTTTCCCTGTTTCCCCAATTCAAATTTAGATTAGGGCCCCGAACCCCTGAATTGACTCCCAAACCAAACCCCCGTTTTCCCCCTCAAATACGAAACCAAAAATGGGGGGCCTTTACCTTCTTTTAGGGATTCCAAAAAAAAGATTCCCGAGAAAACCTTCCAATTCCCTAAATTGGTTTTCCCTTTTCGCAATAGGTATGGGGGAAAGACCCGAGTTTGCTGCCTCAAGGGAATATTTCACCCAAAAAGCCCTGATCGAAAGGAAAGCCCGGGTTTCCCTTTTAGTCTTGAATAAAAGGCTCGGCTTTCATTCCCAAAATGAAGCGATGTCTCAATCCCCCTTTGGGGACTGTAAGGAAAACCTAACTTCCCGCCTTATTTCAAAGGAAATTAAATCATATCGGTTTTTACCCCCTCGAGAGATGCGGAGTTCACCTTCCCTTTTAAAAAGGGGATTAAGTCTGACTCCTCTTGACCTTTTATAGGAATCCAAAAAATCCCCGTTTCAAATGGGAAATTTCACTTGATCCTTTGGGTTCCCCCCCGGAAGCATCCCCTTTTTCCCCGCCAAGTCGTGAGATTCCTGGGGTCCCTCATAACTAGACAGAGTCCGGGCTTCCTGAAAAACAAGGCTTTTGGGAAAGGGAAACCACTGAAACTCGAAAAAATACCCCGGTTTCCCCCCTTTGGGCCCAAAATAGTTCCCCCCCCGAAGCGAATGAGGCCCCAATTTCCCCCGCATTTCATGCAGACCCCAAATTTCCCTGATCCCACCACACAGGTAAGGGGCCCCGACTTGCTTGATGGGCCCGATACAGTCCCCAAAAACATGGTCCAGTCAGAGGGACCCCGAGGTCACCCTACCCAAGGGGAAGTAGCTCCCTGTACCCAAATCATTTTCGACATTAGGCGCGATTCCCCCGCATTGACTCAAGCCATCCCCTGTTCCCCCATCAAACACGACCAGTGGCTTGACTTCCTTTAGGCAAATCCAGAGATTCCCCGGGAAACCGGGCCCAAGTCTAGATGAACCCCCAAGTTCAGGACAAACAAATCGAGGAATTTTCCGTGTACACAAATCATTTGGAAAGAGGCGATTTTTTTGGGTTTGGGCTCAAGACAAAAGCCAACTTTCCACAAGCCCCTTTAAAAAGGGGGCTTCTCTCCCGGAATGGGGATGTGGGAGGGACCCGAGATTTCCCGTCCAAATGGAAAAACACAGAGAAAATCCTGACTGAAAGGGCGCCGGAATTTCCTTGTGTGGGTTTTAAATACAGGCTCGTCTTTCATCTCAGAAATTTTGGGAAAGGGGGTCTGAATACCCCTGGAGTCCAAAAAGGAAAGCCCCAGTTCCCCCTCATTTTGACAGAATGCCTCACATCCCTTTTAAACCCCGAGAAACAACCCAAAATTCCTGCTTCAAAAAATTGATGCCCTGACTCCTTTTTGGAAACTTTAAGTAATCCCCTTTTCCCGTGGCTACTGGAAAGGGGCCCCGGGGCTTCACCTCACCCGAGGAAACTTTTCCCTTTTGACCTTCCAAACCTTGAAGAGATTCCCCGAGGGTTCCCCCGTAACTAAACAGGACCTGGACGTCACTGAAGAAGACAAGTTTTTAAGGGGCCCTCCCCCCCCGTATCTCGAGAATTACCCTTGGGTTTCCAAAAGCAACTCGAGAAAAACCATGAACTTCCCCCCGAAGGGGAGATTTAGGCCCTTTTTCCCCCGCATTGCATGCAATGCAATTCCGTGATCCCCTTCAAAAAAGAAAGGGGCCCCGATAGTCATTTTTGGGTCTCGAGACAAATTCCCCAAAAACATGGGCCCAAAAACAGAGGGACCCCGGGAAACCCCCGCAACTTTGGAGGGGCTCCATGGACCCCAAAAACAAACCCAGAAAGGCCCCAATTTCCCCTTCCCATTGAGCACAGGGATGGGCCCCGTTCCCCCTCAAAAACCAGGGGGCTTGACCTTTTTTGGGCAACTCCAAGGGTTCCCCCAAAACCCGTTCCCAAGGGTTTGAGGAAAACCAAAATTTAGCACAGCCAAAACCCAGGAATGCTCCCCCTGAAAAACCCCCAAAATCCCTCTCCAAAGAGAGGGTGATTCCCTTGCTTTGACTCAAAAGTATTCCAACTTTTTCCCCAAGCCCCTCAAGTGGGGCTTTTCTGAGCAAAGGATGTGGGGTGGACCCTAGTTTTTCTTTCCCCAAAATTTGGGGGAAAAGGGCACCGAGAAACCCCGACCTTCCCAAAAAGGGGGGCTGATTGCCTTGCTGTGGGTTGAATACAGGGTGTCTTTCATTTTCACAAGATGGAAAAGGGGGTCTGAGTCCCCCGTGGAGGGCCCAAGGGGGAAAACCCCCAATTTTCCCCGCTAATTTTAAAGGAAAGCCCCACATCCTTTTTACACCTGAAAAGGGACGCGGATTCACTGCTTCAAAAAAGGGGGACGATGCCCGACTTCCCCCTTGAAAATTTAAAAGGAATCCCCAAAATCCTTGTGAAACTGGGAAAGGGCCTGGGGTTTCCCCTTTTCACCCGAGAATAAACCCCAGGTCCCGCCCCCAACTCGAAAAAAACCTGAGACTCCCCATCAAAATGGAGGGCCCAATTTCCACTGCATTGTGCAGAGCAATTCCTGATCCCCCTCAAACATGAAAGGGACTCGAATTGCTTGTTGGATCTCGAGACCCTTCCCCCAAAAACCGGCACAAGTTAGAGGGACCCCCGAAAACACCCCCGCAAGGGAAAGGGGGTTCCATGTAAACCCTTAAAACAACTCGAGATGAGGCCCAACCCTGCATCGGGCTCCAGACCCCCTCCCTTTACCCTCCAAAAACGACCACTGTCATGAATTTCCCTTTTGGCATCTCCAGAATTCCCCGAGAACACCCTTCCCCCAAACTAGAGGGAAAACCAAGGTTTTTGCATAGAAAACTCGAGGAATGCTTCCGGTACCCCCAAAAATTTCTAATGACAGCTGATTCCTTGCTTAACACAGAAGAAAAACCAAATTTCCCCAAAAACCTTCAAAAGGAGGGGCCCCTCCCCAGCAATTTGTTATGGGGGGAGGGGACCAAAGAGTGTGCTGCCCCAAGTGGAATATACACCCAAAAAACTTGGGCTCAACAGGAGGCCAGATTTCCCTTTCAGTGGCTTTAATACAGGCTCCCGTTTCATTTCACAAGATAAGGGAGTCTTGCCCCCGTGGAGACCGGGGAAAGCCCTAGGTCCCCGCCTTTATTTCGACGGAATGCCCCAAACCCCTTTTACACCCGAGAGGCAGCGGAGTTCCTGTTTTAAAGGGGGTGATGCCCGACTCCCCTTGAACATTGATGGGAATCCCAATTAACCCCGGGCTAATAAAGGGTTGGGGCTCCCTCTCACTTTGAGAAAATTTCCCCTTTTTCCCCGCCCAAACCCCGAAGACTTTTCCCGATTTTTCCCTCTTTAAATAGGGCAGGGGTTGGGCGTCGCGAAAAAACACCAGTTTTTTAAGGGCCATCCCCGCCCTAAAAATCGAGAGTATAAACCCCCCCCCCCTCCCCAACTCGAGAAAACCAAAGAGACTTCCCCTTTGAAAAAGAGGGAAGCCTTTTTTCCCTGCAAATTTCTGCCCAGCAAATTTCCCTGATCCCCATGAAAAAATGTAAGGGGCCCGGATTTTTTCATGGTCTCAAGGGCATTCCCCGGGACACATTTACAGTCTAATTAGGGAACCCCAGGCACACCAGCAAAAGCGAAGGGCTTCATGTACCCCCAAAACAACTCGAGATGAGGCTGATTCCCCCGCATTGACTTTAAAAGGCCTTTCCCCAGTTCCCCCTCAAAAAAACAATTTGGGTTTACTTCCTTTAGGGAACTCCAGAGATACCCCAAGGGCCCCCATCCCAAGTCCCGGAAAAAACCAAGTTTAGACAGCAATTTTGGGGAAAGCTCCCTGTACCCTAAATTGTCTCAGACAGGCTGATCCCTGGCTTTGACTCAAAAACATATGCCTTTCTCCCCCACAAGCCCCTCAAAGGGGGCTTTTTTCTAAACAATAGGTTGTTGGGGGGGATCCCCGAATTTGCGCCTCAAGTGGAAAAGAAGCCCAAAAAGCCCCCACTAGAAAAAGGGGCCCGGGTTTCCTTGCAGTTGGGTTTGAATACGGGTGTCTTTCCTTTTTCACAAGATGAAGGGGGTCCCGCATCCCCCGTGGAGACCCAAAGAAAGACCCAAAGCCCCCCTCATTTTGCCCGGAATGCCCTCATCCCTTTGGGAAACCCCGAGAGGCCGCGGAGTTTTACTGTTTTTAAAACGTGACGATGCCTGACCCCCCTTAACGTTGATAGGGAAACCCCAAAATCCCCGTGGGGTACTGGAAAGGGACCCTGGGGCCCCCCTGCCTCAACTCGGAAAAAAGCGTCCCCTTTTTCTCTGCCAAGCCAAGAGGAGGGTAAAAGGGATTTCCCCCGTAACTACCCAGGACCTGACGTCGCTGAAAAAACACATTTTGAAGGGCCATCCCCGCCGTAACTCATAAAATTTCCCCCGGCCCCCGGGCAACTCAAGATAAAAAAAGAAAACTTCCCCCTCGAAAACGAGAGACCCGATTTCCCCTTCATTTCAGGTAGAGATATTCGTGGGTCCCATCAAAAAATGTAAGGAGCCCCCGACTTTTTTGATGAAACTTGAGAGAGTCCCCAGGAAACCCCGTTTACAAGTCTGGGAACACGGGGTCCCCACAGGGAAAGCCAAAGGGGTTATGTTTGGGAAAACAAATCGAGATAGGGCCGATTCCCGGGGTTTGGGAACCAAGCATCACCCCTTTTTATAAACATGACCCTGGCCCTTTAATTCCTTTAGGGCCAAATTACACATTCCCGGAACCCCCCATCCCCAAATCTAGAGGGGAAAACCAATTTCTTCACAGCAACTTGAGGGAAACCAGTGTAAACCCAAAAAGTCTCGAAGGGTGAAAAGGGGATTTCCCGGTAAAACTCATGAACCCATTCCAAATTTTAAAAAAAAACCCCTTTAAGAGGGGCCTCTCTCAGCAATAGGGGTTTTTGGGGGGGACCCCGAGTTTTCTCCCCAAGTGGAAAAATTTCACCCAGAAGCCCCACACAAAGAAGCCCGCTTTTCCTGCAGTGGCTTTGGGTATGAAACTTGGGTCATCTTTTTATTCCCCACAAGATGAAGGGTTGACTCTATCCCTTTTGGAGACCTAGAGAAAGCTTTTGATCCTGGCCCCTTTCGACGGGAAAGCCCCACACCCCTTTTTCACCCCGAGAGGCATAGGGGTTTTACTGCTTCAAAAAAGTGGGAAAAAAAAAGATGCCCGACTCCCCCTTGAAAATTTTGTAGGAAAACCCCAAAATCCCTTTTGGTTTTCTGGCAAGGGACCCTGGGTTCCCGTCACCTCGAGGAAAGGGCCCTTTTGCCCCGGGAAGCATCAAAAAAAATTCCTGAGGGGTTCCCCCGTTTTTGACGGAGTTGACGTCGTTGGGAAAAAACACAGTTTTGAAGGGCCAACCTGCCGAAAACCCCAAAAATAAACCCCCGGCCCCCGCCGGGAATCAAAAAAATCCTTGAGACCCCCAAATCGAGGGGGAAAGAGGCCCCCATTTCCTGCAATTTCATGCCGACAATTCCATGATCCCCATCAAAAAAAAGTGAGGAGTTTGACTTGCTTGATGGATCTCGAGCCCGTCCCCAAGAACACGGTTTCAAACTAAAGGGAAAACCCCGGGGGGTACCCCGCAATGCCCAAGGATTTCCGTCTACCCCAAAACAAAACGGGGAAAAGGCCCGATTCCCCTCCATTTTCTCCCGAGTATCCCCCCTTCCCGTCAAACCCCACCCGTTGGTTGAAATTTCCCCTAGGCAACTCCCCGAAAATACACAGAGAACACAGTCGCAAGTTTAGAGGGAAAACCAAATTCCCGCAAAGCAAATCGAGGAATGGGTCCCTGTACCCCCAAAAACGCCCCAAGATTGGGGTAATTCCCGGGCTTAGCCCAAAACTTAAAAGCCCAAATTTCCCCCAATTCCCCCAGGGAGGCTTCTCTCAGCCAAAAAGTATGTGGGAGGGACCCAGAGTTTTCTTTCCTCAAGTGGAATTTAAAACCCAAAAAGCCCGACCCAAAAAAGGCCGAATTTTTATTGCAGGGGTTGAAACAGGTTTTTTTTTTTATCCACAAGATGAAGGGTGCCTGAATCCCCCTGTGGGAACTAGAGGGAAAAACGGAGGTCCCCCCCTATTTCGAAAGGAAGCCTCACAACCCTTTGATGTGTGCCCCGAAGGCCACAGAAATTTTTATGTTCAAAAGGGACGATGCCTGACTCCTTTTTGGGAAAATTGATAGGAATCCTTCCCAAAAGGGGCCCCTTTTTTTTGTTTGGGGGGGGGACCTTTTTTTAAAGGGCCACTTTTTTTTTTTTTTTTGGGCTTTTTTTTTTTTTCCCTTCCCCCCCGAGAAAAATCCCTTTTGCCCTGAAAAAGCCTCGGGGAAAATATTCCGGGTGTCCCTCGTAACTAGACAGTAGTCCGAAAGTCAAATTGGAAAAAACCCCCGAGTTTTTTAAGGGCCCTCCCCGCGTAACTCGACAATAATCCCCGATCCTCGCCGCAACTCGAGAAAAAAAAAGGACTTCCCCCCCGAAGCGAGAGGAGGCCCCGATTTTCCCCCGAATTTTCTTCAGAGCAATTCCCTGATCCCACAAACATGAAAGGAAACTCGAATTGTTGATGGGGTTCCCAAAACATCCCGGGAAAAACCGGTCACAACACAGAGGGACCCTGAGGGCACCCCGGGAAGGGGGGGAGATCCATGTAAAACCAAATCAATTCGAGATGAGGCCCGATTCCCGCATTGACTCCCGAGCCCTTTCCCCCGTTTCCCCCCTCAAGCAAGACCCGTGTCTTGACTTTCCTTTGGCATCTCCAGGAGCCCCGGAAAAACCTCCCCCAAATCGAGAGGAAAAACCAAAATCAGCCAGCAAAAATCGGGGGAAGCTCCCTGCACCCCCCCAAATTTACTCGAAAATGAGAGGATTCCCTGGCTTTTTTCTCAGGCGATGCCAACTTTCCAAAGTCCCCCAAAGAGGAGGTCTTTTTTAGAATAGGTATTGGGGGAAAGGGCCCCAGTTTTGCTGCCTCAAGTGGAATAGACACCCAGAACCCGGGTTAGAAAGGAAAGCCCGATTTTCCTTACTGTTTTGGGTTGAACGGCTCTTCCCTTATCTCACAAATAAAGGTGCCCGAATCCCCTTGGAGGCCTAGAAAAGCCCTAGGGTTTCCCCCCCTATTTCGACAGAATGCCTCAACCCTTTGAAACCCCGAGAGGCCCCCTAGTTTACTGCTTCAAAAGGTGACGATTTCCCGACCTCTTCTTGAACATTGTAGGAATCCCCAAAATCCTGTGGCCCACTGGAAAAGTGCCCCCGGGGCTCTGCCTCAACCCCAAAAAGCTTCCCCTTTTTTCCCCGCCAAGCCTCGAAGAGTTTGAGGTTTCCCCCCATAATAAATCAGGGAAATCCTTTCGTCCCTGAAAACACAGAGTTTTTAAGGCCCCCCCCGCTTTTAACTCGAGAAAAACCTAGATACCCGGGGCAGCTTTGGGAAAACCTTTAGACTTTTCCCCCCGAAGCGGAGATGAGGCCGAATTCCCCCGCATTGCACGCAGAGCAATTCCCTGATCCCCCTCAAAAATATAAAGGGGCCTCGACTTTTTCTTTAATGGATCTCGAAAAAGTCCCCGGGAAAACGGGCAAAGTTAAGGGAACCCCGAAGTCCCCAAGCAAACCCCAAGGAGCACCCTGTACCCCAAAAACAATCGAGGGTTTAGGCCCGAAACCCCCGGGATTGAAACCCGAGCCATCCCCTTTCCCCCTCAAACCAACCCGGGGTTGGGCTTCTTTTTTGGGGAAATCCAGAAAAAACCCCGAGAACACCCTTTTAAAAATCTAGAGGAAACCCAAATTCACAGAGCCCAAAGGGGAAAGGGGTCCCAGCACGCAAATTGGTCGACATGAAGCTGGGTTTCCCGGTAAGATTCAAGCATTGTCAACTTTTCCCCAAGCCCTTTAAGAGGGGGCCTTTTCTCCGCAATAGGGATTTGGGAAAAGGGCCCTTTTAATTTTCTGCCTCAAATTTGGGAAAATACACCCAGAAGACCGAGAAATTTTGGGGGGGTTTGGGTTTCCTTGCAGTCGCTTGAATTTTTGGCTCGTTTTTTGATCCTTTCAAGATGAAGGGATGTCTGAATCCCCGGGGGAGAACGTTTGGGGGAAAACCCTAGGTCCCCCCCCCCCTTTTTGACCCGGGAAAGGGCCCCCACATCCCTTTTTCCCCCTTGAGGCTCGTAGAGTTCACTGCTTCAAAAGGGGAATGGGCCGACTAAATCTTGAAAATTGATAGGGGAAACCCCCAAAATGCCTGGGCTACTGGAAAAGGGCCCTGGGTCCCCCGTCTCACCCCGGAGGTGTCCCTTTTTCCCTGCAAAACCTCCGGGGATTCCCGAGGGGTTTTTTCTTAACTAGACAGGAGTCCCCGACGTCCCCTGAACAAACACAATTTTTTAGGGGTCATCCCCACCGTACTCGAGAATATACCCCTGGTCCTCGCCCCATCTCCAGAAAAAAAATAAACTTCCCCATCAAAACGAGAGGGGCCCCTTTTCCCCCGCATTACAAGCAGACATTTCCGTGATTCCCCCTCAAACATAAAGGAGACTCGAATTTCTTGATGGAAACTCGAGACAGTCCCCAAAAAAACGGTCAAAAAGTTAAGGTACCCTGAGGGGAAACCCCGCAAAAAAAGGAGTTCCTGTAAAACCCCCTCAACCGAGGGTAGGGCCCCATTTCCCCCAATTGACTCCAAGCCCCCCCACCTTCCCCATCAAAAAAGACCAGTGTCATAAATACCTTTAAGCCCCTTTCCAAAAGATTCCCCGAAACACGTCCCAAGTCTAGGGAAAACCAAGTCCAGCACAAACAACCCCCCCCCCCCGAGGAATGCTCCGGACCCCAATTGACTCGGGGGGAAAAGTGTTTTTGGCTTAGACTCAATAAAATATGTTTCCCCTTTCCACAAGCCCCCCAGGAGGGAAAGGGGGTTTTTCCTTTGCAAAATGTATGTGGGAGGGCCCTGAGTTTGCTGCCCCAAGTGGAATAGAAAAAAACCCAGAGCCCTTATTCAAAGGAATCCTGTTTTCCTTGCTGTGGGGGTTTAATACAGGCTTTGTCCTTCCCTCTCCAAAAATGAAGGGGTGTCTGAATCCCCCTGGAGACCGTAGAGAAAACCCTAGGTCCCGGGCCCCATTCGACAAAAAAAAGGGGTCATTCCCTTTGAAACCTCTAGAGGCACGCGGGGTTTTATGCTTCAAAAGGTTACGATCCTGAGTCCTCTTTAAAAATTGATTAAAACCCCAAAATCCCGGGCTACCGGAAAGGGACAAAGGGTTTTTTCTGCCCCCACCTTGAAAAAAATCCCTTTGCCTTTTAGAAAGCCTCGAAGATTTTTTCTAGGTTTTCCCCGTAATTCAGGAGTCCTACGCGTTTTAACAAACATAGTTTTAAAAGGGGAAAACCCCCTTTGGGGAAATGTCCTTTTTGAGTTCTTTGGCCCATTTTTTTGATTTGGGGGATTTTTTTTTTCTGGAGTTGAGTGGGGGGTTGCTTGTATATTTTTTTAATTATCCTTTGTCGTTGTTTTATTTGCTATTATTTTCTCCCCCTCTGAGGCTGTCTTTCCCCCCTTGCTTTTTTTTCCTTTGTTGTGCAAAAATTTTTAAATTTCATTAGGGCCCCTTTGTTTATTTTTTTTTTTATTTCTGAAATTTTTGGGATGTGGGGCATAAAAAAACAGAGGGAAAAAAACACATAAAAAAAACTCAACATCACCCAATTTTCAGAAAAACAAATCAAAACCCCCATTAGGGCCATTATACCCCCATTTAGGATGGTTTCTACCCAAAAAATTTCAAGCAATAAATGCTGGAAGGGGGGTGGGGAAAAAGGGAAACCCCTTTTTACTGTTTGGGGGGAATGCAAAATAAATACAAAACCCTATCGAAAAAAGTGGGGGAGAATTTTTTAAAAAACTTTGGAAAAAGAAATGCCTATGACCCCGCAAAACCCATTCTGGGCATAACACCCAAGGGGAAAAAAGATCTTTAAAGAGAACCCGGGACTCCCAAAGTTCATCGCATCAAATTTATTATAAAAAAAAGCAGGACATGGCAACCCAGATGCCCATCAGCAGCCAATGGATGAGGGAAACTGTGGGACATATACACCATGGAATATTATTTAAACCATTAAAAAGAATTCATTTGAATAGTTTAATGAGATGGATGAAACTGGAAACATTATACAGAGCGAAGTAAGCCAGAAAAATAAAAACCCTTACAGTATACTTAAAAACAAAATTTTTGGGCTTTAGAAAAATGGTAAGATAACCTTAAATGCAAAAAAAGAAAAAAAAATCGGGGAAAAAGGGCCATCCCCACCGTAAGTCGAGAATATACCCCCGGTCCCCGCCGCAACTTGAGAAAAACCATGAGACTTCCCCCGCTAGGCGAGAAGAGGCCCGATTCCCCTACATTTCATGCAGAGCAATTCCGTGATCCCCATGCAACAAGTAAGGAGCCACGACTTGCTTGATGGATCTCGAGACAGTCCCCAGGGACACGGTCACAAGTATAGACGGACACTGAGGTTACCCCAGCAACGCGAAGGAGTTCCTTGTACTCCAAATCAACTCGAGATGAGGCCCGATTCCCCTGCATTGACTCCAGAGCCATCCCACGTTCCCCATCAGACAGGACCAGTGGCTTGACTTCTTTTGGGCAACTCCAGAGATTCCCCGAGGACACCGTCCCAAGTCTAGAGGAACACCAAGTTCAGCACAGCAACTCGAGGAATGCTCCATGCACACCAAATCGTCTCGAGATGAGAGTTGATTCCCAGGCTTAGACTCAAGACGTATGCCAACTTTCCACAAACCCCTCAAGAGGAGGCTTCTCACAAGAATATATATGTGGGAGGGACCATGTGTTTGCTGCCTCAGTGAAATATACACCGAGAAGCCCTGACTGGAAAGGAAGCCGGATTTCCTTGAAGTGGCTTGAATACAAGCTCGTCTTTCATCTCACAAGATGTAGGGATTTCTGAATCCCCTGTGGTATACCTAGGGAAAGCCCTAGGTCCCTGCCTCATTTCGACGGAATGCCTCACACCCCTTTGACACCTCAAGAGGCACGCGGAGTCAACTGCTTCAAAAGGTGACGATGCCTGACTCCTCTTGTACATTGATATTAATCCCAGTATTACTGTGGCTACTGTAAAGGGACCCTGGGTCTCCCCCTTCACCTCGAGAGGCGTCTCTTTTGCCATGCCTAGTCTCGAAGAATTTCCTGAGGTGTCCCTCGTAACTAGACAGGAGTCCTGACGTCACTGAACAAACACGAGTTTGAAGGGCCATCCCCGCTGTAATTCGAGAATATACCCCAGGTCCCCGCCGCAAGTCTAGAAAAACCATGAGACTTCCCCCTCGAAGCGAGATGAGACCAGATTCCCCTGCATTGCATGCAGAGCAATTCCATGATCCTAATCAAACGTATAAGTAGCCTCGACTTGCTTGATGGATTTCGAGACAGTCCCCAAGATCACAGTCACAAGTCTAGAGGAACCCTATGGTCACCACAGCAACACAAAGGAGCTCCTTTTACCCCAAATCACCTCACAATGAGGTCCGATTCCCCTGCATTGACTCCACAGTAATCCCCCATTCCCCATCAAACACGACCAGAGGCTTGACTTCCCTTAGGCAACTCCAGAGATTCCCCAAGAACAACGTCCCAAATCTAGAGGAACACCAAGTTCAGCACAGCAGCTCGAGGAATGCTCCGTGTACCCCAAATCATCTCGAGATGACAGCTGATTCCCTGGCTTAGACTTAAGACGTATGCCTATTTTCCACAAGCCCCTCAAGTGGATGCTTTTCTCAGCAATATTTATGTGGGAGCGACCGTGAATTTCTTGCCTCAAGTGGAATATACACCGAGAAGCCCTGACTCGAAAGGAGGCCGGATTTCCTTTTAGTGGCTTGAATACAGGCTCGTCTTTCATCTCACAAGATGAGGGATGTCTGAATCCCCTGTCGAGACCCTCGAGAAAGCCCTAGATCCCCGCCTCTTTTCGCCGGAATGCCTCACATCCCTTTGACATTTCGAGAGGCACAAGGAGTTCACTGCTTCAAAAGGTGATGATGCCTGACTACTCTTGAACATTGATAGGAATCCCAATATGCCTGTGGCTACTGGTAAGGGACCCTGGGTCTGCCTTCTCCCCTCGAGAAGCATCTCTTTTGCCATGCCAAGTCTCGAAGAGATTCCTGAGGTGTCCCTCGTAACTAGGCAGGAGTCCTGACGTCGCTGGACAAACACGAGTTTTGAAGGGCCATCCCCTCCATAACTCGTGAATACACCCAAGGTCCCCACCACAACTGAAGAAAAATCATGTGACTTCCGCCTCGAAGTGAGAGGAGGCCCGATTCCCCTGCATTGCATGCAGAGCAATTCCGTGATCCCCATCTAACTTGTAAGGAACCTCGACTTGCTTGATGGATCTCGAGACAGTCCCCAAGAACACGGTCACAAGTTTAGAGCGACCCTGAGATCCTTCCTGCAACGCGAAGGAGATCCAAGTACGCCAAATCAACTCGAGATGAGGCCCGATTCCTCTGCTTTGACTTCAGAGCCATCCGGGTTCCTCATCAAACACGACCAGTGGCTTGACTTCCTTTAGGCAAGTCCAGAGTTTCCCCAAGAACACAGTCCCAAGTCTATAGGAACACCCAGTACAGCACAGAAACTCGGGGAATGCTCCGTGCACCCCAATTCTTCTCAAGATGAGAGCTGATTCCCTGGCTTAGATTCCAGACGTATGCCCAATTACCACTAGCCCCTCAAGAGGAGGCTTCTCTCAGCAATAGGTATGTGGGAGGGACCCTGAGTTTGCTGCCTCAAGTGGAATATATACAGAGAAGCCGTGATTCGAAAGGAGGCCTGATTTCCATGCAGTGGCTTGAATACAGGCTCGTCTTTCATCTCACATAATGAAGGGATATCTGAATCCCCTGTGGAGACCCTAGAGATAGCCCTAGGTCCCTGCCTCATTTCGCCGGAAGGCCTCACATCTTTGACACCTCGAGAGGCACACGGAGTTCACTGCTTCAAAAGGTGACGATGCCTGACTTCTCAGGAACACTGATAGGAATCCCAATATCTCTTTGGAGACTGGAAAGGGACTCTGGGTCTCCCGCCTCACCTCGAGAGCCACCCTTTTTCCCTGCCAAGCCCCGAAGTGATTCCTGAGGTGTACCTCGTAACTAGACAGGAGTCCTGACGTCCCTGAAAAAACGCGAGTTTTAAACGGCCATCCCCGCTGCAACCCGAGAATATACCCCAGGTTCTCGGCGCATCTCGAGAAAAACCATGAGATTTCCCCCTTGAAGCGAGATGAGTCCCAATTCCCCTGCATTGCATGCAGATAAATTCCGTGGTATCCATCAAACATGTAAGGAGCCTAGACTTGCTTGATGGATTTCGAGACAGTCCGCAAGAACACTGTAACATGTCTAGAGGGACTCTGAGGTAACCGCAACAAAGCGCAGGAGATTCATGCACCCCAAATCAACTCGAAATGAGGCGCGATTCCCCTGCTTTGACTCCAGAGCCATCCCCCGTTCTGCATCAAACACAACCAGTGGCTTTCCTTCCTTTAGGCAACTCCAGAGATTCCCGGAGAACACTGTCCCAAATCTAGAGGAACACCAAGTTCAGCAGAGCAACTCGAGGAATTCTCCGTGTACCCCAAAATATCTCGAGATGAGAGCTGATTCACTGGCTTAGACTCAAGACATATGCCAACTTTCCACAAGCACCTCAAGAGGAGGCTTCTCTCAGCAATATGTATGTGGGAGGGACCCTAAGTTTGGCGCCTCATGTGGAATATACACTGAGAGGCCCTGACTCGATAGGAGGCCGGATTTCCTTACAGTGGCTTGAATACAGGCTCGTCCTTCATCTCACAAAATGAAGGGATGTTTGAAACCCTGTGGAGACCATAGAGAAAGCCATAGGTCCCCGCCTCATTTGGACAAAATACCTCATCACCCTTTGACACCTCGAGAAGCATGCGGAGTTCACTGCTTCAAAAGGTGACAAGGCTTGACCCCTCTTGAACATTAATAGGAATCCCAAAATTCCTGTGGCAACTGGAAAGGGACCCTCGGGCTCCCGCCTCACTCGAGAAGCGTCCCTTTGCCGTGTCAAGCCTCAAAGAGATTCCTGAGGTGTCTCTCGTAACTAGACAGGAGTCCAGACGTCGCTGAACAAACACGTGTTTGGAAGTGCCATCCTCGCCATAACTCGAGAATATACTTCAGGTCCTCGCTGCAGCTAGTGAAAAACCATGAGACTTCCACCTCGAAGCGAGAGCAGGCCCGATTCCCCTTTATTGCATGCAGAGAAATTCCGTGATCTCCATCAAGTATGTAAGGAGCCACGATTTGCTTGATGGATCTCGAGACAGTCCCCAAGATGACAGTCAGAAGTCTAGAGGGACACTGCGGTCACCCCAGCAACGCGAAGGAGTTCCATGTACCCCAACTCAAATCAAGATTAGGCATGAATCCCCTGAATTGATTCCAGAGCCATCCCCTGTTCTCCATCAAACATGACCTGTTGCTTGACTTCTGTAGGCAACTCCAGAGATTCGCGAGAACACCGTTCCAAGTATAGAGGAACGCCAAGTTCAGCACAGCAACTCGAGAAATGATCCGTGTACCCCAAATTGTCTCGAGATGAGAGGTGATTCCCTTGCTTAGACTCAAGACGTATGCCTACTTTCCACAAGCCACTCAAGTGGATGCTTCTCTCAGCAATACTCATGTGGAACAGACCCTGAGTTTGCTGCCTCAAGTGGAATATACACCGAGAAGCCCTGACTCGAAAGGAAGCCGGATTTCCTTTCATTGGCTTGAATACAGGCTCCTCTTTCATCTCACAAGATGAAGCGATGTCTGAATCCCAGTGGAGACTGTAGAGAAAGCTCTAGCTTCCCGCCTTATTTCGAAGGAATAGTTCATATCGGTTTGACACCTCGAGAGCATGCGGAGTTCACTCCTTCAAAAGGTGATGATGCCTGACTCCTCTTGAACATTGATAGGAATCCAAATATCCCTGTGGCTACTGGTAATGGACCCTGAATCTGTCGCCTCACCTCGGGAAGAATCCTTTTTGCCCTGCCAAGCCTCGAAGAGATTCCTGAGGTGTCCCTCGTTACTAGACAGGAGTCCTGACTTCACTGAACAAACAAGGCTTTTGAAAGGCCATCCCAGCCGTAACTCGAGAATATACCCCAGGTCCCCGCCGCGACTTGAGAACAACTATGAGACTTCCCCCACGAAGCGAGATGAGGCCCGATTGACCTGCATTGCATGCAGACCAATTCCGTGATCACCATCACACATGTAAGAAGCCTCGATTTCTTTGATGGGTAACGAGACAGACCCCAAAACATGGTCACATGTCTAGAGGGACCCTGAGGTCACCCTAGCAATGCGAAGTAGCTCCATGTACCTCAAATCATCTCGACATGAGGCCCGATTCCCCTGCATTGACTACAGAGCCATGCCCCGTTCCGCATCAAACACGACCAGTGGCTTGACTTCCTTTAGGCAACTCCAGAGATTCCCCGAGAACATGGTTCGAAGTCTAGATGAACGCCAAGTTCAGGACAGCAACTCGAGGAATGCTCCGTGTATCCAAAATCATTCGAGATGAGAGCTGATTTCCTGGCTTAGACTCAAGACGTATGCCAACTTTCCACAAGCCCCTCAAGAGGAGGCTTCTCTCAGCAATAGGTATGTGGGAGGGACCCTGAGTTTACTGGCTCAAGTGGAATATACACCGAGAAGCCCTGACTGGAAAGGAAGCCGGATTTCCTTGAAGTGGCTTGAATACAGGCTCGTCTTTCATCTCACAAGATGTAGGGATTTCTGAATCCCCAGTGGTATACCTAGGGAAAGCCCTAGGTCCCTGCCTCATTTCGACGGAATGCCTCACACCCCTTTGACACCTTGAGAGGCACGCGGAGTCCACTGCTTCAAAAGGTGACGATGCCTGACTCCTCTTGTACATTGATATTAATCCCAGTATTCCTGTGCCTACTGTAAAGGGACCCTGGGTCTCCCCCTTCACCTCGAGAGGCGTCTCTTTTGCCATGCGAAGTCTCGAAGAGATTCCTGAGGTGTCCCTCGTAACTAGACAGGAGTCCTGACGTCACTGAACAAACACGAGTTTGAAGGGCCATCCCCGCCGTAATTCGAGAATATACCCCAGGTACCCCCCGCCGCAACTCTAGAAAAACCATGAGACATCCCCCTCGAAGCGAGATGAGACCAGATTCCCCTGCATTGCATGCAGAGCAATTCCATGATCCTAATCAAACGTGTAAGTAGCCTCGACTTGCTTGATGGATCTCGAGACAGTCCCCAAGATCACAGTCACAAGTCTAGAGGGACCCTATGGTCACCACAGCAACACGAAGGAGCTCCTTGTACCCCAAATCACCTCGAGATGAGGTCCGATTCCCCTGCATTGACTCCAGAGTAATCCCCATTCCCCATCAAACACGACCAGAGGCTTGACTTCCTTTAGGCAACTCCAGAGATTCCCAAAGAACAACGTCCCAAGTCCAGAGGAACACCAATTTCAGCACAGCAGCTCAAGGAATGCTCCGTGTACCCCAAATCATCTCGAGATGACAGCTGATTCCCTGGCTTAGACTTAAGACGTATGCCTACTTTCCACAAGCCCCTCAAGTGGATGCTTCTCTCAGCAATATTTATATGGGAGCAACCGTGAATTTGTTGCCTCAAGTGGAATATACACCGAGAAGCCCTGACTCGAAAGGAGGCCAGATTTCCTTGCAGTGGCTTGAATACAGGCTCGTCTTTCATCTCACAAGATGAGGGATGTCTGAATCCCCTGTGGAGACCTTGTGAAAGCCCTAGATCCCCGCCTTTTTGCTGGAATGCCTCACATCCCTTTGACATTTCGAGAGGCACAAGGAGTTCACTGCTTCAAAAGGTGATGATGCCTGACTCCTCTTGAACATTGATAGGAATCCCAATATGCCTGTGGCTACTGGTAAGGGACCCTGGGTCTGCCTTCTCCCCTCGAGAAGCATCTCTTTTGCCATGCCAAGCCTCGAAGAGATTCCTGAGGTGTCTCTCGTAACTAGGCAGGAGTCCTGAGGTAGCTGAACAAACACGAGTTTTGAAGGGCCATCCCATCCATAACTCGTGAATACCCCAAGGTCCCCACCGCAACTGAAGAAAAATCATGAGACTTCCCCTCGAAGTGAGAGCAGGCCCGATTCCCCTTTATTGCATGCAGAGAAATTCCGTGATCTCCATCAAGTATGTAAGGAGCCTCGATTTGCTTGATGGATCTCGAGACAGTCCCCAAGATGACAGTCAGAAGTCTAGAGGGACACTGCGGTCACCCCAGCAACGCGAAGGAGTTCCATGTACCCCAACTCAAATCAAGATTAGGCCTGATTCCCCTGAATTGACTCCAGAGCCATCCCCCATTCCCCATCAAACACGACCTGTTGCTTGACTTCTTTAGGCAACTCCAGAGATTCCCGAGAACACCGTTCCAAGTATAGAGGAATGCCAAGTTCAGCACAGCAACTCGAGGAATGCTCCATGTACCCCAAATTGTCTCGAGATGAGAGGTGATTCCCTTGCTTAGACTCAAGACTTATGCCTACTTTCCACAAGCCCCTCAAGTGGATGCTTCTCTCAGCAATACTCATGTGGAACAGACCCTGAGTTTGCTGCCTCAAGTGGAATATACACCGAGAAGCCCTGACTCGAAAGGAAGCCGGATTTCCTTTCAGTGGCTTGAATACAGGCTCGTCTTTCATCTCACAAGATGAAGCGATGTCTGAATCCCCAGTGGAGACTGCAGAGAAAGCTCTAGCTTCCCGCCTTATTTCGACGGAATAGCTCATACCCGATTTGACACCTCGAGAGCACGCGGAGTTCACTGCTTCAAAAGGTGATGATGCCTGACTCCTCTTGAACATTGATAGGAATCCAAATATCCCTGTGGCTACTGGTAAATGAACCCTGGATCTCCCGCCTCACTTCGGGAAGCATCCCTTTTGCCCTGCCAAGCCTCGAAGAGATTCCTGATGTGTCCCTCGTAACTAGACAGGAGTCCTGACTTCGCTGAACAAACAAGGCTTTTGAAAGGCCATCCCCGCCGTTAACTCGAGAATATACCCCAGGTCCCCGCCGCGACATGGGAAAACAATGAGACTTTCCCCCACGAAGCGAGATGAGCCCAATTCCCCTGCATTGCATGCAGACCAATTCGTGATCCTAATCACACATGTAAGGAGCCTCGACTTGCTTGATTGGTCACGAGACAGTCCCCAAATCACATGGTCACAAGTCTAGAGGGACCCTGAGGTCACCACAGCAATGCGAAGTAGCTCCATGTACCTCAAATCATCTCAACATGAGGTCCGATTCCCCTGCATTGACTCCACAGTAATCCCCCATTCCCCATCAAACACGACCAGAGGCTTGACTTCCCTTAGGCAACTCCAGAGATTCCCCAAGAACAACGTCCCAAATCTAGAGGAACACCAAGTTCAGCACAGCAGCTCGAGGAATGCTCCGTGTACCCCAAATCATCTCGAGATGACAGCTGATTCCCTGGCTTAGACTTAAGACGTATGCCTATTTTCCACAAGCCCCTCAAGTGGATGCTTTTCTCAGCAATATTTATGTGGGAGCGACCGTGAATTTCTTGCCTCAAGTGGAATATACACCGAGAAGCCCTGACTCGAAAGGAGGCCGGATTTCCTTTTAGTGGCTTGAATACAGGCTCGTCTTTCATCTCACAAGATGAGATGATGTCTGAATCCCCTGTCGAGACCCTCGAGAAAGCCCTAGATCCCCGCCTCTTTTCGCCGGAATGCCTCACATCCCTTTGACATTTCGAGAGGCACAAGGAGTTCACTGCTTCAAAAGGTGATGATGCCTGACTCCTCTTGAACATTGATAGGAATCCCAATATGCCTGTGGCTACTGGTAAGGGACCCTGGGTCTGCCTTCTCCCCTCGAGAAGCATCTCTTTTGCCATGCCAAGTCTCGAAGAGATTCCTGAGGTGTCCCTCGTAACTAGGCAGGAGTCCTGACGTCGCTGCACAAACACGAGTTTTGAAGGGCCATCCCCTCCATAACTCGTGAATACACCCAAGGTCCCCACCACAACTGAAGAAAAATCATGTGACTTCCGCCTCGAAGTGAGAGGAGGCCCGATTCCCCTGCATTGCATGCAGAGCAATTCCGTGATCCCCATCTAACTTGTAAGGAACCTCGACTTGCTTGATGGATCTCGAGACAGTCCCCAAGAACACGGTCACAAGTTTAGAGCGACCCTGAGATCCTTCCTGCAACGCGAAGGAGATCCAAGTACGCCAAATCAACTCGAGATGAGGCCCGATTCCTCTGCTTTGACTTCAGAGCCATCCGGGTTCCTCATCAAACACGACCAGTGGCTTGACTTCCTTTAGGCAAGTCCAGAGTTTCCCCAAGAACACAGTCCCAAGTCTATAGGAACACCCAGTACAGCACAGAAACTCGGGGAATGCTCCGTGCACCCCAATTCTTCTCAAGATGAGAGCTGATTCCCTGGCTTAGATTCAAGACGTATGCCCAATTACCACTAGCCCCTCAAGAGGAGGCTTCTCTCAGCAATAGGTATGTGGGAGGGACCCTGAGTTTGCTGCCTCAAGTGGAATATATACAGAGAAGCCGTGACTCGAAAGGAGGCCTGATTTCCATGCAGTGGCTTGAATACAGGCTCGTCTTTCATCTCACATAATGAAGGGATATCTGAATCCCCTGTGGAGACCCTAGAGATAGCCCTAGGTCCCTGCCTCATTTCGCCGGAAGGCCTCACATCCTTTGACACCTCGAGAGGCACACGGAGTTCACTGCTTCAAAAGGTGACGATGCCTGACTTCTCAGGAACACTGATAGGAATCCCAATATCTCTTTGGAGACTGGAAAGGGACTCTGGGTCTCCCGCCTCACCTCGAGAGCCACCCTTTTTCCCTGCCAAGCCCCGAAGTGATTCCTGAGGTGTACCTCGTAACTAGACAGGAGTCCTGACGTCCCTGAAAAAACGCGAGTTTTAAACGGCCATCCCCGCTGCAACCCGAGAATATACCCCAGGTTCTCGGCGCATCTCGAGAAAAACCATGAGATTTCCCCCTTGAAGCGAGATGAGTCCCAATTCCCCTGCATTGCATGCAGATAAATTCCGTGGTATCCATCAAACATGTAAGGAGCCTAGACTTGCTTGATGGATTTCGAGACAGTCCGCAAGAACACTGTAACATGTCTAGAGGGACTCTGAGGTAACCGCAACAAAGCGCAGGAGATTCATGCACCCCAAATCAACTCGAAATGAGGCGCGATTCCCCTGCTTTGACTCCAGAGCCATCCCCCGTTCTGCATCAAACACAACCAGTGGCTTTCCTTCCTTTAGGCAACTCCAGAGATTCCCGGAGAACACTGTCCCAAATCTAGAGGAACACCAAGTTCAGCAGAGCAACTCGAGGAATTCTCCGTGTACCCCAAAATATCTCGAGATGAGAGCTGATTCACTGGCTTAGACTCAAGACGTATGCCAACTTTCCACAAGCACCTCAAGAGGAGGCTTCTCTCAGCAATATGTATGTGGGAGGGACCCTAAGTTTGGCGCCTCATGTGGAATATACACTGAGAGGCCCTGACTCGAAATAGGAGGCCGGATTTCCTTACAGTGGCTTGAATACAGGCTCGTCCTTCATCTCACAAGATGAAGGGATGTTTGAAACCCTGTGGAGACCATAGAGAAAGCATAGGTCCCCGCCTCATTTGGACAAAATACCTCATCACCCTTTGACACCTCGAGAAGCATGCGGAGTTCACTGCTTCAAAAGGTGACAAGGCTTGACCCCTCTTGAACATTAATAGGAATCCCAAAATTCCTGTGGCAACTGGAAAGGGACCCTCGGGCTCCCGCCTCACTCGAGAAGCGTCCCTTTGCCGTGTCAAGCCTCAAAGAGATTCCTGAGGTGTCTCTCGTAACTAGACAGGAGTCCAGACGTCGCTGAACAAACACGTGTTTGGAAGTGCCATCCTCGCCATAACTCGAGAATATACTTCAGGTCCTCGCTGCAGCTAGTGAAAAACCATGAGACTTCCACCTCGAAGCGAGAGCAGGCCCGATTCCCCTTTATTGCATGCAGAGAAATTCCGTGATCTCCATCAAGTATGTAAGGAGCCACGATTTGCTTGATGGATCTCGAGACAGTCCCCAAGATGACAGTCAGAAGTCTAGAGGGACACTGCGGTCACCCCAGCAACGCGAAGGAGTTCCATGTACCCCAACTCAAATCAAGATTAGGCATGAATCCCCTGAATTGATTCCAGAGCCATCCCCTGTTCCCCATCAAACATGACCTGTTGCTTGACTTCTTTAGGCAACTCCAGAGATTCGCGAGAACACCGTTCCAAGTATAGAGGAACGCCAAGTTCAGCACAGCAACTCGAGAAATGATCCGTGTACCCCAAATTGTCTCGAGATGAGAGGTGATTCCCTTGCTTAGACTCAAGACGTATGCCTACTTTCCACAAGCCACTCAAGTGGATGCTTCTCTCAGCAATACTCATGTGGAACAGACCCTGAGTTTGCTGCCTCAAGTGGAATATACACCGAGAAGCCCTGACTCGAAAGGAAGCCGGATTTCCTTTCATTGGCTTGAATACAGGCTCCTCTTTCATCTCACAAGATGAAGCGATGTCTGAATCCCAGTGGAGACTGTAGAGAAAGCTCTAGCTTCCCGCCTTATTTCGAGGAATAGCTCATATCGGTTTGACACCTCGAGAGCATGCGGAGTTCACTCCTTCAAAAGGTGATGATGCCTGACTCCTCTTGAACATTGATAGGAATCCAAATATCCCTGTGGCTACTGGTAATGGACCCTGAATCTGTCGCCTCACCTCGGGAAGAATCCTTTTTGCCCTGCCAAGCCTCGAAGAGATTCCTGAGGTGTCCCTCGTTACTAGACAGGAGTCCTGACTTCACTGAACAAACAAGGCTTTTGAAAGGCCATCCCAGCCGTAACTCGAGAATATACCCCAGGTCCCCGCCGCGACTTGAGAACAACTATGAGACTTCCCCCACGAAGCGAGATGAGGCCCGATTCCCCTGCATTGCATGCAGACCAATTCCGTGATCACCATCACACATGTAAGAAGCCTCGATTTGCTTGATGGGTAACGAGACAGACCCCAAAACATGGTCACATGTCTAGAGGGACCCTGAGGTCACCCTAGCAATGCGAAGTAGCTCATGTACCTCAAATCATCTCGACATGAGGCCCGATTCCCCTGCATTGACTACAGAGCCATCCCCCGTTCCGCATCAAACACGACCAGTGGCTTGACTTCCTTTAGGCAACTCCAGAGATTCCCCGAGAACATGGTTCGAAGTCTAGATGAACGCCAAGTTCAGGACAGCAACTCGAGGAATGCTCCGTGTACCCCAAAATCATTCGAGATGAGAGCTGATTTCCTGGCTTAGACTCAAGACGTATGCCAACTTTCCACAAGCCCCTCAAGAGGAGGCTTCTCTCAGCAATAGGTATGTGGGAGGGACCCTGAGTTTACTGGCTCAAGTGGAATATACACCGAGAAGCCCTGACTGGAAAGGAAGCCGGATTTCCTTGAAGTGGCTTGAATACAGGCTCGTCTTTCATCTCACAAGATGTAGGGATTTCTGAATCCCCTGTGGTATACCTAGGGAAAGCCCTAGGTCCCTGCCTCATTTCGACGGAATGCCTCACACCCCTTTGACACCTCGAGAGGCACGCGGAGTCCACTGCTTCAAAAGGTGACGATGCCTGACTCCTCTTGTACATTGATATTAATCCCAGTATTCCTGTGCCTACTGTAAAGGGACCCTGGGTCTCCCCCTTCACCTCGAGAGGCGTCTCTTTTGCCATGCCAAGTCTCGAAGAGATTCCTGAGGTGTCCCTCGTAACTAGACAGGAGTCCTGACGTCACTGAACAAACACGAGTTTGAAGGGCCATCCCCGCCGTAATTCGAGAATATACCCCAGGTACCCGCCGCAACTCTAGAAAAACCATGAGACATCCCCCTCGAAGCGAGATGAGACCAGATTCCCCTGCATTGCATGCAGAGCAATTCCATGATCCTAATCAAACGTGTAAGTAGCCTCGACTTGCTTGATGGATCTCGAGACAGTCCCCAAGATCACAGTCACAAGTCTAGAGGGACCCTATGGTCACCACAGCAACACGAAGGAGCTCCTTGTACCCCAAATCACCTCGAGATGAGGTCCGATTCCCCTGCATTGACTCCAGAGTAATTCCCCATTCCCCATCAAACACGACCAGAGGCTTGACTTCCTTTAGGCAACTCCAGAGATTCCCAAAGAACAACGTCCCAAGTCCAGAGGAACACCAATTTCAGCACAGCAGCTCAAGGAATGCTCCGTGTACCCCAAATCATCTCGAGATGACAGCTGATTCCCTGGCTTAGACTTAAGACGTATGCCTACTTTCCACAAGCCCCTCAAGTGGATGCTTCTCTCAGCAATATTTATATGGGAGCAACCGTGAATTTGTTGCCTCAAGTGGAATATACACCGAGAAGCCCTGACTCGAAAGGAGGCCAGATTTCCTTGCAGTGGCTTGAATACAGGCTCGTCTTTCATCTCACAAGATGAGGGATGTCTGAATCCCCTGTCGAGACCCTTGTGAAAGCCCTAGATCCCCGCCTCTTTTTGCTGGAATGCCTCACATCCCTTTGACATTTCGAGAGGCACAAGGAGTTCACTGCTTCAAAAGGTGATGATGCCTGACTCCTCTTGAACATTGATAGGAATCCCAATATGCCTGTGGCTACTGGTAAGGGACCCTGGGTCTGCCTTCTCCCCTCGAGAAGCATCTCTTTTGCCATGCCAAGCCTCGAAGAGATTCCTGAGGTGTCTCTCGTAACTAGGCAGGAGTCCTGAGGTCGCTGGACAAACACGAGTTTTGAAGGGCCATCCCATCCATAACTCGTGAATACACCCAAGGTCCCCACCGCAACTGAAGAAAAATCATGAGACTTCCGCCTCGAAGTGAGAGCAGGCCCGATTCCCCTTTATTGCATGCAGAGAAATTCCGTGATCTCCATCAAGTATGTAAGGAGCCTCGATTTGCTTGATGGATCTCGAGACAGTCCCCAAGATGACAGTCAGAAGTCTAGAGGGACACTGCGGTCACCCCAGCAACGCGAAGGAGTTCCATGTACCCCAACTCAAATCAAGATTAGGCCTGAATCCCCTGAATTGACTCCAGAGCCATCCCCCATTCCCCATCAAACACGACCTGTTGCTTGACTTCTTTAGGCAACTCCAGAGATTCCCGAGAACACCGTTCCAAGTATAGAGGAATGCCAAGTTCAGCACAGCAACTCGAGGAATGCTCCATGTACCCCAAATTGTCTCGAGATGAGAGGTGATTCCCTTGCTTAGACTCAAGACTTATGCCTACTTTCCACAAGCCCCTCAAGTGGATGCTTCTCTCAGCAATACTCATGTGGAACAGACCCTGAGTTTGCTGCCTCAAGTGGAATATACACCGAGAAGCCCTGACTCGAAAGGAAGCCGGATTTCCTTTCAGTGGCTTGAATACAGGCTCGTCTTTCATCTCACAAGATGAAGCGATGTCTGAATCCCAGTGGAGACTGCAGAGAAAGCTCTAGCTTCCCGCCTTATTTCGACGGAATAGCTCATATCGATTTGACACCTCGAGAGCATGCGGAGTTCACTCCTTCAAAAGGTGATGATGCCTGACTCCTCTTGAACATTGATAGGAATCCAAATATCCCTGTGGCTACTGGTAATGAACCCTGGATCTGTCGCCTCACTTCGGGAAGCATCCCTTTTGCCCTGCCAAGCCTCGAAGAGATTCCTGATGTGTCCCTCGTAACTAGACAGGAGTCCTGACTTCGCTGAACAAACAAGGCTTTTGAAAGGCCATCCCAGCCGTTACTCGAGAATATACCCCAGGTCCCCGCCGCGACATGGGAACAACAATGAGACTTCCCCCACGAAGCGAGATGAGGCCCAATTCCCCTGCATTGCATGCAGACCAATTCCGTGATCACCATCACACATGTAAGGAGCCTCGACTTGCTTGATTGGTCACGAGAGAGTCCCCAAAACATGGTCACAAGTCTAGAGGGACCCTGAGGTCACCCTAGCAATGCGAAGTAGCTCCATGTACCTCAAATCATCTCGACATGAGGCCCGATTCCCCTGCATTGACTCCAGAGCCATCTCCCGTTCCGCATCAAACACGACCAGTGGCTTGACTTCCTTTAGGCAACTCCAGAGATTCCCCGAGAACATGGTCCGAAGTCTAGATGAACACCAAGTTCAGGACGGCAACTCGAGGAATGCTCCGTGTACCCCAAATCATTCGAGATGAGAGCTGATTTCCTGGCTTAGACTCAAGACGTATGCCAACTTTCCACAAGCCCCTCAAGAGGAGGCTTCTCTCAGCAATAGGTATGTGGGAGGGACCCTGAGTTTGCTGGCTCACGTGGAATATACACTGAGAAGCCCTGACTCGAAAGGACGCCAGATTACCTTGCTGTGGGTTGAATACAGGCTCGTCCTTAAACTCACAAAATGAAGGGATGTCTGAATCCCCTCTGGAGACCATAGAGAAAGCCCTAGGTTCCAGCCTCATTTCGACAGAATGCCTCACTTCCCTTTGAAACATCTAGAGGCACTTGGAGTTCACTGCTTCAAAAGGTGACGATGCCTGACTCCTCTTGAACATTGATAGGAATCCCAATATCCCTGTGGCTACTGGAAAGGGACAATTGGTCTTCTGCCTCACCTCGAGAAGAATCCCTATTGCCTTGAGAAGCCTCGAAGATATTTCTGAGGTGTCCCTCGTAACTAGACAGGAGTCCTGACGTCATTGAACAAACATGAGTTTTAAAGGGCCATCCCCGCCGTAAGTCGAGAATATACCCCAGGTCGCCGCCGCAACTTGAGAAAAACCATGAGACTTCCCCCTCCTGGCGAGAAGAGGCCCGATTCCCCTGCATTTCATGCAGAGCAATTCCGTCATCCCCTGGCAACAAGTAAGGAGCCTTGACTTGCTTGATGGATCTCGAGACAGTCCCCAGGGACACGGTCACAAGTATAGACGGACACTGAGGTTACCCCAGCAACGCGAAGGAGTTCCTTGTACGCCAAATCAACTCGAGATGAGGCCCGATTCCCGCTGCATTAACTCCAGAGCCATCCCCCGTTCCCCATCAGACAAGACCAGTGGCTTGACTTCTTTTGGGCAACTCCAGAGATTCCCCGAGGACACCGTGCCAAGTCTAGAGGAACACCAAGTTCAGCACAGGAACTCGAGGAATGCTCCATGCACACCAAATCGTCTCGAGATGAGAGTTGATTCCCTGGCTTAGACTCAAGACATATGCCAACTTTCCACAAGCCCCTCAAGAGGAGGCTTCTCACAAGAATATGTATGTGGGAGGGACCATGTGTTTGCTGCCTCAGTGGAATATACACCAAGAAGCCCTGACTGGAAAGGAAGCCGGATTTCCTTGAAGTGGCTTGAATACAGGCTCGTCTTTCATCTCACAAGATGTAGGGATCTCTGAATCCCCTGTGGTATACCTAGGGAAAGCCCTAGGTCCCTGCCTCATTTCGACGGAATGCCTCACACCCCTTTGACACCTCGAGAGGCACGCGGAGTCCACTGCTTCAAAAGGTGACGATGCCTGACTCCTCTTGTACATTGATATTAATCCCAGTATTCCTGTGGCTACTGTAAAGGGACCCTGGGTCTCCCCCTTCACCTCGAGAGGCGTCTCTTTTGCCATGCCAAGTCTCGAAGAGATTCCTGAGGTGTCCCTCGTAACTAGACAGGAGTCCTGACGTCACTGAACAAACACGAGTTTGAAGGGCCATCCCCGCTGTAATTTTGAAAATATACCCCAGGTCCCCGCCGCAAGTCTAGAGAAACCATGAGACTTCCCCCTCGAAGGGAGATGAGACCAGATTCCCCTGCATTGCATGCAGAGCAATTCCATGATCCTAATCAAACGTGTAAGTAGCCTCGACTTGCTTGATGGATCTCGAGACAGTCCCCAAGATCACAGTCACAAGTCTAGAGGGACCCTATGGTCACCACAGCAACACGAAGGAGCTCCTTGTACCCCAAATCACCTCGCGATGAGGTCCGATTCCCCTGCATTGACTCCAGAGTAATCCCCATTCCCCATCAAACACGACCAGAGGCTTGACTTCCTTTAGGCAACTCCAGAGATTCCCCAAGAACAACGTCCCAAGTCTAGAGGAACACCAAGTTCAGCAGAGAAGTTCGAGGAATGCTCCGTGTACCCCAAATCATCTCGAGATGACAGCTGATTCCCTGGCTTAGACTTAAGACGTATGCCTACTTTCCACAAGCCCCTCAAGTGGATGCTTCTCTCAGCAATATTTATGTGGGAGCGACCGTGAATTTGTTGCCTCAAGTGGAATATACACCGAGAAGCCCTGACTCGAAAGGCGGCCAGATTTCCTTGCAGTGGCTTGAATACAGGCTCGTCTTTCATCTCACAAGATGAGGGATGTCTGAATCCCCTGTCGAGACCCTCGAGAAAGCCCTAGATCCCCGCCTCTTTTCGCCGGAATGCCTCACATCCCTTTGACATTTCGAGAGGCACAAGGAGTTCACTGCTTCAAAAGGTGATGATGCCTGACTCCTCTTGAACATTGATAGGAATCCCAATATGCCTGTGGCTACTGGTAAGGGACCCTGGGTCTGCCTTCTCCCCTCGAGAAGCATCTCTTTTGCCATGCAAAGTCTCGAAGAGATTCCTGAGGTGTCCCTCGTAACTAGGCAGGAGTCCTGACGTCGCTGGGCAAACACGAGTTTTGAAGGGCCATCCCCTCCATAACTCGTGAATGCACCCAAGGTTCCCGCCGCAACTGAAGAAAAATCATGAGACTTCCGCCTCGAAGGGAGAGGAAGCCCGATTCCCCTGCATTGCATGCAGAGCAATTCCATGATCCTAATCAAACTTGTAAGTAGCCTCGACTTGCTTGATGGATCTCGAGACAGTCCCCAAGATCACAGTCACAAGTCTAGAGGGACCCTATGGTCACCACAGCAACACGAAGGAGCTCCTTGTACCCCAAATCACCTCGCGATGAGGTCCGATTCCCCTGCATTGACTCCAGAGTAATCCCCCATTCCCCATCAAACGCGACCAGAGGCTTGACTTCCTTTAGGCAACTCCAGAGATTCCCCAAGAACACAGTACCAAGTCTCGAGGAACACCCAGTTCAGCACAGAAACTCGGGGAATGCTCCATGCACCCCAATTCTTCTCAAGATGAGAGCTGATTCCCTGGCTTAGATTCAAGACATATGCCCAATTACCACTAGCCCCTCAAGAGGAGGCTTTTCTCAGCAATAGGTATGTGGGAGGGACCCTGAGTTTGCTGCCTCAAGTGGAATATATACAGAGAAGCCTTGACTCGAAAGGAGGCCTGATTTCCATGCAGTGGCTTGAATACAGGCTCGTCTTTCATCTCACATAATGAAGGGATATCTTGAATCCCCTGTGGAGACCCTAGAGAAAGTCCTAGGTGCCTGCCTCATTTCGACGGACGGCCTCACATCCCTTTGACACCTCGAGAGGCATGCGGAGTTCACTGCTTCAAAAGGTGACGATGCCTGACTCCTCTTGAACATTGATAGGAATCCCAATATTCCTGTGGCTACTGGAAAGGGACCCTGGGTCTCCCCCTCACCTCGAGAAGCGTCCTTTTGCCCTGCCAAGCCTCGAAGAGATTCCTGAGGTGTCCCTCGTAACTAGACAGGAGTCCTGACGTCCTGAACAAACACGAGTTTTGAAGGGCCATCCCCGCCGCAACTCGAGAATATACCCCAGGTCCTCGCCGCAACTCGAGAAAAACCATGAGATTTCCCCCTCGAAGCGAGATGAGTCCCGATTCCCCTGCATTGCATGCAGATAAATTCCATGATCCATCAAACATGTAAGGAGCCTCGACTTGCTTGATGGATCTCGAGACAGTCCCCAAGAACACAGTCACAAGTCTAGAGGGACCCTGAGGTCACCACAGCAACGCGAAGGAGCTTCATGTACCCCAAATCAACTCGAGATGAGGCCGATTCCCCTGCATTGACTCCAGAGCCATCCCCCGTTCCCCATCAAACACGACCAGTGGCTTGACTTCCTTTAGGCAACTCCAGAGATTCCCGGAGAACACGTCCCAAGTCTAGAGGAACACCAAGTTCAGCACAGCAACTCGAGGAATGCTCCGTGTACCCCAAATCATCTCGAGATGAGAGCTGATTCCCTGGCTTAGACTCAAGACGTATGCCTACTTTCCACAAGCCCCTCAAGTGGATGCTTCTCTCAGCAATATTTATATGGAGGGACCCTAAGTTTTGTTGCCTCAAGTGGAATATACACTGAGAAGCCCTGACTCGAAAGGAGGCCGGATTTCCTTGCAGTGGCTTGAATACAGGCTCGTCTTTCATCTCACAAGATGAAGTGATGTTTGAATCCCCTGTGGAGACCATCGAGAAAGCCCTAGATCCCCGCCTCATTTCGACGGAATACCTCATCACATCCCTTTGACACCTCGAGAGCATGCGGAGTTCACTGCTTCAAAAGGTGACAGATGCCTGACTCCTCTTGAACATTGATAGGAATCCCAATATGCCTGTGGCTACTGGTAAGGGACCCCTCTGTCGCCTCTCCCCTCGAGAAGCATCCCTTTTGCCTGCCAAGCCTCGAAGAGATTCCTGAGGTGTCCCTCGTAACTAGACAGGAGTCCTGACGTCGCTGAACAAACACGAGTTTTGAAGGCCATCCCCTCCGTAACTCGAGAATGCACCCAGGTCCCCGCCGCAACTAGAGAAAAACATGAGACTTCCCCCTCGAAGCGAGATGAGGCCCGATTCCCCTGCATTGCATGCAGAGCAATTCCATGATCCCATCAAACATGTAAGGAGCCTCGACTTGCTTGATGGATCTCGAGACAGTCCCCAAGATCACAGTCACAAGTCTAGAGGGACCCTGAGGTCACCCAGCAACGCGAAGGAGCTCCATGTACCCCAAATCACCTCGCGATGAGGCCCGATTCCCCTGCATTGACTCCAGAGAGCCATCCCCCGTTCCCCATCATCAACACGACCAGAGGCTTGACTTCCTTTAGGCAACTCCAGAGATTCCCCGAGAACACAGGTCCAAGTCTAGAGGAACACCAAGTTCAGCACAGAAACTCGGGGAATGCTCCATGTACCCCAAATTCTTCTCGAGATGAGAGCTGATTCCCTGGCTTAGACTCAAGACGTATGCCCACTTTCCACAAGCCCCTCAAGAGGAGGCTTCTCTCAGCAATAGGTATGTGGGAGGGACCCTGAGTTTGCTGCCTCAAGTGGAATATACACAGAGAAGCCCTGACTCGAAAGGAGGCCTGATTTCCTTGCAGTGGCTTGAATACAGGCTCGTCTTTCATCTCACAAGATGAAGGGATCTCTGAATCCCCTGTGGAGACCTAGAGAAAGCCCTAGGTCCCTGCCTCATTTCGACGGAATGCCTCACATCCCTTTGACACCTCGAGAGGCACGCGGAGTCCACTGCTTCAAAAGGTGACGATGCCTGACTCCTCTTGTACATTGATATTAATCCCAGTATTCCTGTGCCTACTGTAAAGGGACCCTGGGTCTCCCCCTTCACCTCGAGAGGCATCTCTTTTGCCATGCCAAGTCTCGAAGAGATTCCTGAGGTGTCCCTCGTAACTAGACAGGAGTCCTGACGTCACTGAACAAACACGAGTTTGAAGGGCCATCCCCGCCGTAATTCGAGAATATACCCCAGGTACCCGCCGCAACTCTAGAAAAACCATGAGACATCCCCCTCGAAGCGAGATGAGACCAGATTCCCCTGCATTGCATGCAGAGCAATTCCATGATCCTAATCAAACGTGTAAGTAGCCTCGACTTGCTTGATGGATCTCGAGACAGTCCCCAAGATCACAGTCACAAGTCTAGAGGGACCCTATGGTCACCACAGCAACACGAAGGAGCTCCTTGTACCCCAAATCACCTCGAGATGAGGTCCGATTCCCCTGCATTGACTCCAGAGTAATCCCCCATTCCCCATCAAACACGACCAGAGGCTTGACTTCCTTTAGGCAACTCCAGAGATTCCCAAAGAACAACGTCCCAAGTCTAGAGGAACACCAATTTCAGCACAGCAGCTCAAGGAATGCTCCGTGTACCCCAAATCATCTCGAGATGACAGCTGATTCCCTGGCTTAGACTTAAGACGTATGCCTACTTTCCACAAGCCCCTCAAGTGGATGCTTCTCTCAGCAATATTATATATGGGAGCAACCGTGAATTTGTTGCCTCAAGTGGAATATACACCGAGAAGCCCTGACTCGAAAGGAGGCCAGATTTCCTTGCAGTGGCTTGAATACAGGCTCGTCTTTCATCTCACAAGATGAGGGATGTCTGAATCCCCTGTCGAGACCCTTGTGAAAGCCCTAGATCCCGCCTCTTTTTGCCGGAATGCCTCACATCCCTTTGACATTTCGAGAGGCACAAGGAGTTCACTGCTTCAAAAGGTGATGATGCCTGACTCCTCTTGAACATTGATAGGAATCCCAATATGCCTGTGGCTACTGGTAAGGGACCCTGGGTCTGCCTTCTCCCCTCGAGAAGCATCTCTTTTGCCATGCCAAGCCTCGAAGAGATTCCTGAGGTGTCTCTCGTAACTAGGCAGGAGTCCTGAGGTCGCTGGACAAACACGAGTTTTGAAGGGCCATCCCATCCATAACTCGTGAATACACCCAAGGTCCCCACCGCAACTGAAGAAAAAAACCATGAGACTTCCGCCTCGAAGTGAGAGCAGGCCCGATTCCCCTTTATTGCATGCAGAGAAATTCCGTGATCTCCATCAAGTATGTAAGGAGCCTCGATTTGCTTGATGGATCTCGAGACAGTCCCCAAGATGACAGTCAGAAGTCTAGAGGGACACTGCGGTCACCCCAGCAACGCGAAGGAGTTCCATGTACCCCAACTCAAATCAAGATTAGGCCTGAATCCCCTGAATTGACTCCAGAGCCATCCCCCATTCCCCATCAAACACGACCTGTTGCTTGACTTCTTTAGGCAACTCCAGAGATTCCCGAGAACACCGTTCCAAGTATAGAGGAATGCCAAGTTCAGCACAGCAACTCGAGGAATGCTCCATGTACCCCAAATTGTCTCGAGATGAGAGGTGATTCCCTTGCTTAGACTCAAGACGTATGCCTACTTTCCACAAGCCCTCAAGTGGATGCTTCTCTCAGCAATACTCATGTGGAACAGACCCTGAGTTTGCTGCCTCAAGTGGAATATACACCGAGAAGCCCTGACTCGAAAGGAAGCCGGATTTCCTTTCAGTGGCTTGAATACAGGCTCGTCTTTCATCTCACAAGATGAAGCGATGTCTGAATCCCAGTGGAGACCTAGAGAAAGCTCTAGCTTCCCGCCTTATTTCGACGGAATAGCTCATATCGATTTGACACCTCGAGAGCATGCGGAGTTCACTCCTTCAAAAGGTGATGATGCCTGACTCCTCTTGAACATTGATAGGAATCCAAATATCCCTGTGGCTACTGGTAATGAACCCTGGATCTGTCGCCTCACTTCGGGAAGCATCCCTTTTGCCCTGCCAAGCCTCGAAGAGATTCCTGATGTGTCCCTCGTAACTAGACAGGAGTCCTGACTTCGCTGAACAAACAAGGCTTTTGAAAGGCCATCCCAGCCGTTACTCGAGAATATACCCCAGGTCCCCGCCGCGACATGGGAACAACAATGAGACTTCCCCCACGAAGCGAGATGAGGCCCAATTCCCCTGCATTGCATGCAGACCAATTCCGTGATCACCATCACACATGTAAGGAGCCTCGACTTGCTTGATTGGTCACGAGAGAGTCCCCAAAACATGGTCACAAGTCTAGAGGGACCCTGAGGTCACCCTAGCAATGCGAAGTAGCTCCATGTACCTCAAATCATCTCGACATGAGGCCCGATTCCCCTGCATTGACTCCAGAGCCATCTCCCGTTCCGCATCAAACACGACCAGTGGCTTGACTTCCTTTAGGCAACTCCAGAGATTCCCCGAGAACATGGTCCGAAGTCTAGATGAACACCAAGTTCAGGACGGCAACTCGAGGAATGCTCCGTGTACCCCAAATCATTCGAGATGAGAGCTGATTTCCTGGCTTAGACTCAAGACGTATGCCAACTTTCCACAAGCCCCTCAAGAGGAGGCTTCTCTCAGCAATAGGTATGTGGGAGGGACCCTGAGTTTGCTGGCTCACGTGGAATATACACTGAGAAGCCCTGACTCGAAAGGACGCCAGATTACCTTGCTGTGGGTTGAATACAGGCTCGTCCTTAAACTCACAAAATGAAGGGATGTCTGAATCCCCTCTGGAGACCATAGAGAAAGCCCTAGGTTCCAGCCTCATTTCGACAGAATGCCTCACTTCCCTTTGAAACATCTAGAGGCACTTGGAGTTCACTGCTTCAAAAGGTGACGATGCCTGACTCCTCTTGAACATTGATAGGAATCCCAATATCCCTGTGGCTACTGGAAAGGGACAATTGGTCTTCTGCCTCACCTCGAGAAGAATCCCTATTGCCTTGAGAAGCCTCGAAGATATTTCTGAGGTGTCCCTCGTAACTAGACAGGAGTCCTGACGTCATTGAACAAACATGAGTTTTAAAGGGCCATCCCCGCCGTAAGTCGAGAATATACCCCAGGTCCCCGCCGCAACTTGAGAAAAACCATGAGACTTCCCCCTCCTGGCGAGAAGAGGCCCGATTCCCCTGCATTTCATGCAGAGCAATTCCGTCATCCCCATGGCAACAAGTAAGGAGCCTTGACTTGCTTGATGGATCTCGAGACAGTCCCCAGGGACACGGTCACAAGTATAGACGGACACTGAGGTTACCCCAGCAACGCGAAGGAGTTCCTTGTACGCCAAATCAACTCGAGATGAGGCCCGATTCCGCTGCATTAACTCCAGAGCCATCCCCCGTTCCCCATCAGACAAGACCAGTGGCTTGACTTCTTTTGGGCAACTCCAGAGATTCCCCGAGGACACCGTGCCAAGTCTAGAGGAACACCAAGTTCAGCACAGGAACTCGAGGAATGCTCCATGCACACCAAATCGTCTCGAGATGAGAGTTGATTCCCTGGCTTAGACTCAAGACATATGCCAACTTTCCACAAGCCCCTCAAGAGGAGGCTTCTCACAAGAATATGTATGTGGGAGGGACCATGTGTTTGCTGCCTCAGTGGAATATACACCAAGAAGCCCTGACTGGAAAGGAAGCCGGATTTCCTTGAAGTGGCTTGAATACAGGCTCGTCTTTCATCTCACAAGATGTAGGGATCTCTGAATCCCCTGTGGTATACCTAGGGAAAGCCCTAGGTCCCTGCCTCATTTCGACGGAATGCCTCACACCCCTTTGACACCTCGAGAGGCACGCGGAGTCCACTGCTTCAAAAGGTGACGATGCCTGACTCCTCTTGTACATTGATATTAATCCCAGTATTCCTGTGCCTACTGTAAAGGGACCCTGGGTCTCCCCCTTCACCTCGAGAGGCGTCTCTCTTTTGCCATGCCAAGTCTCGAAGAGATTCCTGAGGTGTCCCTCGTAACTAGACAGGAGTCCTGACGTCACTGAACAAACACGAGTTTGAAGGGCCATCCCCGCTGTAATTTGAAAATATACCCCAGGTCCCCGCCGCAAGTCTAGAGAAAACCATGAGACTTCCCCCTCGAAGGGAGATGAGACCAGATTCCCCTGCATTGCATGCAGAGCAATTCCATGATCCTAATCAACGTGTAAGTAGCCTCGACTTGCTTGATGGATCTCGAGACAGTCCCCAAGATCACAGTCACAAGTCTAGAGGGACCCTATGGTCACCACAGCAACACGAAGGAGCTCCTTGTACCCCAAATCACCTCGCGATGAGGTCCGATTCCCCTGCATTGACTCCAGAGTAATCCCCATTCCCCATCAAACACGACCAGAGGCTTGACTTCCTTTAGGCAACTCCAGAGATTCCCCAAGAACAACGTCCCAAGTCTAGAGAAACACCAAGTTCAGCAGAGAAGTTCGAGGAATGCTCCGTGTACCCCAAATCATCTCGAGATGACAGCTGATTCCCTGGCTTAGACTTAAGACGTATGCCTACTTTCCACAAGCCCCTCAAGTGGATGCTTCTCTCAGCAATATTTATGTGGGAGCGACCGTGAATTTGTTGCCTCAAGTGAAATATACACCGAGAAGCCCTGACTCGAAAGGCGGCCAGATTTCCTTGCAGTGGCTTGAATACAGGCTCGTCTTTCATCTCACAAGATGAGTGATGTCTGAATCCCCTGTCGAGACCCTCGAGAAAGCCCTAGATCCCCGCCTCTTTTCGCCGGAATGCCTCACATCCCTTTGACATTTCGAGAGGCACAAGGAGTTCACTGCTTCAAAAGGTGATGATGCCTGACTCCTCTTGAACATTGATAGGAATCCCAATATGCCTGTGGCTACTGGTAAGGGACCCTGGGTCTGCCTTCTCCCCTCGAGAAGCATCTCTTTTGCCATGCAAAGTCTCGAAGAGATTCCTGAGGTGTCCCTCGTAACTAGGCAGGAGTCCTGACGTCGCTGGGCAAACACGAGTTTTGAAGGGCCATCCCCTCCATAACTCGTGAATGCACCAAGGTCCCCGCCGCAACTGAAGAAAAATCATGAGACTTCCGCCTCGAAGGGAGAGGGAAGCCCGATTCCCCTGCATTGCATGCAGAGCAATTCCATGATCCTAATCAAACTTGTAAGTAGCCTCGACTTGCTTGATGGATCTCGAGACAGTCCCCAAGATCACAGTCACAAGTCTAGAGGGACCCTATGGTCACCACAGCAACACGAAGGAGCTCCTTGTACCCCAAATCACCTCGCGATGAGGTCCGATTCCCCTGCATTGACTCCAGAGTAATCCCCCATTCCCCATCAAACGCGACCAGAGGCTTGACTTCCTTTAGGCAACTCCAGAGATTCCCCAAGAACACAGTACCAAGTCTAGAGGAACACCCAGTTCAGCACAGAAACTCGGGGAATGCTCCATGCACCCCAATTCTTCTCAAGATGAGAGCTGATTCCCTGGCTTAGATTCAAGACATATGCCCAATTACCACTAGCCCCTCAAGAGGAGGCTTTTCTCAGCAATAGGTATGTGGGAGGGACCCTGAGTTTGCTGCCTCAAGTGGAATATATACAGAGAAGCCTTGACTCGAAAGGAGGCCTGATTTCCATGCAGTGGCTTGAATACAGGCTCGTCTTTCATCTCACATAATGAAGGGATATCTGAATCCCCTGTGGAGACCCTAGAGAAAGTCCTAGGTGCCTGCCTCATTTCGACGGACGGCCTCACAACCTTTGACACCTCGAGAGGCACACGGAGTTCACTGCTTCAAAAGGTGACGATGCCTGACTTCTCAGGAACACTGATAGGAATCCCAATATCTCTTTGGAGACTGGAAAGGGACTCTGGGTCTCCCGCCTCACCTCGAGAAGCCACCCTTTTTCCCTGCCAAGCCCCGAAGTGATTCCTGAGGTGTACCTCGTAACTAGACAGGAGTCCTGACGTCCCTGAAAAAAAACGCGAGTTTTAAACGGCCATCCCCGCTGCAACTCGAGAATATACCCCAGGTTCTCGCCGAAACTCGAGAAAAACCATGAGATTTCCCCCTTGAAGCGAGATGAGTCCCGATTCCCCTGCATTGCATGCAGATAAATTCCATAGTATCCATCAAACATGTAAGGAGCCTAGACTTGCTTGATGGATCTCGAGACAGTCCCCAAGAACACTGTAACAAGTCTAGAGGGACTCTGAGGTAACCACAACAAAGCGCAGGAGATTCATGCACCCCAAATCAACTCGAAATGAGGCGCGATTCCCCTGCTTTGACTCCAGAGCCATCCCCCGTTCTGCATCAAACACAACCAGTGGCTTTCCTTCCTTTAGGCAACTCCAGAGATTCACGGAGAACACTGTCCCAAGTCTAGAGGAACACCAAGTTCAGCACAGCAACTCGAGGAATGCTCCGTGTACCCCAAAATATCTCGAGATGAGAGCTGATTCACTGGCTTAGACTCAAGACGTATGCCAACTTTCCACAAGCACCTCAAGAGGAGGCTTCTCTCAGCAATACGTATGTGGGAGGGACCCTAAGTTTGGCGCCTCATGTGGAATATACACTGAGAGGCCCTGACTCGAAAGGAGGCCGGATTTCCTTACAGTGGCTTGAATACAGGCTCGTCCTTCATCTCAGAAGATGAAGGGATGTTTGAATCCCCTGTGGAGACCATAAAGAAAGACATAGGTCCCCGCCTCATTTGGACGAAATACCTCATCACCCTTTGACACCTCAAGAAGCATGCGGAGTTCACTGCTTCAAAAGGTGACAATGCTTGACTCCTCTTGAACATTAATAGGAATCCCAGTATTCCTGTGGCTACTGGAAAGGGACCCTGGGGCTCCCGCCTCACTCGAGAAGCTTCCCTTTGCCGTGCCAAGCCTCAAAGAGATTCCTGAGGTGTCTCTCGTAACTAGACAGGAGTCCTGACGTCGCTGAACAAACACGTGTTTGGAAGTGCCATCCTCGCCGTAACTCGAGAATATACTCCAGGTCCTCGCTGCAACTAGAGAAAAACCATGAGACTTCCACCTCGAAGCGAGATGAGGCCTGATTCCCCTGCATTGCATGCAGAGAAATTCCGTGATCTCCATCAAGTATGTAAGGAGCCTCGATTTGCTTGATGGATCTCGAGACAGTCCCCAAGATGAAAGTCACAAGTCTAGAGGGACACTGAGGTCACCCCAGCAACGCGAAGGAGTTCCATGTACCCCAACTCAAATCAAGATTAGGCCTGAATCCCCTGAATTGACTCCAGAGCCATCCTCTGTTCCCCATCAAACACGACCTTGTTGCTTGACTTCTTTAGGCAACTCCAGAGATTCCCGAGAACACCGTTCCAAGTATAGAGGAACGCCAAGTTCAGCACAGAAACTCGAGGAATGCTCCGTGTACCCAAATTGTCTCGAGATGAGAGGTGATTCCCTTGCTTAGACTCAAGACGTATGCCTACTTTCCACAAGCCCCTCAAGTGGATGCTTCTCTCAGCAATACTCATGTGGAACAGACCCTGAGTTTGCTGCCTCAAGTGGAATATACACCGAGAAGCCCTGACTCGAAAGGAAGCCGCATTTCCTTTCAGTGGCTTGAACACAGGCTCGTCTTTCATCTCACAAGATGAAGCGATGTCTGAATCCCAGTAGAGACTGTAGAGAAAGCTCTAGCTTCCCGCCTTATTTCGACGGAATAGCTCATATCGGTTTGACACCTCGAGAACATGCGGAGTTCACTCCTTCAAAAGGAGATGATGCCTGACTCCTCTTGAACATTGATAGGAATCCAAATATCCCTGTGGCTACTGTTAATGGACCCTGGATCTGTCGCCTCACCTCGGGAAGCATCCCTTTTGCCCTGCCAAGCCTCGAAGAGATTCCTGATATGTCCCTCATAACTAGACAGGAGTCCTGACTTCGCTGAACAAACAAGGCTTTTGAAAGGCCATCCCAGCCGTAACTCGAGAATATACCCCAGGTCCCCGCCGCGACTTGAGAAGAACTATGAGACTTCCCCCACGAAGCGAGATGAGGCCCAATTCCCCTGCATTGCATGCAGACCAATTCCGTGATCACCATCACACATGTAAGGAGCCTCGACTTGCTTGATGGGTCACGAGACAGTCCCCAAAACATGGTCACAAGTTTAGAGGGACCCTGAGGTCACCCTAGCAATGCGAAGTAGCTCCATGTACCTCAAATCATCTCGACATGAGGCCCGATTCCCCTGCATTGACTCCAGAGTAATCCCCCATTCCCCATCAAACACGACCAGAGGCTTGTCTTCCTTTAGGCAACTCCAGAGATTCCCCAAGAACAACGTCCCAAGTCTAGAGAAACACCAAGTTCAGCACAGAAGCTCAAGGAATGCTCCGTGTACCCCAAATCATCTCGAGATGAGAGCTGATTCCCTGGCTTATACTTAAGACGTATGCCTACTTTCCACAAGCCCCTCAAGTGGATGCTTCTCTCAGCAATATTTATGTGGGAGCGACCGTGAATTTGTTGCCTCAAGTAGAATGTACACCGAAGAGCCCTGACTCGAAAGGCAGCCATATTTCCTTGCAGTGGCTTGAATACAGGCTCGTCTTTCATCTCACAAGATGAGGGATGTCTGAATCCCCTGTCGAGACCCTCGAGAAAGCCCTAGATCCCCGGTTCTTTTCGCCGGAATGCCTCAGATCCCTTTGACATTTCGAGAGGCACAAGGAGTTCACTGCTTCAAAAGGTGATGATGCCTGACTCCTCTTGAACATTGATAGGAATCCCAATATGCCTGTGGCTACTGGTTAGGGACCCTGGGTCTGCCTTCCCTCCCCTCGAGAAGCATCTCTTTTGCCATGCCAAGTCTCGAAGATATTCCTGAGGTGTCCCTCGTAACTAGGCAGGAGTCCTGACGTCGCTGGGCAAACACGAGTTTTGAAGGGCAATCCCCTTCTTAACTCGTGAATACACACAAGGTCCCCGCCGCAACTGAAGAAAAACCTTGAGACTCCCGCCTCGAAGGGAGAGGGAGCCCGATTCCCCTGCATTGCATGCAGAGCAATTCCATGATCCTAATCAAACGTGTAAGTAGCCTCGACTTGCTTGATGGATCTCGAGACAGTCCCCAAGATCACAGTCACAAGTCTAGAGGGACCCTATGGTCACCACAGCAACACGAAGGAGCTCCTTGTACCCCAAATCACCTCGCGATGAGGTCCGATTCCCCTGCATTGACTCCAGAGTAATCCCCCATTCCCCATCAAACGCGACCAGAGGCTTGACTTCCTTTAGGCAACTCCAGAGATTCCCCAAGAACACAGTACCAAGTCTCGAGGAACACCCAGTTCAGCACAGAAACTCGGGGAATGCTCCGTGCACCCCAATTCTTCTCAAGATGAGAGCTGATTCCCTGGCTTAGATTCAAGACATATGCCCAATTACCACTAGCCCCTCAAGAGGAGGCTTTTCTCAGCAATAGGTATGTGGGAGGGACCCTGAGTTTGCTGCCTCAAGTGGAATATATACAGAGAAGCCTTGACTCGAAAGGAGGCCTGATTTCCATGCAGTGGCTTGAATACAGGCTCGTCTTTCATCTCACATAATGAAGGGATATCTGAATCCCCTGTGGAGACCCTAGAGAAAGTGCTAGGTGCCTGCCTCATTTCGACGGACGGCCTCACATCGCTTTGACACCTCGAGAGGCACACAGAGTTCACTGCTTCAAATGGTGACGATGCCTGACTTCTCAGGAACACTGATAGGAATCCCAATATCTCTTTGGAGACTGGAAAGGGACTCTGGGTCTCCCGCCTCACCTCGAGAAGCCACCCTTTTTCCCTGCCAAGCCCCGAAGTGATTCCTGAGGTGTACCTCGTAACTAGACAGGAGTCCTGACGTCCCTGAAAAAACGCGAGTTTTAAACGGCCATCCCCGCTGCAACTCGAGAATATACCCCAGGTTCTCGCCGCATCTCGAGAAAAACCATGAGATTTCCCCCTTGAAGCGAGATGAGTCCCGATTCCCCTGCATTGCATGCAGAAAATTCCATAGTATCCATCAAACATGTAAGGAGCCTAGACTTGCTTGATGGATCTCGAGACAGTCCCCAAGAACACTGTAACATGTCTTAGAGGGACTATGAGGTAACCGCAACAAAGCGCAGGAGATTCATGCACCCCAAATCAACTCGAAATGAGGCGCGATTCCCCTGCTTTGACTCCAGAGCCATCCCCCGTTCTGCATCAAACACAACCAGTGGCTTTCCTTCCTTTAGGCAACTCCAGAGATTCCCGGAGAACACTGTCCCAAGTCTAGAGGAACACCAAGTTCAGCACAGCAACTCGAGGAATGCTCCGTGTACCCCAAAATATCTCGAGATGAGAGCTGATTCACTGGCTTAGACTCAAGACGTATGCCAACTTTCCACAAGCACCTCAAGAGGAGGCTTCTCTCAGCAATACGTATGTGGGAGGGACCCTAAGTTTGGCGCCTCATGTGATATACACTGAGAGGCCCTGACTCGAAAGGAGGCCGGATTTCCTTACAGTGGCTTGAATACAGGCTCGTCCTTCATCTCAGAAGATGAAGGGATGTTTGAATCCCCTGTGGAGACCATAAAGAAAGCCATAGGTCCCCGCCTCATTTGGACGAAATACCTCATCACCCTTTGACACCTCAAGAAGCATGCGGAGTTCACTGCTTCAAAAGGTGACAATGCTTGACTCCTCTTGAACATTAATAGGAATCCCAGTATTCCTGTGGCTACTGGAAAGGGACCCTGGGGCTCCCGCCTCACTCGAGAAGCGTCCCTTTGCCGTGCCAAGCCTCAAAGAGATTCCTGAGGTGTCTCTCGTAACTAGACAGGAGTCCTGACGTCGCTGAACAAACACGTGTTTGGAAGTGCCATCCTCGCCGTAACTCGAGAATATACTCCAGGTCCTCGCTGCAACTAGAGAAAAACCATGAGACTTCCAACTCGAAGCGAGATGAGGCCCGATTCCCCTGCATTGCATGCAGAGAAATTCCATGATCTCCATCAAGTATGTAAGGAGCCTCGATTTGCTTGATGGATCTCGAGACAGTCCCCAAGATGACAATCACAAATCTAGAGGGACACTGAGGTTACCCCAGCAACGCGAAGGAGTTCCATGTACCCCAACTCAAATCAAGATTAGGCCTGAATCACCTGAATGACTCCAGAGCCATCCCCCGTTCCCCAACATACACGACCTGTTGCTTGACTTCTTTAGGCAACTCCAGAGATTCCCGAGAACACCGTTCCAAGTATAGACGAACGCCAATTTCAGCACAGAAACTCGAGGAATGCTCCGTGTACATCAAATTGTCTCGAGATGAGAGGTGATTCCCTTGTTTAGACTCAAGACGTATGCCTACTTTCCACAAGCCCTTCAAGTGGATGCTTCTCTCAGCAATACTCATGTGGAACAGACCCTGAGTTTGCTGCCTCAAGTGGAATATACACCGAGAAGCCCTGACTCGAAAGGAAGCCGCATTTCCTTTCAGTGGCTTGAACACAGGCTCGTCTTTCATCTCACAAGATGAAGCGATGTCTGAATCCCAGTAGAGACTGTAGAGAAAGCTCTAGCTTCCCGCCTTATTTCGACGGAATAGCTCATATCGGTTTGACACCTCGAGAACATGCGGAGTTCACTCCTTCAAAAGGAGATGATGCCTGACTCCTCTTGAACATTGATAGGAATCCAAATATCCCTGTGGCTACTGTTAATGGACCCTGGATCTGTCGCCTCACCTCGGGAAGCATCCCTTTTGCCCTGCCAAGCCTCGAAGAGATTCCTGATATGTCCCTCATAACTAGACAGGAGTCCTGACTTCGCTGAACAAACAAGGCTTTTGAAAGGCCATCCCAGCCGTAACTCGAGAATATACCCCAGGTCCCCGCCGCGACTTGAGAAGAACTATGAGACTTCCCCCACGAAGCGAGATGAGGCCCAATTCCCCTGCATTGCATGCAGACCAATTCCGTGATCACCATCACACATGTAAGGAGCCTCGACTTGCTTGATGGGTCACGAGACAGTCCCCAAAACATGGTCACAAGTTTAGAGGGACCCTGAGGTCACCCTAGCAATGCGAAGTAGCTCCATGTACCTCAAATCATCTCGACATGAGGCCCGATTCCCCTGCATTGACTCCAGAGTAATCCCCCATTCCCCATCAAACACGACCAGAGGCTTGTCTTCCTTTAGGCAACTCCAGAGATTCCCCAAGAACAATGTCCCAAGTCTAGAGAAACACCAAGTTCAGCACAGAAGCTCAAGGAATGCTCCGTGTACCCCAAATCATCTCGAGATGAGAGCTGATTCCCTGGCTTATACTTAAGACGTATGCCTACTTTCCACAAGCCCCTCAAGTGGATGCTTCTCTCAGCAATATTTATGTGGGAGCGACCGTGAATTTGTTGCCTCAAGTAGAATGTACACCGAAGAGCCCTGACTCGAAAGGCAGCCATATTTCCTTGCAGTGGCTTGAATACAGGCTCGTCTTTCATCTCACAAGATGAGGGATGTCTGAATCCCCTGTCGAGACCCTCGAGAAAGCCCTAGATCCCCGGTTCTTTTCGCCGGAATGCCTCAGATCCCTTTGACATTTCGAGAGGCACAAGGAGTTCACTGCTTCAAAAGGTGATGATGCCTGACTCCTCTTGAACATTGATAGGAATCCCAATATGCCTGTGGCTACTGGTTAGGGACCCTGGGTCTGCCTTCTCCCCTCGAGAAGCATCTCTTTTGCCATGCCAAGTCTCGAAGATATTCCTGAGGTGTCCCTCGTAACTAGGCAGGAGTCCTGACGTCGCTGGGCAAACACGAGTTTTGAAGGGCAATCCCCTTCTTAACTCGTGAATACACACAAGGTCCCCGCCGCAACTGAAGAAAAACCTTGAGACTCCCGCCTCGAAGGGAGAGGGAGCCCGATTCCCCTGCATTGCATGCAGAGCAATTCCATGATCCTAATCAAACGTGTAAGTAGCCTCGACTTGCTTGATGGATCTCGAGACAGTCCCCAAGATCACAGTCACAAGTCTAGAGGGACCCTATGGTCACCACAGCAACACGAAGGAGCTCCTTGTACCCCAAATCACCTCGCGATGAGGTCCGATTCCCCTGCATTGACTCCAGAGTAATCCCCCATTCCCCATCAAACGCGACCAGAGGCTTGACTTCCTTTAGGCAACTCCAGAGATTCCCCAAGAACACAGTACCAAGTCTCGAGGAACACCCAGTTCAGCACAGAAACTCGGGGAATGCTCCGTGCACCCCAATTCTTCTCAAGATGAGAGCTGATTCCCTGGCTTAGATTCAAGACATATGCCCAATTACCACTAGCCCCTCAAGAGGAGGCTTTTCTCAGCAATAGGTATGTGGGAGGGACCCTGAGTTTGCTGCCTCAAGTGGAATATATACAGAGAAGCCTTGACTCGAAAGGAGGCCTGATTTCCATGCAGTGGCTTGAATACAGGCTCGTCTTTCATCTCACATAATGAAGGGATATCTGAATCCCCTGTGGAGACCCTAGAGAAAGTCCTAGGTGCCTGCCTCATTTCGACGGACGGCCTCACATCGCTTTGACACCTCGAGAGGCACACAGAGTTCACTGCTTCAAATGGTGACGATGCCTGACTTCTCAGGAACACTGATAGGAATCCCAATATCTCTTTGGAGACTGGAAAGGGACTCTGGGTCTCCCGCCTCACCTCGAGAAGCCACCCTTTTTCCCTGCCAAGCCCCGAAGTGATTCCTGAGGTGTACCTCGTAACTAGACAGGAGTCCTGACGTCCCTGAAAAAACGCGAGTTTTAAACGGCCATCCCCGCTGCAACTCGAGAATATACCCCAGGTTCTCGCCGCATCTCGAGAAAAACCATGAGATTTCCCCCTTGAAGCGAGATGAGTCCCGATTCCCCTGCATTGCATGCAGATAAATTCCATAGTATCCATCAAACATGTAAGGAGCCTAGACTTGCTTGATGGATCTCGAGACAGTCCCCAAGAACACTGTAACATGTCTAGAGGGACTATGAGGTAACCGCAACAAAGCGCAGGAGATTCATGCACCCCAAATCAACTCGAAATGAGGCGCGATTCCCCTGCTTTGACTCCAGAGCCATCCCCCGTTCTGCATCAAACACAACCAGTGGCTTTCCTTCCTTTAGGCAACTCCAGAGATTCCCGGAGAACACTGTCCCAAGTCTAGAGGAACACCAAGTTCAGCACAGCAACTCGAGGAATGCTCCGTGTACCCCAAAATATCTCGAGATGAGAGCTGATTCACTGGCTTAGACTCAAGACGTATGCCAACTTTCCACAAGCACCTCAAGAGGAGGCTTCTCTCAGCAATAATACGTATGTGGGAGGGACCCTAAGTTTGGCGCCTCATGTGATATACACTGAGAGGCCCTGACTCGAAAGGAGGCCGGATTTCCTTACAGTGGCTTGAATACAGGCTCGTCCTTCATCTCAGAAGATGAAGGGATGTTTGAATCCCCTGTGGAGACCATAAAGAAAGCCATAGGTCCCCGCCTCATTTGGACGAAATACCTCATCACCCTTTGACACCTCAAGAAGCATGCGGAGTTCACTGCTTCAAAAGGTGACAATGCTTGACTCCTCTTGAACATTAATAGGAATCCCAGTATTCCTGTGGCTACTGGAAAGGGACCCTGGGGCTCCCGCCTCACTCGAGAAGCGTCCCTTTGCCGTGCCAAGCCTCAAAGAGATTCCTGAGGTGTCTCTCGTAACTAGACAGGAGTCCTGACGTCGCTGAACAAACACGTGTTTGGAAGTGCCATCCTCGCCGTAACTCGAGAATATACTCCAGGTCCTCGCTGCAACTAGAGAAAAACCATGAGACTTCCAACTCGAAGCGAGATGAGGCCCGATTCCCCTGCATTGCATGCAGAGAAATTCCATGATCTCCATCAAGTATGTAAGGAGCCTCGATTTGCTTGATGGATCTCGAGACAGTCCCCAAGATGACAATCACAAATCTAGAGGGACACTGAGGTTACCCCAGCAACGCGAAGGAGTTCCATGTACCCCAACTCAAATCAAGATTAGGCCTGAATCACCTGAATGACTCCAGAGCCATCCCCCGTTCCCCAACATACACGACCTGTTGCTTGACTTCTTTAGGCAACTCCAGAGATTCCCGAGAACACCGTTCCAAGTATAGACGAACACCAATTTCAGCACAGAAACTCGAGGAATGCTCCGTGTACATCAAATTGTCTCGAGATGAGAGGTGATTCCCTTGTTTAGACTCAAGACGTATGCCTACTTTCCACAAGCCCTTCAAGTGGATGCTTCTCTCAGCAATACTCATGTGGAACAGACCCTGAGTTTGCTGCCTCAAGTGGAATATACACCGAGAAGCCCTGACTCGAAAGGAAGCCGCATTTCCTTTCAGTGGCTTGAACACAGGCTCGTCTTTCATCTCACAAGATGAAGCGATGTCTGAATCCCAGTAGAGACTGTAGAGAAAGCTCTAGCTTCCCGCCTTATTTCGACGGAATAGCTCATATCGGTTTGACACCTCGAGAACATGCGGAGTTCACTCCTTCAAAAGGAGATGATGCCTGACTCCTCTTGAACATTGATAGGAATCCAAATATCCCTGTGGCTACTGTTAATGGACCCTGGATCTGTCGCCTCACCTCGGGAAGCATCCCTTTTGCCCTGCCAAGCCTCGAAGAGATTCCTGATATGTCCCTCATAACTAGACAGGAGTCCTGACTTCGCTGAACAAACAAGGCTTTTGAAAGGCCATCCCAGCCGTAACTCGAGAATATACCCCAGGTCCCCGCCGCGACTTGAGAAGAACTATGAGACTTCCCCCACGAAGCGAGATGAGGCCCAATTCCCCTGCATTGCATGCAGACCAATTCCGTGATCACCATCACACATGTAAGGAGCCTCGACTTGCTTGATGGGTCACGAGACAGTCCCCAAAACATGGTCACAAGTTTAGAGGGACCCTGAGGTCACCCTAGCAATGCGAAGAAGTCAGTCCATGTACCTCAAATCATCTCGACATGAGGCCCGATTCCCCTGCATTGACTCCAGAGTAATCCCCCATTCCCCATCAAACACGACCAGTGGCTTGACTTCCTTTAGGCAACTCCAGAGATTCCCCAAGAACAATGTCCCAAGTCTAGAGAACACCAAGTTCAGCACAGAAGCTCAAGGAATGCTCCGTGTACCCCAAATCATCTCGAGATGAGAGCTGATTCCCTGGCTTAGACTTAAGACGTATGCCTACTTTCCACAAGCCCCTCAAGTGGATGCTTCTCTCAGCAATATTTATGTGGGAGCGACCTGAATTTGCTGCCTCAAGTAGAATGTACACCGAGAAGCCCTGACTCGAAAGGAGCAGCCATATTTCCTTGCAGTGGCTTGAATACAGGCTCGTCTTTCATCTCACAAGATGAAGGGATGTCTGAATCCCCTGTGGAGACCCTAGAGAAAGCCCTAGATCCCCGGCCTCTTTTCGACGGAATGCCTCAGATCCCTTTGACATTTCGAGAGGCACAAGGAGTTCACTGCTTCAAAAGGTGATGATGCCTGACTCCTCTTGAACATTGATAGGAATCCCAATATGCCTGTGGCTACTGGTTAGGGACCTGGGTCTGCCTTCTCCCCTCGAGAAGCATCTCTTTTGCCATGCCAAGTCTCGAAGATATTCCTGAGGTGTCCCTCGTAACTAGGCAGGAGTCCTGACGTCGCTGGGCAAACACGAGTTTTGAAGGGCAATCCCCCTTCTTAACTCGTGAATACACACAAGGTCCCCGCCGCAACTGAGAAAAACCTTGAGACTTCCCCCTCGAAGGGAGAGGGAGCCCGATTCCCCTGCATTGCATGCAGAGCAATTCCATGATCCCCATCAAACGTGTAAGTAGCCTCGACTTGCTTGATGGATCTCGAGACAGTCCCCAAGATCACAGTCACAAGTCTAGAGGGACCCTATGGTCACCACAGCAACAGAAGGAGCTCCTTGTACCCCAAATCAACACCGCGATGAGGTCCGATTCCCCTGCATTGACTCCAGAGTAATCCCCCATTCCCCATCAAACGCGACCAGAGGCTTGACTTCCTTTAGGCAACTCCAGAGATTCCCCAAGAACACAGTACCAAGTCTCGAGGAACACCCAGTTCAGCACAGAAACTCGGGGAATGCTCCGTGCACCCCAATTCTTCTCGAGATGAGAGCTGATTCCCTGGCTTAGATTCAAGACATATGCCAATTACCACTAGCCCCTCAAGAGGAGGCTTTTCTCAGCAATAGGTATGTGGGAGGGACCCTGAGTTTGCTGCCTCAAGTGGAATATATACAGAGAAGCCCTGACTCGAAAGGAGGCCTGATTTCCTTGCAGTGGCTTGAATACAGGCTCGTCTTTCATCTCACATAATGAAGGGATATCTGAATCCCCTGTGGAGACCCTAGAGAAAGCCCTAGGTGCCTGCCTCATTTCGACGGAATGCCTCACATCCCTTTGACACCTCGAGAGGCACGCGGAGTTCACTGCTTCAAATGGTGACGATGCCTGACTCCTCTTCAGGAACATTGATAGGAATCCCAATATCTCTGTGGCTACTGGAAAGGGACTCTGGGTCTCCCGCCTCACCTCGAGAAGCGTCCTTTTTGCCCTGCCAAGCCCGAAGAGATTCCTGAGGTGTCCCTCGTAACTAGACAGGAGTCCTGACGTCCCTGAACAAACACGAGTTTTAAAGGGCCATCCCCGCTGCAACTCGAGAATATACCCCAGGTCCCCGCCGTAACTCGAGAAAAACCATGAGACTTCCCCCTCGAAGCGAGATGAGTCCCGATTCCCCTGCATTGCATGCAGAGCAATTCCATAGATCCATCAAACATGTAAGGAGCCTCGACTTGCTTGATGGATCTCGAGACAGTCCCCAAGAACACTGGTCACATGTCTAGAGGGACCCTGAGGTAACCGCAACAGCAACACGAGGAGCTCATGTACCCCAAATCAACTCAATATGAGGCCCGATTCCCTGCATTGACTCCAGAGCCATCCCCCGTTCTCCATCAAACACACGACCAGTGGCATGACTTCCTTTAGGCAACTCCAGAGATTACCCGAGAACACGTCCCAAGTCTAGAGGAACACCAAGTTCAGCACAGTAAACTCGAGGAATGCTCCGTGTACCCCAAATATCTCGAGATGAGAGCTGATTCCCTGGCTTAGACTCAAGACATATGCCAACTTTCCACAAGCCCTCAAGAGGAGGCTTCTCTCAGCAATAGGTATGTGGGAGGGACCCTGAGTTTTGCTGCCTCACGTGGATATACACGAGAAGCCCTGACTCGAAAGGAGGCTGGATTTCCTTGCTGTGGCTTAAATACAGGCTCGTCTTTCATCTCACAAGATGAAGGGATGTCTGAATCCCCTGTGGAGTACTTGGGAAAGCCCTAGGTCCCCGACTCATTTCGACGAATGCCACACACCCTTTGACACCTCGAGAAGCACGCTGAGTTCACTGCTTCAAAAGGTGACGATGCCTCACTCCTCTTGAACATTGATAGGAATCCCAATATCTCTATGGCTACAGTAAAGGGACCCTGGGTTTCCCTTCTCACCTCGAAAAGCGTCCCTTTTGCACTGCCATGCCTCGAAGAGATTCCTGAGGTGTCCCTCGTAAGTAGACACAAGTCCTGACGTCGCTGAACAAACAAGAGTTTTGAAGGGCCATCCCCCCGTAACTCGAGAATATACCCCAGGTCCCCGCCGCAAGTCCAGAGAAAAACCATGAGACTTCCCCCTCGAAGCTAGATGAGGCCCGATTCCCCTGCATTGCATGCAGAGCAATTCCGTGATCACCATCAAACATGTAAGGAGCCTCGACTTGCTGGATGGATCTCGAGACAGTCCCCAAAACAAGGTCACTGTCTAGAGGGACCCTGAGGTCATACCAGCAATGTGAAGGAGATCCATGTACCCCAAATCATCTCGACATGAAGGACCGATTCCCGTGCATTGACTCCAGAGCCATCCCCCATTCCCCGTCAAACACGACTAGTGGCTTGACTTCCTTTAGGAAACTCCAGAGATCCCCCGAGAACACCGTTCCAAGTCTAGAGGAACACCAACTTCAGCACAGCAACTCGAGGAATGCTCCATGCACCCCAAATCGCCTTAAGATGAGAGCTGATTACCCTGGCTTAGACTCAAGTCGTATGCCATATTTCAACAAGCCCCTCAAGAGGAGGATACTCTCAGCAATAGATATGTATGAGGGACCCTGACTTTGCTGCCTCAAGTGGAATATACACCGAGAAGCCCTGACTCGAAACGAGGCCGGATTTCCTTGCAGTGGCTTGAATACAGGTTCGTCTTTCATCTCACAAGATGAAAGGATGTCTGTCTGAAGCCCCTGCGGAGACAATAGCGAAAGCCCAAGTTCCCCACCTCATTTGGACGGAATGCCTCACTTCCCTTTGACACCTCGAGAGGCACGCGGAGTTTACTGCTTCAAAAGGTGACGATGCCTGACTCCTCTTGAACATTGATAGGAATCCCATTATCCCTGTAGCTACTGGAAAGTGAGTCTGGGTCTCCCGTCTCACCTTGAGCAGCGTCCGTTTTGCTCTGCCAAGCCTCAAAGATATTCCTGAGCTCTTCCTCGTAACTAGAAAGGAGTCCTTGCGTAGCTGAACAAACACGAGTTTTGAAGGGCCATCCCCGCCGAAACTCGAAAATATAACCCAGGTCTGCGCCGCAACTCGAGAAAAACCATGAGACTTGCCCCCTTGAAGCAAGATGAGGCCCCCGATTCCCCTGCATTGCGTGCAGAGCAATTCCGTGATCCCCATCAAACATGTAAGCAGCCTCGACTTGCTTGATGGATCTCGAGACAGTACCCTAGAAACACGGTCACAAGTCTAGAGGAACCCTGAGGTCACCCCAGCAATGAGAAGGAGCTCCATGTACACCAAATCAACTCGAGATGAGGCTCGATTCCCCTATATTGACTCCAGAGCCATCCCCCATTCCCCATCAAACAGGGACCAGTGGCTTGACTTCTTTTGGGCAACTCTAGAGATTCCCCGAGGCCACCATCTCAAGTCTAGAGGAACACCAATTTCAGCACAGCAACTAAAGGAATGCTTCGTGCACCCCAAATTGTCTCGAGATGAGAGCTGATTCCCTGGCTTAGACACAAGAAGTATGCAAACTTTCTACAAGACTCTCAAGAGGAGGCCTCTCTCAGCAATAATTATGTGGAAGGGACCCTGAGTTTACTGCCTCAAGTGGAATATACACTGAGAAACTCTGACTCGACAGGAGGCCAGATTTCCTTGCAATGGCTTGAATACAGGCTCCAGTTTCATCTCACAATATGAAGGTATGTCTGAGTCCCCTGTGGAGACGTTTGAGAAAGCCCTAGGTCCCCGCCTCATTTCGATGAAATGCCTCACATCCCTTTGACAACTCGAGAGGCATGGAGTTCACTGCTTCAAAAGGTGATGATGCCTGACTCCTCTTGAACGTTGATAGGAATCCACTGTGGCTACTGGAAAGGGACACTGGGTCTCCGGCCTCACCTCGAGAAGCGTCCTTTTTGCCCTGCCAAACCACAAAGAGATTCCTGGTTTGTCCCTCGAAACTAGACAGGAGTCCTGACGTCGCTGAACAAAGACGAGTTTTGAAGTGCCATCGCCCCGTATCACGAGAATATACCACAGGCCCCGCCGCAAGTCGAGAAAAACCATGACACTTCCCCATCGAAGCGAGATGAGGCCCGATTCCGCTGCATTGCATGCAGAGCAATTCCGTGATCCCCATCAAACAAGTAAGGAGCCTCGACTTGCTTGAGAGATCTCGAGACATTCCCCCAGAACACGGTCACAGTCTACAGGGACACTGAGGTAATCTCAGCAACAAGAAGGAGCTCCATGTACCCCAAATCAACTCGACATGACGCCCGATTTCCGTGCATTGACTCCAGGCCATCCCCCATTCCCCATCTAACCCGACCAGTGGCTTGACTTCCTTTAGACAACTCCAGAGATTCCCCGAGAACACTGTCCCAAGTCTAGAGGAATACCAAGTTCAGCACAGCAACTCGAGGACTGCTAGGTCCATGCAAAAAGGTCTCGCGATGAGAGTTGATTCCCTGGGTTAGAGTCAAGACGTATGCCAACTTCCGACAAGCCCCTCAAAAGGAGGCTTCTCTGAGCAACAGGTATGTCGAGGGGACCCTGAGTTTGCTGCCTCAATTGGAATATACACCGAGAGCCCTGACTCGAAAGGAGGACGGATTGCCTTGCAGTGGGTTCAATACAGGCTCGTCTTTCAGCTCACAAGATGAAGGGCTGTCTGAATACCCTGTGGAGACCCTAGGGAAAGCCCTAGGTCCCCGACTCATTTCGACGGAATGCCTCACATCCCTTTGACACCTAGAGAGGAACGCGGAGTTCAGAGTTTCAAAATGTGACTATGCCTGACTCCTCTTGAACATTGATAGGAATCCCAATATGCCTGTGGCTACTGGATAGGGACACTGGGTCTCCTGCCTCACCTCGAGCAGCGTCCCTTTTGCCCTACCATGACTCGAAGAGATTCCTGAGGTGTCCCTCGTAACTAGGAAGGAGTCCTAACGTGGCTGAACGAACACGAGGTTTGAAGGCCCATCCCCGCCCTAACTCGAAAATATACCCCAGGTCCCCGCCGCAACTCGAGAAAAACCATGAGACTTACCCCTCGAAGAGAGATGAGGCCCGATTCTCCTGCACTGCATGCAGAGCAATTCTGTGATCCCCATCAAACATGTAAGGAGCCTCGACGTGCTTGATGGATCTCGAGACAGTCCTCAAGAAGACGGTCACAAGTATAGAGGGACCCTCATGTCACCACAGCACAGAAAGGAGTTCCATGTTCCCAAAATCAACTCGAGATGAGGCCCGATTCCCCTGCAATGACTCCAGAGCAATCCCCAGTTCCCCATCAAACACGACCAGTGGCTTGACTTCCTTTAGACAACTCCAGAGATTCCCAGAACACTGTCTCAAGTCTACAGGAACACCAAGTTCAGCACAGCAACTGGAGGAATGCTCCCTGTACCCCAAATCGTCTCGAGATGAAAGCGGATTCCCTGGCTTAGAATCAAGACGTATGCCAATTTTCCACCAGCCCCTCAAGAGGAGGCCTCTTTCAGCAATAGGTATGTGGGAGGGAACCTGAGTTTGCTGCCTCAAGTGGAATATACACAGAGAAAACCTGACTAGAAAGGAGGCAGGATTTCCTTGCAGTGGCTTGAAAACAGGCTCGTCTTTCATCTCACGAGATGAAGGGATGTCTGAATCCCCTGTGGAATACCTAGGGAAAGCCCTAGGTTCCCGACTCATTTCGATGGAATGCCTCACATCCCTTTGACACCTCGAGAGGCACGCGGAGTTCATAGCTTCAAAATGTGACGATGCCTGACTCCTCTTGAACATTGATAGGAATCCCAATATCCCTGTGGCTACTGGAAAGGGACACTGGGTCTCCGGCCTCACTCGAGCAGCGTCCCTTTTGCCCTACCTTGCCTCGAAGAGATTCCTGAGGTGTCCCTCGTAACTAGACAGGAGTTCTAACGTCGCTGAACAAACACGAGTTTAGAAGGGCCAACCCCGCCCGCAACTCGAGAATATACCCCAGGTCCCCACCGTAACTCGAGAGAAACCATGAGACTTCCCCCTCGAAGTGAGATGAGGCCCAATTCCCCTGCATTGCATGCAGAGCAATTCGAGATCCACATCAAACATGTAAGGAGAGTCGATTTGCTTGATAGATCTCGAGACAGTCCCCAAGCACTGGTCACATGTCTAGAGGGACCCTGAGGTCGCCCCAGCAACACGAGGAGCTCAACGTACCCCAGATCAACTCAATATGAGGCCCGATTTCCCTGCATCGAAACCAGAGCCCCCCCGTTCTCCATCAAACACGACCAGTGGCATGACTTCCTTTAGCATCTCCAGAGATTACCCGAGAACATCGTCCCAAGTCTAGAGGAACACCAAGTTCAGCACAGTAACAAGAGGAATGCTCCTGGTACTCCAAATCGTCTCGAGACGAGAGCTGATTCCCTGGCTTAGACCTCAAGACATATGCCAACTTTCCACAAGCCCTCAAGAGGAGGCTTCTCTCAGAATAGGTATGTGGGAGGGACGGTGAGTTTGCTGCCTCACGTGGAGTATTCACCGAGAAGCCCTGACTCGATAGGAGGCTGGAATTCCTTGCTGTCGCTTAAATACAGGCTCGTCTTTCATCTCACAAGATGAAGGGATGTCTGAATCCCCTGTGGAGTACTTGGGAAAGCCCTAGGTCCCGACTCATTTCGACCGAATGCCACACAACCCTTTGACACCTCGAGAGGCACGCTGAGTTCACTGCTTCAAAACGGTGACGATGCCTCACTCCTCTTGAACATTGATAGGAATCCCAATATCTCTATGGCTACAGTAAAGGGACCCTGGGTTTCCCTTCTCACCTCGAAAAGCGTCCCTTTTGCACTGCCATGCCTCGAAGAGATTCCTGAGGTGTCCCTCGTAAGTAGACACAAGTCCTGACGTCGCTGAACAAACAAGAGTTTTGAAGGGCCATCCCCCCCCCCCGTAACTCGAGAATATACCCCAGGTCCCCCCCGCCGCAAGTCCAGAAAAACCATGAGACTTCCCCCTCGAAGCTAGATGAGGCCCGATTCACGTGCATTGCATGCAGAGCAATTCCGTGATCACCATCAAACATGTAAGGAGCCTCGACTTGCTGGATGGATCTCGAGACAGTCCCCAAAACACGGTCACTGTCTAGAGGGACCCTGAGGTCATACCAGCAATGTGAAGGAGATCCATGTACGACAAATCATCTCGACATGAAGACCGATTCCCGTGCATTGACTCCAGAGCCATCCCCCCCATTCCCCGTCAAACACGACTAGTGGCTTGACTTCCTTTAGGAAACTCCAGAGATCCCCGAGAGAACACCGTTCCAAGTCTAGAGGAACACCAACTTCAGCACAGCAACTCGAGGAATGCTCCATGCACCCCAAATCGCCTTAAGATGAGAGCTGATACCCTGGCTTAGACTCAAGTCGTATGCCATATTTCAACAAGCCCCTCAAGAGGAGGATACTCTCAGCAATAGATATGTATGAGGGACCCTGACTTTGCTGCCTCAAGTGGAATATATACACCGAGCCCTGACTCGAAACGAGGCCGGATTTCCTTGCAGTGGCTTGAATACAGGTTCGTCTTTCATCTCACAAGATGAAGGGATGTCTGAAGCCCCTGCGGAGACAATAGCGAAAGCCCAAGTTCCCCACCTCATTTGGACGGAATGCCTCACTTCCCTTTGACACCTCGAGAGGCACGCGGAGTTTACTGCTTCAAAAGGTGACGATGCCTGACTCCTCTTGAACATTGATAGGAATCCCATTATCCCTGTAGCTACTGGAAAGTGAGTCTGGGTCTCCCGTCTCACCTTGAGCAGCGTCCGTTTTGCTCTGCCAAGCCTCAAAGATATTCCTGAGCTCTTCCTCGTAACTAGAAAGGAGTCCTTGCGTAGCTGAACAAACACGAGTTTTGAAGGGCCATCCCCGCCGAAACTCGAAAATATAACCCAGATCTGCGCCGCAACTCGAGAAAAACCATGAGACTTGCCCCTTGAAGCAAGATGAGGCCCGATTCCCCTGCATTGCGTGCAGAGCAATTCCGTGATCCCCATCAAACATGTAAAGCAGCCTCGACTTGCTTGATGGATCTCGAGACAGTACCCTAGAACACGGTCACAAGTCTAGAGGAACCCTGAGGTCACCCCAGCAATGAGAAGGAGCTCCATGTACACCAAATCAACTCGAGATGAGGCTCGATTCCCCTATATTGACTCCAGAGCCATCCCCCATTCCCCATCAAACAGGACCAGTGGCTTGACTTCTTTTGGGCAACTCTAGAGATTCCCCGAGGCCACCATCTCAAGTCTAGAGGAACACCAATTTCAGCACAGCAACTAAAGGAATGCTTCGTGCACCCCAAATTGTCTCGAGATGAGAGCTGATTCCCTGGCTTAGACACAAGAAGTATGCAAACTTTCTACAAGACTCTCAAGAGGAGGCCTCTCTCAGCAATAATTATGTGGAAGGGACCCTGAGTTTACTGCCTCAAGTGGAATATACACTGAGAAAACTCTGACGACGACAGGAGGCCAGATTTCCTTGCAATGGCTTGAATACAGGCTCCAGTTTCATCTCACAATATGAAGGTATGTCTGAGTCCCCTGTGGAGACGTTTGAGAAAGCCCTAGGTCCCCGCCTCATTTCGATGAAATGCCTCACATCCCTTTGACAACTCGAGAGGCATGCGGAGTTCACTGCTTCAAAAGGTGATGATGCCTGACTCCTCTTGAACGTTGATAGGAATCCCAAATCACTGTGGCTACTGGAAAGGGACACTGGGTCTCCGGCCTCACCTCGAGAAGCGTCCTTTTTGCCCTGCCAAACCACAAAGAGATTCCTGGTTTGTCCCTCGAAACTAGACAGGAGTCCTGACGTCGCTGAACAAAGACGAGTTTTGAAGTGCCATCGCCCCGGTATCACGAGAATATACCACAGGCCCCGCCGCAAGTCGAGAAAAACCATGACACTTCCCCATCGAAGCGAGATGAGGCCCGATTCCGCTGCATTGCATGCAGAGCAATTCCGTGATCCCCATCAAACAAGTAAGGAGCCTCGACTTGCTTGAGAGATCTCGAGACATTCCCCCAGAACACGGTCACAGTCTACAGGGACACTGAGGTAATCTCAGCAACAAGAAGGAGCTCCATGTACCCCAAATCAACTCGACATGACGCCCGATTTCCGTGCATTGACTCCAGGCCATCCCCCATTCCCCATCTAACCCGACCAGTGGCTTGACTTCCTTTAGACAACTCCAGAGATTCCCCGAGAACACTGTCCCAAGTCTAGAGGAATACCAAGTTCAGCACAGCAACTCGAGGACTGCTAGGTCCATGCAAAAAGGTCTCGCGATGAGAGTTGATTCCCCTGGGTTAGAGTCAAGACGTATGCCAACTTCCGACAAGCCCCTCAAAAGGAGGCTTCTCTGAGCAACAGGTATGTCGAGGGGACCCTGAGTTTGCTGCCTCAATTGGAATATACACCGAGAAGCCCTGACTCGAAAGGAGGACGGATTGCCTTGCAGTGGGTTCAATACAGGCTCGTCTTTCAGCTCACAAGATGAAGGGCTGTCTGAATACCCTGTGGAGACCTAGGGAAAGCCCTAGGTCCCCGACTCATTTCGACGGAATGCCTCACATCCCTTTGACACCTAGAGAGGAACGCGGAGTTCAGAGTTTCAAAATGTGACTATGCCTGACTCCTCTTGAACATTGATAGGAATCCCAATATGCCTGTGGCTACTGGATAGGGACACTGGGTCTCCTGCCTCACCTCGAGCAGCGTCCCTTTTGCCCTACCATGACTCGAAGAGATTCCTGAGGTGTCCCTCGTAACTAGGAAGGAGTCCTAACGTGGCTGAAAAACACGAGGTTTGAAGGCCCATCCCCGCCCTAACTCGAAAATATACCCCAGGTCCCCGCCGCAACTCGAGAAAAACCATGAGACTTACCCCTCGAAGAGAGATGAGGCCCGATTCTCCTGCACTGCATGCAGAGCAATTCTGTGATCCCCATCAAACATGTAAGGAGCCTCGACGTGCTTGATGGATCTCGAGACAGTCCTCAAGAAGACGGTCACAAGTATAGAGGGACCCTCATGTCACCACAGCACAGAAAGGAGTTCCATGTTCCCAAAATCAACTCGAGATGAGGCCCGATTCCCCTGCAATGACTCCAGAGCAATCCCCAGTTCCCCATCAAACACGACCAGTTGCTTGACTTCCTTTAGACAACTCCAGAGATTCCCCGAGAACACTGTCTCAAGTCTACAGGAACACCAAGTTCAGCACAGCAACTGGAGGAATGCTCCCTGTACCCCAAATCGTCTCGAGATGAAAGCGGATTCCCTGGCTTAGAATCAAGACGTATGCCAATTTTCCACCAGCCCCTCAAGAGGAGGCCTCTTTCAGCAATAGGTATGTGGGAGGGAACCTGAGTTTGCTGCCTCAAGTGGAATATACACAGAGAAAACCTGACTAGAAAGGAGGCAGGATTTCCTTGCAGTGGCTTGAAAACAGGCTCGTCTTTCATCTCACGAGATGAAGGGATGTCTGAATCCCCTGTGGAATACCTAGGGAAAGCCCTAGGTTCCCGACTCATTTCGATGGAATGCCTCACATCCCTTTGACACCTCGAGAGGCACGCGGAGTTCATAGCTTCAAAATGTGACGATGCCTGACTCCTCTTGAACATTGATAGGAATCCCAATATCCCTGTGGCTACTGGAAAGGGACACTGGGTCTCCGGCCTCACCTCGAGCAGCGTCCCTTTTGCCCTACCTTGCCTCGAAGAGATTCCTGAGGTGTCCCTCGTAACTAGACAGGAGTTCTAACGTCGCTGAACAAACACGAGTTTAGAAGGGCCCAACCCCGCCGCAACTCGAGAATATACCCCAGGTCCCCACCGTAACTCGAGAGAAACCATGAGACTTCCCCCTCGAAGTGAGATGAGGCCCAATTCCCCTGCATTGCATGCAGAGCAATTCCGAGATCCACATCAAACATGTAAGGAGAGTCGATTTGCTTGATAGATCTCGAGACAGTCCCCAAGCACTGGTCACATGTCTAGAGGGACCCTGAGGTCGCCCCAGCAACACGAGGAGCTCAACGTACCCCAGATCAACTCAATATGAGGCCCGATTTCCCTGCATCGAAACCAGAGCCCCCCCCGTTCTCCATCAAACACGACCAGTGGCATGACTTCCTTTAGGCATCTCCAGAGATTACCCGAGAACATCGTCCCAAGTCTAGAGGAACACCAAGTTCAGCACAGTAACAAGAGGAATGCTCCTGGTACTCCAAATCGTCTCGAGACGAGAGCTGATTCCCTGGCTTAGACCTCAAGACATATGCCAACTTTCCACAAGCCCTCTCAAGAGGAGGCTCTCTCTCAGAATAGGTATGTGGGAGGGACGGTGAGTTTGCTGCCTCACGTGGAGTATTCACCGAGAAGCCCTGACTCGATAGGAGGCTGGAATTCCTTGCTGTCGCTTAAATACAGGCTCGTCTTTCATCTCACAAGATGAAGGGATGTCTGAATCCCCTGTGGAGTACTTGGGAAAGCCCTAGGTCCCCGACTCATTTCGACCGAATGCCACACAACCCTTTGACACCTCGAGAGGCACGCTGAGTTCACTGCTTCAAACGGTGACGATGCCTCACTCCTCTTGAACATTGATAGGAATCCCAATATCTCTATGGCTACAGTAAAGGGACCCTGGGTTTCCCTTCTCACCTCGAAAAGCGTCCCTTTTGCACTGCCATGCCTCGAAGAGATTCCTGAGGTGTCCCTCGTAAGTAGACACAAGTCCTGACGTCGCTGAACAAACAAGAGTTTTGAAGGGCCATCCCCCCCGTAACTCGAGAATATACCCCAGGTCCCCGCCGCAAGTCCAGAAAAACCATGAGACTTCCCCCTCGAAGCTAGATGAGGCCCGATTCACGTGCATTGCATGCAGAGCAATTCCGTGATCACCATCAAACATGTAAGGAGCCTCGACTTGCTGGATGGATCTCGAGACAGTCCCCAAAACAGGTCACTGTCTAGAGGGACCCTGAGGTCATACCAGCAATGTGAAGGAGATCCATGTACGACAAATCATCTCGACATGAAGACCGATTCCCGTGCATTGACTCCAGAGCCATCCCCCATTCCCCGTCAAACACGACTAGTGGCTTGACTTCCTTTAGGAAACTCCAGAGATCCCCCGAGAACACCGTTCCAAGTCTAGAGGAACACCAACTTCAGCACAGCAACTCGAGGAATGCTCGAGGAATGCTCCATGCACCCCAAATCGCCTTAAGATGAGAGCTGATACCCTGGCTTAGACTCAAGTCGTATGCCATATTTCAACAAGCCCCTCAAGAGGAGGATACTCTCAGCAGCAATAGATATGTATGAGGGACCCTGACTTTGCTGCCTCAAGTGGAATATACACCGAGAAGCCCTGACTCGAAACGAGGCCGGATTTCCTTGCAGTGGCTTGAATACAGGTTCGTCTTTCATCTCACAAGATGAAGGGATGTCTGAAGCCCCTGCGGAGACAATAGCGAAAGCCCAAGTTCCCCACCTCATTTGGACGGAATGCCTCACTTCCCTTTGACACCTCGAGAGGCACGCGGAGTTTACTGCTTCAAAAGGTGACGATGCCTGACTCCTCTTGAACATTGATAGGAATCCCATTATCCCTGTAGCTACTGGAAAGTGAGTCTGGGTCTCCCGTCTCACCTTGAGCAGCGTCCGTTTTGCTCTGCCAAGCCTCAAAGATATTCCTGAGCTCTTCCTCGTAACTAGAAAGGAGTCCTTGCGTAGCTGAACAAACACGAGTTTTGAAGGGCCATCCCCGCCGAAACTCGAAAATATAACCCAGATCTGCGCCGCAACTCGAGAAAAACCATGAGACTTGCCCCTTGAAGCAAGATGAGGCCCGATTCCCCTGCATTGCGTGCAGAGCAATTCCGTGATCCCCATCAAACATGTAAGCAGCCTCGACTTGCTTGATGGATCTCGAGACAGTACCCTAGAACACGGTCACAAGTCTAGAGGAACCCTGAGGTCACCCCAGCAATGAGAAGGAGCTCCATGTACACCAAATCAACTCGAGATGAGGCTCGATTCCCCTATATTGACTCCAGAGCCATCCCCCATTCCCCATCAAACAGGACCAGTGGCTTGACTTCTTTTGGGCAACTCTAGAGATTCCCCGAGGCCACCATCTCAAGTCTAGAGGAACACCAATTTCAGCACAGCAACTAAAGGAATGCTTCGTGCACCCCAAATTGTCTCGAGATGAGAGCTGATTCCCTGGCTTAGACACAAGAAGTATGCAAACTTTCTACAAGACTCTCAAGAGGAGGCCTCTCTCAGCAATAATTTGGAAGGGACCCTGAGTTTACTGCCTCAAGTGGAATATACACTGAGAAACTCTGACTCGACAGGAGGCCAGATTTCCTTGCAATGGCTTGAATACAGGCTCCAGTTTCATCTCACAATATGAAGGTATGTCTGAGTCCCCTGTGGAGACGTTTGAGAAAGCCCTAGGTCCCCGCCTCATTTCGATGAAATGCCTCACATCCCTTTGACAACTCGAGAGGCATGCGGAGTTCACTGCTTCAAAAGGTGATGATGCCTGACTCCTCTTGAACGTTGATAGGAATCCCAATATCACTGTGGCTACTGGAAAGGGACACTGGGTCTCCGGCCTCACCTCGAGAAGCGTCCTTTTTGCCCTGCCAAACCACAAAGAGATTCCTGGTTTGTCCCTCGAAACTAGACAGGAGTCCTGACGTCGCTGAACAAAGACGAGTTTTGAAGTGCCATCGCCCCGGTATCACGAGAATATACCACAGGCCCCGCCGCAAGTCGAGAAAAACCATGACACTTCCCCCCATCGAAGCGAGATGAGGCCCGATTCCGCTGCATTGCATGCAGAGCAATTCCGTGATCCCCATCAAACAAGTAAGGAGCCTCGACTTGCTTGAGAGATCTCGAGACATTCCCCCAGAACACGGTCACAGTCTACAGGGACACTGAGGTAATCTCAGCAACAAGAAGGAGCTCCATGTACCCCAAATCAACTCGACATGACGCCCGATTTCCGTGCATTGACTCCAGGCCATCCCCCATTCCCCATCTAACCCGACCAGTGGCTTGACTTCCTTTAGACAACTCCAGAGATTCCCCGAGAACACTGTCCCAAGTCTAGAGGAATACCAAGTTCAGCACAGCAACTCGAGGACTGCTAGGTCCATGCAAAAAGGTCTCGCGATGAGAGTTGATTCCCTGGGTTAGAGTCAAGACGTATGCCAACTTCCGACAAGCCCCTCAAAAGGAGGCTTCTCTGAGCAACAGGTATGTCGAGGGGACCCTGAGTTTCTGCCTCAATTGGAATATACACCGAGAAGCCCTGACTCGAAAGGAGGACGGATTGCCTTGCAGTGGGTTCAATACAGGCTCGTCTTTCAGCTCACAAGATGAAGGGCTGTCTGAATACCCTGTGGAGACCCTAGGGAAAGCCCTAGGTCCCCGACTCATTTCGACGGAATGCCTCACATCCCTTTGACACCTAGAGAGGAACGCGGAGTTCAGAGTTTCAAAATGTGACTATGCCTGACTCCTCTTGAACATTGATAGGAATCCCAATATGCCTGTGGCTACTGGATAGGGACACTGGGTCTCCTGCCTCACCTCGAGCAGCGTCCCTTTTGCCCTACCATGACTCGAAGAGATTCCTGAGGTGTCCCTCGTAACTAGGAAGGAGTCCTAACGTGGCTGAACGAACACGAGGTTTGAAGGCCCATCCCCGCCCTAACTCGAAAATATACCCCAGGTCCCCGCCGCAACTCGAGAAAAACCATGAGACTTACCCCTCGAAGAGAGATGAGGCCCGATTCTCCTGCACTGCATGCAGAGCAATTCTGTGATCCCCATCAAACATGTAAGGAGCCTCGACGTGCTTGATGGATCTCGAGACAGTCCTCAAGAAGACGGTCACAAGTATAGAGGGACCCTCATGTCACCACAGCACAGAAAGGAGTTCCATGTTCCCAAAATCAACTCGAGATGAGGCCCGATTCCCCTGCAATGACTCCAGAGCAATCCCCAGTTCCCCATCAAACACGACCAGTTGCTTGACTTCCTTTAGACAACTCCAGAGATTCCCCGAGAACACTGTCTCAAGTCTACAGGAACACCAAGTTCAGCACAGCAACTGGAGGAATGCTCCCTGTACCCCAAATCGTCTCGAGATGAAAGCGGATTCCCTGGCTTAGAATCAAGACGTATGCCAATTTTCCACCAGCCCCTCAAGAGGAGGCCTCTTTCAGCAATAGGTATGTGGGAGGGAACCTGAGTTTGCTGCCTCAAGTGGAATATACACAGAGAAAAGAGAAAACCTGACTAGAAAGGAGGCAGGATTTCCTTGCAGTGGCTTGAAAACAGGCTCGTCTTTCATCTCACGAGATGAAGGGATGTCTGAATCCCCTGTGGAATACCTAGGGAAAGCCCTAGGTTCCCGACTCATTTCGATGGAATGCCTCACATCCCTTTGACACCTCGAGAGGCACGCGGAGTTCATAGCTTCAAAATGTGACGATGCCTGACTCCTCTTGAACATTGATAGGAATCCCAATATCCCTGTGGCTACTGGAAAGGGACACTGGGTCTCCGGCCTCACCTCGAGCAGCGTCCCTTTTGCCCTACCTTGCCTCGAAGAGATTCCTGAGGTGTCCCTCGTAACTAGACAGGAGTTCTAACGTCGCTGAACAAACACGAGTTTAGAAGGGCCAACCCCGCCGCAACTCGAGAATATACCCCAGGTCCCCACCGTAACTCGAGAGAAACCATGAGACTTCCCCCTCGAAGTGAGATGAGGCCCAATTCCCCTTGCATTGCATGCAGAGCAATTCCGAGATCCACATCAAACATGTAAGGAGAGTCGATTTGCTTGATAGATCTCGAGACAGTCCCCAAGCACTGGTCACATGTCTAGAGGGACCCTGAGGTCGCCCCAGCAACACGAGGAGCTCAACGTACCCCAGATCAACTCAATATGAAGCCCGATTTCCCTGCATCGAAACCAGAGCCCCCCCGTTCTCCATCAAACACGACCAGTGGCATGACTTCCTTTAGGCATCTCCAGAGATTACCCGAGAACATCGTCCCAAGTCTAGAGGAACACCAAGTTCAGCACAGTAACAAGAGGAATGCTCCTGGTACTCCAAATCGTCTCGAGACGAGAGCTGATTCCCTGGCTTAGACCTCAAGACATATGCCAACTTTCCACAAGCCCTCAAGAGGAGGCTTCTCTCAGAATAGGTATGTGGGAGGGACGGTGAGTTTGCTGCCTCACGTGGAGTATTCACCGAGAAGCCCTGACTCGATAGGGGCTGGAATTCCTTGCTGTCGCTTAAATACAGGCTCGTCTTTCATCTCACAAGATGAAGGGATGTCTGAATCCCCTGTGGAGTACTTGGGAAAGCCCTAGGTCCCCGACTCATTTCGACCGAATGCCACACAACCCTTTGACACCTCGAGAGGCACGCTGAGTTCACTGCTTCAAACGGTGACGATGCCTCACTCCTCTTGAACATTGATAGGAATCCCAATATCTCTATGGCTACAGTAAAGGGACCCTGGGTTTCCCTTCTCACCTCGAAAAGCGTCCCTTTTGCACTGCCATGCCTCGAAGAGATTCCTGAGGTGTCCCTCGTAAGTAGACACAAGTCCTGACGTCGCTGAACAAACAAGAGTTTTGAAGGGCCATCCCCCCCGTAACTCGAGAATATACCCCAGGTCCCCCCGCCGCAAGTCCAGAAAAACCATGAGACTTCCCCCTCGAAGCTAGATGAGGCCCGATTCACGTGCATTGCATGCAGAGCAATTCCGTGATCACCATCAAACATGTAAGGAGCCTCGACTTGCTGGATGGATCTCGAGACAGTCCCCCAAAACACGGTCACTGTCTAGAGGGACCCTGAGGTCATACCAGCAATGTGAAGGAGATCCATGTACGACAAATCATCTCGACATGAAGACCGATTCCCGTGCATTGACTCCAGAGCCATCCCCCATTCCCCGTCAAACACGACTAGTGGCTTGACTTCCTTTAGGAAACTCCAGAGATCCCCCGAGAACACCGTTCCAAGTCTAGAGTCTAGAGGAACACCAACTTCAGCACAGCAACTCGAGGAATGCTCCATGCACCCCAAATCGCCTTAAGATGAGAGCTGATACCCTGGCTTAGACTCAAGTCGTATGCCATATTTCAACAAGCCCCTCAAGAGGAGGATACTCTCAGCAATAGATATGTATGAGGGACCCTGACTTTGCTGCCTCAAGTGGAATATACACCGAGAAGCCCTGACTCGAAACGAGGCCGGATTTCCTTGCAGTGGCTTGAATACAGGTTCGTCTTTCATCTCACAAGATGAAGGGATGTCTGAAGCCCCTGCGGAGACAATAGCGAAAGCCCAAGTTCCCCACCTCATTTGGACGGAATGCCTCACTTCCCTTTGACACCTCGAGAGGCACGCGGAGTTTACTGCTTCAAAAGGTGACGATGCCTGACTCCTCTTGAACATTGATAGGAATCCCATTATCCCTGTAGCTACTGGAAAGTGAGTCTGGGTCTCCCGTCTCACCTTGAGCAGCGTCCGTTTTGCTCTGCCAAGCCTCAAAGATATTCCTGAGCTCTTCCTCGTAACTAGAAAGGAGTCCTTGCGTAGCTGAACAAACACGAGTTTTGAAGGGCCATCCCCGCCGAAACTCGAAAATATAACCCAGATCTGCGCCGCAACTCGAGAAAAACCATGAGACTTGCCCCTTGAAGCAAGATGAGGCCCGATTCCCCTGCATTGCGTGCAGAGCAATTCCGTGATCCCCATCAAACACATGTAAGCAGCCTCGACTTGCTTGATGGATCTCGAGACAGTACCCTAGAACACGGTCACAAGTCTAGAGGAACCCTGAGGTCACCCCAGCAATGAGAAGGAGCTCCATGTACACCAAATCAACTCGAGATGAGGCTCGATTCCCCTATATTGACTCCAGAGCCATCCCCCATTCCCCATCAAACAGGACCAGTGGCTTGACTTCTTTTGGGCAACTCTAGAGATTCCCCGAGGCCACCATCTCAAGTCTAGAGGAACACCAATTTCAGCACAGCAACTAAAGGAATGCTTCGTGCACCCCAAATTGTCTCGAGATGAGAGCTGATTCCCTGGCTTAGACACAAGAAGTATGCAAACTTTCTACAAGACTCTCAAGAGGAGGCCTCTCTCAGCAATAATTATGTGGAAGGGACCCTGAGTTTACTGCCTCAAGTGGAATATACACTGAGAAACTCTGACTCGACAGGAGGCCAGATTTCCTTGCTTGCAATGGCTTGAATACAGGCTCCAGTTTCATCTCACAATATGAAGGTATGTCTGAGTCCCCTGTGGAGACGTTTGAGAAAGCCCTAGGTCCCCGCCTCATTTCGATGAAATGCCTCACATCCCTTTGACAACTCGAGAGGCATGCGGAGTTCACTGCTTCAAAAGGTGATGATGCCTGACTCCTCTTGAACGTTGATAGGAATCCCAATATCACTGTGGCTACTGGAAAGGGACACTGGGTCTCCGGCCTCACCTCGAGAAGCGTCCTTTTTGCCCTGCCAAACCACAAAGAGATTCCTGGTTTGTCCCTCGAAACTAGACAGGAGTCCTGACGTCGCTGAACAAAGACGAGTTTTGAAGTGCCATCGCCCCGGTATCACGAGAATATACCACAGGCCCCGCCGCAAGTCGAGAAAAACCATGACACTTCCCCATCGAAGCGAGATGAGGCCCGATTCCGCTGCATTGCATGCAGAGCAATTCCGTGATCCCCATCAAACAAGTAAGAGCCTCGACTTGCTTGAGAGATCTCGAGACATTCCCCCAGAACACGGTCACAGTCTACAGGGACACTGAGGTAATCTCAGCAACAAGAAGGAGCTCCATGTACCCCAAATCAACTCGACATGACGCCCGATTTCCGTGCATTGACTCCAGGCCATCCCCCATTCCCCATCTAACCCGACCAGTGGCTTGACTTCCTTTAGACAACTCCAGAGATTCCCCGAGAACACTGTCCCAAGTCTAGAGGAATACCAAGTTCAGCACAGCAACTCGAGGACTGCTAGGTCCATGCAAAAAGGTCTCGCGATGAGAGTTGATTCCCTGGGTTAGAGTCAAGACGTATGCCAACTTCCGACAAGCCCCTCAAAAGGAGGCTTCTCTGAGCAACAGGTATGTCGAGGGGACCCTGAGTTTGCTGCCTCAATTGGAATATACACCGAGAAGCCCTGACTCGAAAGGAGGACGGATTGCCTTGCAGTGGGTTCAATACAGGCTCGTCTTTCAGCTCACAAGATGAAGGGCTGTCTGAATACCCTGTGGAGACCCTAGGGAAAGCCCTAGGTCCCCGACTCATTTCGACGGAATGCCTCACATCCCTTTGACACCTAGAGAGGAACGCGGAGTTCAGAGTTTCAAAATGTGACTATGCCTGACTCCTCTTGAACATTGATAGGAATCCCAATATGCCTGTGGCTACTGGATAGGGACACTGGGTCTCCTGCCTCACCTCGAGCAGCGTCCCTTTTGCCCTACCATGACTCGAAGAGATTCCTGAGGTGTCCCTCGTAACTAGGAAGGAGTCCTAACGTGGCTGAACGAACACGAGGTTTGAAGGCCCATCCCCGCCCTAACTCGAAAATATACCCCAGGTCCCCGCCGCAACTCGAGAAAAAACCATGAGACTTACCCCTCGAAGAGAGATGAGGCCCGATTCTCCTGCACTGCATGCAGAGCAATTCTGTGATCCCCATCAAACATGTAAGGAGCCTCGACGTGCTTGATGGATCTCTCGAGACAGTCCTCAAGAAGACGGTCACAAGTATAGAGGGACCCTCATGTCACCACAGCACAGAAAGGAGTTCCATGTTCCCAAAATCAACTCGAGATGAGGCCCGATTCCCCTGCAATGACTCCAGAGCAATCCCCAGTTCCCCATCAAACACGACCAGTTGCTTGACTTCCTTTAGACAACTCCAGAGATTCCCCGAGAACACTGTCTCAAGTCTACAGGAACACCAAGTTCAGCACAGCAACTGGAGGAATGCTCCCTGTACCCCAAATCGTCTCGAGATGAAAGCGGATTCCCTGGCTTAGAATCAAGACGTATGCCAATTTTCCACCAGCCCCTCAAGAGGAGGCCTCTTTCAGCAATAGGTATGTGGGAGGGAACCTGAGTTTGCTGCCTCAAGTGGAATATACACAGAGAAAACCTGACTAGAAAGGAGGCAGGATTTCCTTGCAGTGGCTTGAAAACAGGCTCGTCTTTCATCTCACGAGATGAAGGGATGTCTGAATCCCCTGTGGAATACCTAGGGAAAGCCCTAGGTTCCCGACTCATTTCGATGGAATGCCTCACATCCCTTTGACACCTCGAGAGGCACGCGGAGTTCATAGCTTCAAAATGTGACGATGCCTGACTCCTCTTGAACATTGATAGGAATCCCAATATCCCTGTGGCTACTGGAAAGGGACACTGGGTCTCCGGCCTCACCTCGAGCAGCGTCCCTTTTGCCCTACCTTGCCTCGAAGAGATTCCTGAGGTGTCCCTCGTAACTAGACAGGAGTTCTAACGTCGCTGAACAAACACGAGTTTAGAAGGGCCAACCCCGCCGCAACTCGAGAATATACCCCAGGTCCCCACCGTAACTCGAGAGAAACCATGAGACTTCCCCCTCGAAGTGAGATGAGGCCCAATTCCCCTGCATTGCATGCAGAGCAATTCCGAGATCCACATCAAACATGTAAGGAGAGTCGATTTGCTTGATAGATCTCGAGACAGTCCCCAAGCACTGGTCACATGTCTAGAGGGACCCTGAGGTCGCCCCAGCAACACGAGGAGCTCAACGTACCCCAGATCAACTCAATATGAGCCCGATTTCCCTGCATCGAAACCAGAGCCCCCCCGTTCTCCATCAAACACGACCAGTGGCATGACTTCCTTTAGGCATCTCCAGAGATTACCCGAGAACATCGTCCCAAGTCTAGAGGAACACCAAGTTCAGCACAGTAACAAGAGGAATGCTCCTGGTACTCCAAATCGTCTCGAGACGAGAGCTGATTCCCTGGCTTAGACCTCAAGACATATGCCAACTTTCCACAAGCCCTCAAGAGGAGGCTTCTCTCAGAATAGGTATGTGGGAGGGACGGTGAGTTTGCTGCCTCACGTGGAGTATTCACCGAGAAGCCCTGACTCGATAGGAGGCTGGAATTCCTTGCTGTCGCTTAAATACAGGCTCGTCTTTCATCTCACAAGATGAAGGGATGTCTGAATCCCCTGTGGAGTACTTGGGAAAGCCCTAGGTCCCCGACTCATTTCGACCGAATGCCACACAACCCTTTGACACCTCGAGAGGCACGCTGAGTTCACTGCTTCAAACGGTGACGATGCCTCACTCCTCTTGAACATTGATAGGAATCCCAATATCTCTATGGCTACAGTAAAGGGACCCTGGGTTTCCCTTCTCACCTCGAAAAGCGTCCCTTTTGCACTGCCATGCCTCGAAGAGATTCCTGAGGTGTCCCTCGTAAGTAGACACAAGTCCTGACGTCGCTGAACAAACAAGAGTTTTGAAGGGCCATCCCCCCCCCCCCCGTAACTCGAGAATATACCCCAGGTCCCCGCCGCAAGTCCAGAAAAACCATGAGACTTCCCCCTCGAAGCTAGATGAGGCCCGATTCACGTGCATTGCATGCAGAGCAATTCCGTGATCACCATCAAACATGTAAGGAGCCTCGACTTGCTGGATGGATCTCGAGACAGTCCAGTCCCCAAAACAAGGTCACTGTCTAGAGGGACCCTGAGGTCATACCAGCAATGTGAAGGAGATCCATGTACGACAAATCATCTCGACATGAAGACCGATTCCCGTGCATTGACTCCAGAGCCATCCCCCATTCCCCGTCAAACACGACTAGTGGCTTGACTTCCTTTAGGAAACTCCAGAGATCCCCCGAGAACACCGTTCCAAGTCTAGAGGAACACCAACTTCAGCACAGCAACTCGAGGAATGCTCCATGCACCCCAAATCGCCTTAAGATGAGAGCTGATACCCTGGCTTAGACTCAAGTCGTATGCCATATTTCAACAAGCCCCTCAAGAGGAGGATACTCTCAGCAATAGATATGTATGAGGGACCCTGACTTTGCTGCCTCAAGTGGAATATACACCGAGAAGCCCTGACTCGAAACGAGGCCGGATTTCCTTGCAGTGGCTTGAATACAGGTTCGTCTTTCATCTCACAAGATGAAGGGATGTCTGAAGCCCCTGCGGAGACAATAGCGAAAGCCCAAGTTCCCACCTCATTTGGACGGAATGCCTCACTTCCCTTTGACACCTCGAGAGGCACGCGGAGTTTACTGCTTCAAAAGGTGACGATGCCTGACTCCTCTTGAACATTGATAGGAATCCCATTATCCCTGTAGCTACTGGAAAGTGAGTCTGGGTCTCCCGTCTCACCTTGAGCAGCGTCCGTTTTGCTCTGCCAAGCCTCAAAGATATTCCTGAGCTCTTCCTCGTAACTAGAAAGGAGTCCTTGCGTAGCTGAACAAACACGAGTTTTGAAGGGGGCCATCCCCGCCGAAACTCGAAAATATAACCCAGATCTGCGCCGCAACTCGAGAAAAACCATGAGACTTGCCCCTTGAAGCAAGATGAGGCCCGATTCCCCTGCATTGCGTGCAGAGCAATTCCGTGATCCCCATCAAACATGTAAGCAGCCTCGACTTGCTTGATGGATCTCGAGACAGTACCCTAGAACACGGTCACAAGTCTAGAGGAACCCTGAGGTCAGGTCACCAGCAATGATGAGAAGGAGCTCCATGTACACCAAATCAACTCGAGATGAGGCTCGATTCCCCTATATTGACTCCAGAGCCATCCCCCATTCCCCATCAAACAGGACCAGTGGCTTGACTTCTTTTGGGCAACTCTAGAGATTCCCCGAGGCCACCATCTCAAGTCTAGAGGAACACCAATTTCAGCACAGCAACTAAAGGAATGCTTCGTGCACCCCAAATTGTCTCGAGATGAGAGCTGATTCCCTGGCTTAGACACAAGAAGTATGCAAACTTTCTACAAGACTCTCAAGAGGAGGCCTCTCTCAGCAATAATTATGTGGAAGGGACCCTGAGTTTACTGCCTCAAGTGGAATATACACTGAGAAACTCTGACTCGACAGGAGGCCAGATTTCCTTGCAATGGCTTGAATACAGGCTCCAGTTTCATCTCACAATATGAAGGTATGTCTGAGTCCCCTGTGGAGACGTTTGAGAAAGCCCTAGGTCCCCGCCTCATTTCGATGAAATGCCTCACATCCCTTTGACAACTCGAGAGGCATGCGGAGTTCACTGCTTCAAAAGGTGATGATGCCTGACTCCTCTTGAACGTTGATAGGAATCCCAATATCACTGTGGCTACTGGAAAGGGACACTGGGTCTCCGGCCTCACCTCGAGAAGCGTCCTTTTTGCCCTGCCAAACCACAAAGAGATTCCTGGTTTGTCCCTCGAAACTAGACAGGAGTCCTGACGTCGCTGAACAAAGACGAGTTTTGAAGTGCCATCGCCCCGGTATCACGAGAATATACCACAGGCCCCGCCGCAAGTCGAAAAAAAAACCATGACACTTCCCCATCGAAGCGAGATGAGGCCCGATTCCGCTGCATTGCATGCAGAGCAATTCCGTGATCCCCATCAAACAAGTAAGGAGCCTCGACTTGCTTGAGAGATCTCGAGACATTCCCCCAGAACACGGTCACAGTCTACAGGGACACTGAGGTAATCTCAGCAACAAGAAGGAGCTCCAGTACCCCCCCAAATCAACTCGACATGACGCCCGATTTCCGTGCATTGACTCCAGGCCATCCCCCATTCCCCATCTAACCCGACCAGTGGCTTGACTTCCTTTAGACAACTCCAGAGATTCCCCGAGAACACTGTCCCAAGTCTAGAGGAATACCAAGTTCAGCACAGCAACTCGAGGACTGCTAGGTCCATGCAAAAAGGTCTCGCGATGAGAGTTGATTCCCTGGGTTAGAGTCAAGACGTATGCCAACTTCCGACAAGCCCCTCAAAAGGAGGCTTCTCTGAGCAACAGGTATGTCGAGGGGACCCTGAGTTTGCTGCCTCAATTGGAATATACACCGAGAAGCCCTGACTCGAAAGGAGGACGGATTGCCTTGCAGTGGGTTCAATACAGGCTCGTCTTTCAGCTCACAAGATGAAGGGCTGTCTGAATACCCTGTGGAGACCCTAGGGAAAGCCCTAGGTCCCCGACTCATTTCGACGGAATGCCTCACATCCCTTTGACACCTAGAGAGAGGAACGCGGAGTTCAGAGTTTCAAAATGTGACTATGCCTGACTCCTCTTGAACATTGATAGGAATCCCAATATGCCTGTGGCTACTGGATAGGGACACTGGGTCTCCTGCCTCACCTCGAGCAGCGTCCCTTTTGCCCTACCATGACTCGAAGAGATTCCTGAGGTGTCCCTCGTAACTAGGAAGGAGTCCTAACGTGGCTGAACGAACACGAGGTTTGAAGGCCCATCCCCGCCCTAACTCGAAAATATACCCCAGGTCCCCCCCCGCCGCAACTCGAGAAAAACCATGAGACTTACCCCTCGAAGAGAGATGAGGCCCGATTCTCCTGCACTGCATGCAGAGCAATTCTGTGATCCCCATCAAACATGTAAGGAGCCTCGACGTGCTTGATGGATCTCGAGACAGTCCTCAAGAAGACGGTCACAAGTATAGAGGGACCCTCATGTCACCACAGCACAGAAAGGAGTTCCATGTTCCCAAAATCAACTCTCGGATGAGGCCCGCCCGATTCCCCTGCAATGACTCCAGAGCAATCCCCAGTTCCCCATCAAACACGACCAGTTGCTTGACTTCCTTTAGACAACTCCAGAGATTCCCCGAGAACACTGTCTCAAGTCTACAGGAACACCAAGTTCAGCACAGCAACTGGAGGAATGCTCCCTGTACCCCAAATCGTCTCGAGATGAAAGCGGATTCCCTGGCTTAGAATCAAGACGTATGCCAATTTTCCACCAGCCCCTCAAGAGGAGGCCTCTTTCAGCAATAGGTATGTGGGAGGGAACCTGAGTTTGCTGCCTCAAGTGGAATATACACAGAGAAAACCTGACTAGAAAGGAGGCAGGATTTCCTTGCAGTGGCTTGAAAACAGGCTCGTCTTTCATCTCACGAGATGAAGGGATGTCTGAATCCCCTGTGGAATACCTAGGGAAAGCCCTAGGTTCCCGACTCATTTCGATGGAATGCCTCACATCCCTTTGACACCTCGAGAGGCACGCGGAGTTCATAGCTTCAAAATGTGACGATGCCTGACTCCTCTTGAACATTGATAGGAATCCCAATATCCCTGTGGCTACTGGAAAGGGACACTGGGGGTCTCCGGCCTCACCTCGAGCAGCGTCCCTTTTGCCCTACCTTGCCTCGAAGAGATTCCTGAGGTGTCCCTCGTAACTAGACAGGAGTTCTAACGTCGCTGAACAAACACGAGTTTAGAAGGGCCAACCCCGCCGCAACTCGAGAATATACCCCAGGTCCCCACCGTAACTCGAGAGAAACCATGAGACTTCCCCCTCGAAGTGAGATGAGGCCCAATTCCCCTGCATTGCATGCAGAGCAATTCCGAGATCCACATCAAACATGTAAGGAGAGTCGATTTGCTTGATAGATCTCGAGACAGTCCCCAAGCACTGGTCACATGTCTAGAGGGACCCTGAGGTCGCCCCAGCAACACGAGGAGCTCAACGTACCCCAGATCAACTCAATATGAAGCCCGATTTCCCTGCATCGAAAAACCAGAGCCCCCCCGTTCTCCATCAAACACGACCAGTGGCATGACTTCCTTTAGGCATCTCCAGAGATTACCCGAGAACATCGTCCCAAGTCTAGAGGAACACCAAGTTCAGCACAGTAACAAGAGGAATGCTCCTGGTACTCCAAATCGTCTCGAGACGAGAGCTGATTCCCTGGCTTAGACCTCAAGACATATGCCAACTTTCCACAAGCCCTCAAGAGGAGGCTTCTCTCAGAATAGGTATGTGGGAGGGACGGTGGTGAGTTTGCTGCCTCACGTGGAGTATTCACCGAGAAGCCCTGACTCGATAGGAGGCTGGAATTCCTTGCTGTCGCTTAAATACAGGCTCGTCTTTCATCTCACAAGATGAAGGGATGTCTGAATCCCCTGTGGAGTACTTGGGAAAGCCCTAGGTCCCCGACTCATTTCGACCGAATGCCACACAACCCTTTGACACCTCGAGAGGCACGCTGAGTTCACTGCTTCACGGTGACGATGCCTCACTCCTCTTGAACATTGATAGGAATCCCAATATCTCTATGGCTACAGTAAAGGGACCCTGGGTTTCCCTTCTCACCTCGAAAAGCGTCCCTTTTGCACTGCCATGCCTCGAAGAGATTCCTGAGGTGTCCCTCGTAAGTAGACACAAGTCCTGACGTCGCTGAACAAACAAGAGTTTTGAAGGGCCATCCCCCCCGTAACTCGAGAATATACCCCAGGTCCCCGCCGCAAGTCCAGAAAAACCATGAGACTTCCCCCTCGAAGCTAGATGAGGCCCGATTCACGTGCATTGCATGCAGAGCAATTCCGTGATCACCATCAAACATGTAAGGAGCCTCGACTTGCTGGATGGATCTCGAGACAGTCCCCCAAAACACGGTCACTGTCTAGAGGGACCCTGAGGTCATACCAGCAATGTGAAGGAGATCCATGTACGACAAATCATCTCGACATGAAGACCGATTCCCGTGCATTGACTCCAGAGCCATCCCCCATTCCCCGTCAAACACGACTAGTGGCTTGACTTCCTTTAGGAAACTCCAGAGATCCCCCGAGAACACCGTTCCAAGTCTAGAGGAACACCAACTTCAGCACAGCAACTCGAGGAATGCTCCATGCACCCCAAATCGCCTTAAGATGAGAGCTGATACCCTGGCTTAGACTCAAGTCGTATGCCATATTTCAACAAGCCCCTCAAGAGGAGGATACTCTCAGCAATAGATATGTATGAGGGACCCTGACTTTGCTGCCTCAAGTGGAATATACACCGAGAAGCCCTGACTCGAAACGAGGCCGGATTTCCTTGCAGTGGCTTGAATACAGGTTCGTCTTTCATCTCACAAGATGAAGGGATGTCTGAAGCCCCTGCGGAGACAATAGCGAAAGCCCAAGTTCCCCACCTCATTTGGACGGAATGCCTCACTTCCCTTTGACACCTCGAGAGGCACGCGGAGTTTACTGCTTCAAAAGGTGACGATGCCTGACTCCTCCTCTTGAACATTGATAGGAATCCCATTATCCCTGTAGCTACTGGAAAGTGAGTCTGGGTCTCCCGTCTCACCTTGAGCAGCGTCCGTTTTGCTCTGCCAAGCCTCAAAGATATTCCTGAGCTCTTCCTCGTAACTAGAAAGGAGTCCTTGCGTAGCTGAACAAACACGAGTTTTGAAGGGCCATCCCCGCCGAAACTCGAAAATATAACCCAGGTCTGCGCCGCAACTCGAGAAAAACCATGAGACTTGCCCCTTGAAGCAAGATGAGGCCCGATTCCCCTGCATTGCGTGCAGAGCAATTCCGTGATCCCCATCAAACATGTAAGCAGCCTCGACTTGCTTGATGGATCTCGAGACAGTACCCTAGAACACGGTCACAAGTCTAGAGGAACCCTGAGGTCACCCCAGCAATGAGAAGGAGCTCCATGTACACCAAATCAACTCGAGATGAGGCTCGATTCCCCTATATTGACTCCAGAGCCATCCCCCATTCCCATCAAACAGGACCAGTGGCTTGACTTCTTTTGGGCAACTCTAGAGATTCCCCGAGGCCACCATCTCAAGTCTAGAGGAACACCAATTTCAGCACAGCAACTAAAGGAATGCTTCGTGCACCCCAAATTGTCTCGAGATGAGAGCTGATTCCCTGGCTTAGACACAAGAAGTATGCAAACTTTCTACAAGACTCTCAAGAGGAGGCCTCTCTCAGCAATAATTATGTGGAAGGGACCCTGAGTTTACTGCCTCAAGTGGAATATACACTGAGAAACTCTGACTCGACAGGAGGCCAGATTTCCTTGCAATGGCTTGAATACAGGCTCCAGTTTCATCTCACAATATGAAGGTATGTCTGAGTCCCCTGTGGAGACGTTTGAGAAAGCCCTAGGTCCCCGCCTCATTTCGATGAAATGCCTCACATCCCTTTGACAACTCGAGAGGCATGCGGAGTTCACTGCTTCAAAAGGTGATGATGCCTGACTCCTCTTGAACGTTGATAGGATAGGAATCCCAATATCACTGTGGCTACTGGAAAGGGACACTGGGTCTCCGGCCTCACCTCGAGAAGCGTCCTTTTTGCCCTGCCAAACCACAAAGAGATTCCTGGTTTGTCCCTCGAAACTAGACAGGAGTCCTGACGTCGCTGAACAAAGACGAGTTTTGAAGTGCCATCGCCCCGGTATCACGAGAATATACCACAGGCCCCGCCGCAAGTCGAGAAAAAACCATGACACTTCCCCATCGAAGCGAGATGAGGCCCGATTCCGCTGCATTGCATGCAGAGCAATTCCGTGATCCCCATCAAACAAGTAAGGAGCCTCGACTTGCTTGAGAGATCTCGAGACATTCCCCCAGAACACGGTCACAGTCTACAGGGACACTGAGGTAATCTCAGCAACAAGAAGGAGCTCCATGTACCCCAAATCAACTCGACATGACGCCCGATTTCCGTGCATTGACTCCAGGCCATCCCCCATTCCCCATCTAACCCGACCAGTGGCTTGACTTCCTTTAGACAACTCCAGAGATTCCCCGAGAACACTGTCCCAAGTCTAGAGGAATACCAAGTTCAGCACAGCAACTCGAGGACTGCTAGGTCCATGCAAAAAGGTCTCGCGATGAGAGTTGATTCCCTGGGTTAGAGTCAAGACGTATGCCAACTTCCGACAAGCCCCTCAAAAGGAGGCTTCTCTGAGCAACAGGTATGTCGAGGGGACCCTGAGTTTGCTGCCTCAATTGGAATATACACCGAGAAGCCCTGACTCGAAAGGAGGACGGATTGCCTTGCAGTGGGTTCAATACAGGCTCGTCTTTCAGCTCACAAGATGAAGGGCTGTCTGAATACCCTGTGGAGACCCTAGGGAAAGCCCTAGGTCCCCGACTCATTTCGACGGAATGCCTCACATCCCTTTGACACCTAGAGAGGAACGCGGAGTTCAGAGTTTCAAAATGTGACTATGCCTGACTCCTCTTGAACATTGATAGGAATCCCAATATGCTGTGGGCTACTGGATAGGGACACTGGGTCTCCTGCCTCACCTCGAGCAGCGTCCCTTTTGCCCTACCATGACTCGAAGAGATTCCTGAGGTGTCCCTCGTAACTAGGAAGGAGTCCTAACGTGGCTGAACGAACACGAGGTTTGAAGGCCCATCCCCGCCCTAACTCGAAAATATACCCCAGGTCCCCGCCGCAACTCGAGAAAAACCATGAGACTTACCCCTCGAAGAGAGATGAGGCCCGATTCTCCTGCACTGCATGCAGAGCAATTCTGTGATCCCCATCAAACATGTAAGGAGCCTCGACGTGCTTGATGGATCTCGAGACAGTCCTCAAGAAGACGGTCACAAGTATAGAGGGACCCTCATGTCACCACAGCACAGAAAGGAGTTCCATGTTCCCAAAATCAACTCGAGATGAGGCCCGATTCCCCTGCAATGACTCCAGAGCAATCCCCAGTTCCCCATCAAACACGACCAGTTGCTTGACTTCCTTTAGACAACTCCAGAGATTCCCCGAGAACACTGTCTCAAGTCTACAGGAACACCAAGTTCAGCACAGCAACTGGAGGAATGCTCCCTGTACCCCAAATCGTCTCGAGATGAAAGCGGATTCCCTGGCTTAGAATCAAGACGTATGCCAATTTTCCACCAGCCCCTCAAGAGGAGGCCTCTTTCAGCAATAGGTATGTGGGAGGGAACCTGAGTTTGCTGCCTCAAGTGGAATATACACAGAGAAAACCTGACTAGAAAGGAGGCAGGATTTCCTTGCAGTGGCTTGAAAACAGGCTCGTCTTTCATCTCACGAGATGAAGGGATGTCTGAATCCCCTGTGGAATACCTAGGGAAAGCCCTAGGTTCCCGACTCATTTCGATGGAATGCCTCACATCCCTTTGACACCTCGAGAGGCACGCGGAGTTCATAGCTTCAAAATGTGACGATGCCTGACTCCTCTTGAACATTGATAGGAATCCCAATATCCCTGTGGCTACTGGAAAGGGACACTGGGTCTCCGGCCTCACCTCGAGCAGCGTCCCTTTTGCCCTACCTTGCCTCGAAGAGATTCCTGAGGTGTCCCTCGTAACTAGACAGGAGTTCTAACGTCGCTGAACAAACACGAGTTTAGAAGGGCCAACCCCGCCGCAACTCGAGAATATACCCCAGGTCCCCACCGTAACTCGAGAGAAACCATGAGACTTCCCCCTCGAAGTGAGATGAGGCCCAATTCCCCTGCATTGCATGCAGAGCAATTCCGAGATCCACATCAAACATGTAAGGAGAGTCGATTTGCTTGATAGATCTCGAGACAGTCCCCAAGCACTGGTCACATGTCTAGAGGGACCCTGAGGTCGCCCCAGCAACACGAGGAGCTCAACGTACCCCAGATCAACTCAATATGAGCCCGATTTCCCTGCATCGAAACCAGAGCCCCCCCGTTCTCCATCAAACACGACCAGTGGCATGACTTCCTTTAGGCATCTCCAGAGATTAGAGATTACCCGAGATCGTCGTCCCAAGTCTAGAGGAACACCAAGTTCAGCACAGTAACAAGAGGAATGCTCCTGGTACTCCAAATCGTCTCGAGACGAGAGCTGATTCCCTGGCTTAGACCTCAAGACATATGCCAACTTTCCACAAGCCCTCAAGAGGAGGCTTCTCTCAGAATAGGTATGTGGGAGGGACGGTGAGTTTGCTGCCTCACGTGGAGTATTCACCGAGAAGCCCTGACTCGATAGGAGGCTGGAATTCCTTGCTGTCGCTTAAATACAGGCTCGTCTTTCATCTCACAAGATGAAGGGATGTCTGAATCCCCTGTGGAGTACTTGGGAAAGCCCTAGGTCCCCGACGACTCATTTCGACCGAATGCCACACAACCCTTTGACACCTCGAGAGGCACGCTGAGTTCACTGCTTCAAACGGTGACGATGCCTCACTCCTCTTGAACATTGATAGGAATCCCAATATCTCTATGGCTACAGTAAAGGGACCCTGGGTTCCCTTCTCACCTCGAAAAGCGTCCCTTTTGCACTGCCATGCCTCGAAGAGATTCCTGAGGTGTCCCTCGTAAGTAGACACAAGTCCTGACGTCGCTGAACAAACAAGAGTTTTGAAGGGCCATCCCCCCCCCCCCCCCCGTAACTCGAGAATATACCCCAGGTCCCCGCCGCAAGTCCAGAAAAACCATGAGACTTCCCCCTCGAAGCTAGATGAGGCCCGATTCACGTGCATTGCATGCAGAGCAATTCCGTGATCACCATCAAACATGTAAGGAGCCTCGACTTGCTGGATGGATCTCGAGACAGTCCCCCAAAACACGGTCACTGTCTAGAGGGACCCTGAGGTCATACCAGCAATGTGAAGGAGATCCATGTACGACAAATCATCTCGACATGAAGACCGATTCCCGTGCATTGACTCCAGAGCCATCCCCCATTCCCCGTCAAACACGACTAGTGGCTTGACTTCCTTTAGGAAACTCCAGAGATCCCCCGAGAACACCGTTCCAAGTCTAGAGGAACACCAACTTCAGCACAGCAACTCGAGGAATGCTCCATGCACCCCAAATCGCCTTAAGATGAGAGCTGATACCCTGGCTTAGACTCAAGTCGTATGCCATATTTCAACAAGCCCCTCAAGAGGAGGATACTCTCAGCAATAGATATGTATGAGGGACCCTGACTTTGCTGCCTCAAGTGGAATATACACCGAGAAGCCCTGACTCGAAACGAGGCCGGATTTCCTTGCAGTGGCTTGAATACAGGTTCGTCTTTCATCTCACAAGATGAAGGGATGTCTGAAGCCCCTGCGGAGACAATAGCGAAAGCCCAAGTTCCCCACCTCATTTGGACGGAATGCCTCACTTCCCTTTGACACCTCGAGAGGCACGCGGAGTTTACTGCTTCAAAAGGTGACGATGCCTGACTCCTCTTGAACATTGATAGGAATCCCATTATCCCTGTAGCTACTGGAAAGTGAGTCTGGGTCTCCCGTCTCACCTTGAGCAGCGTCCGTTTTGCTCTGCCAAGCCTCAAAGATATTCCTGAGCTCTTCCTCGTAACTAGAAAGGAGTCCTTGCGTAGCTGAACAAACACGAGTTTTGAAGGGCCATCCCCGCCGAAACTCGAAAATATAACCCAGGTCTGCGCCGCAACTCGAGAAAAACCATGAGACTTGCCCCTTGAAGCAAGATGAGGCCCGATTCCCCTGCATTGCGTGCAGAGCAATTCCGTGATCCCCATCAAACATGTAAGCAGCCTCGACTTGCTTGATGGATCTCGAGACAGTACCCTAGAACACGGTCACAAGTCTAGAGGAACCCTGAGGTCACCCCAGCAATGAGAAGGAGCTCCATGTACACCAAATCAACTCGAGATGAGGCTCGATTCCCCTATATTGACTCCAGAGCCATCCCCCATTCCCCATCAAACAGGACCAGTGGCTTGACTTCTTTTGGGCAACTCTAGAGATTCCCCGAGGCCACCATCTCAAGTCTAGAGGAACACCAATTTCAGCACAGCAACTAAAGGAATGCTTCGTGCACCCCAAATTGTCTCGAGATGAGAGCTGATTCCCTGGCTTAGACACAAGAAGTATGCAAACTTTCTACAAGACTCTCAAGAGGAGGCCTCTCTCAGCAATAATTATGTGGAAGGGACCCTGAGTTTACTGCCTCAAGTGGAATATACACTGAGAAACTCTGACTCGACAGGAGGCCAGATTTCCTTGCAATGGCTTGAATACAGGCTCCAGTTTCATCTCACAATATGAAGGTATGTCTGAGTCCCCTGTGGAGACGTTTGAGAAAGCCCTAGGTCCCCGCCTCATTTCGATGAAATGCCTCACATCCCTTTGACAACTCGAGAGGCATGCGGAGTTCACTGCTTCAAAAGGTGATGATGCCTGACTCCTCTTGAACGTTGATAGGAATCCCAATATCACTGTGGCTACTGGAAAGGGACACTGGGTCTCCGGCCTCACCTCGAGAAGCGTCCTTTTTGCCCTGCCAAACCACAAAGATTCCTGGTTTGTCCCTCGAAACTAGACAGGAGTCCTGACGTCGCTGAACAAAGACGAGTTTTGAAGTGCCATCGCCCCGGTATCACGAGAATATACCACAGGCCCCCCGCCGCAAGTCGAGAAAAACCATGACACTTCCCCATCGAAGCGAGATGAGGCCCGATTCCGCTGCATTGCATGCAGAGCAATTCCGTGATCCCCATCAAACAAGTAAGGAGCCTCGACTTGCTTGAGAGATCTCGAGACATTCCCCCAGAACACGGTCACAGTCTACAGGGACACTGAGGTAATCTCAGCAACAAGAAGGAGCTCCATGTACCCCAAATCAACTCGACATGACGCCCGATTTCCGTGCATTGACTCCAGGCCATCCCCCATTCCCCATCTAACCCGACCAGTGGCTTGACTTCCTTTAGACAACTCCAGAGATTCCCCGAGAACACTGTCCCAAGTCTAGAGGAATACCAAGTTCAGCACAGCAACTCGAGGACTGCTAGGTCATGCAAAAAAGGTCTCGCGATGAGAGTTGATTCCCTGGGTTAGAGTCAAGACGTATGCCAACTTCCGACAAGCCCCTCAAAAGGAGGCTTCTCTGAGCAACAGGTATGTCGAGGGGACCCTGAGTTTGCTGCCTCAATTGGAATATACACCGAGAAGCCCTGACTCGAAAGGAGGACGGATTGCCTTGCAGTGGGTTCAATACAGGCTCGTCTTTCAGCTCACAAGATGAAGGGCTGTCTGAATACCCTGTGGAGACCCTAGGGAAAGCCCTAGGTCCCCGACTCATTTCGACGGAATGCCTCACATCCCTTTGACACCTAGAGAGGAACGCGGAGTTCAGAGTTTCAAAATGTGACTATGCCTGACTCCTCTTGAACATTGATAGGAATCCCAATATGCCTGTGGCTACTGGATAGGGACACTGGGTCTCCTGCCTCACCTCGAGCAGCGTCCCTTTTGCCCTACCATGACTCGAAGAGATTCCTGAGGTGTCCCTCTAACTAGGAAGGAGTCCTAACGTGGCTGAACGAACACGAGGTTTGAAGGCCCATCCCCGCCCTAACTCGAAAATATACCCCAGGTCCCCGCCGCAACTCGAGAAAAACCATGAGACTTACCCCTCGAAGAGAGATGAGGCCCGATTCTCCTGCACTGCATGCAGAGCAATTCTGTGATCCCCATCAAACATGTAAGGAGCCTCGACGTGCTTGATGGATCTCGAGACAGTCCTCAAGAAGACGGTCACAAGTATAGAGGGACCCTCATGTCACCACAGCACAGAAAGGAGTTCCATGTTCCCAAAATCAACTCGAGATGAGGCCCGATTCCCCTGCAATGACTCCAGAGCAATCCCCAGTTCCCCATCAAACACGACCAGTGCTTGACTTCCTTTAGACAACTCCAGAGATTCCCCGAGAACACTGTCTCAAGTCTACAGGAACACCAAGTTCAGCACAGCAACTGGAGGAATGCTCCCTGTACCCCAAATCGTCTCGAGATGAAAGCGGATTCCCTGGCTTAGAATCAAGACGTATGCCAATTTTCCACCAGCCCCTCAAGAGGAGGCCTCTTTCAGCAATAGGTATGTGGGAGGGAACCTGAGTTTGCTGCCTCAAGTGGAATATACACAGAGAAAACCTGACTAGAAAGGAGGCAGGATTTCCTTGCAGTGGCTTGAAAACAGGCTCGTCTTTCATCTCACGAGATGAAGGGATGTCTGAATCCCCTGTGGAATACCTAGGGAAAGCCCTAGGTTCCCGACTCATTTCGATGGAATGCCTCACATCCCTTTGACACCTCGAGAGGCACGCGGAGTTCATAGCTTCAAAATGTGACGATGCCTGACTCCTCTTGAACATTGATAGGAATCCCAATATCCCTGTGGCTACTGGAAAGGGACACTGGGTCTCCGGCCTCACCTCGAGCAGCGTCCCTTTTGCCCTACCTTGCCTCGAAGAGATTCCTGAGGTGTCCCTCGTAACTAGACAGGAGTTCTACGTCGCGCTGAACAAACACGAGTTTAGAAGGGCCAACCCCGCCGCAACTCGAGAATATACCCCAGGTCCCCACCGTAACTCGAGAGAAACCATGAGACTTCCCCCTCGAAGTGAGATGAGGCCCAATTCCCCTGCATTGCATGCAGAGCAATTCCGAGATCCACATCAAACATGTAAGGAGAGTCGATTTGCTTGATAGATCTCGAGACAGTCCCCAAGCACTGGTCACATGTCTAGAGGGACCCTGAGGTCGCCCCAGCAACACGAGGAGCTCAACGTACCCCAGATCAACTCAATATGAGGCCCGATTTCCCTGCATCGAAACCAGAGCCCCCCCGTTCTCCATCAAACACGACCAGTGGCATGACTTCCTTTAGGCATCTCCAGAGATTACCCGAGAACATCGTCCCAAGTCTAGAGGAACACCAAGTTCAGCACAGTAACAAGAGGAATGCTCCTGGTACTCCAAATCGTCTCGAGACGAGAGCTGATTCCCTGGCTTAGACCCTCAAGACATATGCCAACTTTCCACAAGCCCTCAAGAGGAGGCTTCTCTCAGAATAGGTATGTGGGAGGGACGGTGAGTTTGCTGCCTCACGTGGAGTATTCACCGAGAAGCCCTGACTCGATAGGAGGCTGGAATTCCTTGCTGTCGCTTAAATACAGGCTCGTCTTTCATCTCACAAGATGAAGGGATGTCTGAATCCCCTGTGGAGTACTTGGGAAAGCCCTAGGTCCCCGACTCATTTCGACCGAATGCCACACAACCCTTTGACACCTCGAGAGGCACGCTGAGTTCACTGCTTCAAACGGTGACGATGCCTCACTCCTCTTGAACATTGATAGGAATCCCAATATCTCTATGGCTACAGTAAAGGGACCCTGGGTTTCCCTTCTCACCTCGAAAAGCGTCCCTTTTGCACTGCCATGCCTCGAAGAGATTCCTGAGGTGTCCCTCGTAAGTAGACACAAGTCCTGACGTCGCTGAACAAACAAGAGTTTGAAGGGCCATCCCCCCCGTAACTCGAGAATATACCCCAGGTCCCCGCCGCAAGTCCAGAAAAACCATGAGACTTCCCCCTCGAAGCTAGATGAGGCCCGATTCACGTGCATTGCATGCAGAGCAATTCCGTGATCACCATCAAACATGTAAGGAGCCTCGACTTGCTGGATGGATCTCGAGACAGTCCCCCAAAACACGGTCACTGTCTAGAGGGACCCTGAGGTCATACCAGCAATGTGAAGGAGATCCATGTACGACAAATCATCTCGACATGAAGACCGATTCCCGTGCATTGACTCCAGAGCCATCCCCCATTCCCCGTCAAACACGACTAGTGGCTTGACTTCCTTTAGGAAACTCCAGAGATCCCCCGAGAACACCGTTCCAAGTCTAGAGGAACACCAACTTCAGCACAGCAACTCGAGGAATGCTCCATGCACCCCAAATCGCCTTAAGATGAGAGCTGATACCCTGGCTTAGACTCAAGTCGTATGCCATATTTTCAACAAGCCCCTCAAGAGGAGGATACTCTCAGCAATAGATATGTATGAGGGACCCTGACTTTGCTGCCTCAAGTGGAATATACACCGAGAAGCCCTGACTCGAAACGAGGCCGGATTTCCTTGCAGTGGCTTGAATACAGGTTCGTCTTTCATCTCACAAGATGAAGGGATGTCTGAAGCCCCTGCGGAGACAATAGCGAAAGCCCAAGTTCCCCACCTCATTTGGACGGAATGCCTCACTTCCCTTTGACACCTCGAGAGGCACGCGGAGTTTACTGCTTCAAAAGGTGACGATGCCTGACTCCTCTTGAACATTGATAGGAATCCCATTATCCCTGTAGCTACTGGAAAGTGAGTCTGGGTCTCCCGTCTCACCTTGAGCAGCGTCCGTTTTGCTCTGCCAAGCCTCAAAGATATTCCTGAGCTCTTCCTCGTAACTAGAAAGGAGTCCTTGCGTAGCTGAACAAACACGAGTTTTGAAGGGCCATCCCCGCCGAAACTCGAAAAATATAACCCAGTCTGCGCCGCAACTCGAGAAAAACCATGAGACTGCCCCTTGAAGCAAGATGAGGCCCGATTCCCCTGCATTGCGTGCAGAGCAATTCCGTGATCCCCATCAAACATGTAAGCAGCCTCGACTTGCTTGATGGATCTCGAGACAGTACCCTAGAACACGGTCACAAGTCTAGAGGAACCCTGAGGTCACCCCAGCAATGAGAAGGAGCTCCATGTACACCAAATCAACTCGAGATGAGGCTCGATTCCCCTATATTGACTCCAGAGCCATCCCCCATTCCCCATCAAACAGGACCAGTGGCTTGACTTCTTTTGGGCAACTCTAGAGATTCCCCGAGGCCACCATCTCAAGTCTAGAGGAACACCAATTTCAGCACAGCAACTAAAGGAATGCTTCGTGCACCCCAAATTGTCTCGAGATGAGAGCTGATTCCCTGGCTTAGACACAAGAAGTATGCAAACTTTCTACAAGACTCTCAAGAGAGGCCTCTCTCAGCAATAATTATGTGGAAGGGACCCTGAGTTTACTGCCTCAAGTGGAATATACACTGAGAAACTCTGACTCGACAGGAGGCCAGATTTCCTTGCAATGGCTTGAATACAGGCTCCAGTTTCATCTCACAATATGAAGGTATGTCTGAGTCCCCTGTGGAGACGTTTGAGAAAGCCCTAGGTCCCCGCCTCATTTCGATGAAATGCCTCACATCCCTTTGACAACTCGAGAGGCATGCGGAGTTCACTGCTTCAAAAGGTGATGATGCCTGACTCCTCTTGAACGTTGATAGGAATCCCAATATCACTGTGGCTACTGGAAAGGGACACTGGGTCTCCGGCCTCACCTCGAGAAGCGTCCTTTTTGCCCTGCCAAACCACAAAGAGATTCCTGGTTTGTCCCTCGAAACTAGACAGGAGTCCTGACGTCGCTGAACAAAGACGAGTTTTGAAGTGCCATCGCCCCGGTATCACGAGAATATACCACAGGCCCCGCCGCAAGTCGAGAAAAACCATGACACTTCCCCATCGAAGCGAGAGGCCCGATTCCGCTGCATTGCATGCAGAGCAATTCCGTGATCCCCATCAAACAAGTAAGGAGCCTCGACTTGCTTGAGAGATCTCGAGACATTCCCCCAGAACACGGTCACAGTCTACAGGGACACTGAGGTAATCTCAGCAACAAGAAGGAGCTCCATGTACCCCAAATCAACTCGACTCGACATGACGCCCGATTTCCGTGCATTGACTCCAGGCCATCCCCCATTCCCCATCTAACCCGACCAGTGGCTTGACTTCCTTTAGACAACTCCAGAGATTCCCCGAGAACTGTCCCAAGTCTAGAGGAATACCAAGTTCAGCACAGCAACTCGAGGACTGCTAGGTCCATGCAAAAAGGTCTCGCGATGAGAGTTGATTCCCTGGGTTAGAGTCAAGACGTATGCCAACTTTCCGACAAGCCCCTCAAAAGGAGGCTTCTCTGAGCAACAGGTATGTCGAGGGGACCCTGAGTTTGCTGCCTCAATTGGAATATACACCGAGAAGCCCTGACTCGAAAGGAGGACGGATTGCCTTGCAGTGGGTTCAATACAGGCTCGTCTTTCAGCTCACAAGATGAAGGGCTGTCTGAATACCCTGTGGAGACCCTAGGGAAAGCCCTAGGTCCCCGACTCATTTCGACGGAATGCCTCACATCCCTTTGACACCTAGAGAGGAACGCGGAGTTCAGAGTTTCAAAATGTGACTATGCCTGACTCCTCTTGAACATTGATAGGAATCCCAATATGCCTGTGGCTACTGGATAGGGACACTGGGTCTCCTGCCTCACCTCGAGAGCAGCGTCCCTTTTGCCCTACCATGACTCGAAGAGATTCCTGAGGTGTCCCTCGTAACTAGGAAGGAGTCCTAACGTGGCTGAACGAACACGAGTTTTTGAAGGCCCATCCCCGCCCTAACTCGAAAATATACCCCAGGTCCCCGCCGCAACTCGAGAAAAACCATGAGACTTACCCCTCGAAGAGAGATGAGGCCCGATTCTCCTGCACTGCATGCAGAGCAATTCTGTGATCCCCATCAAACATGTAAGGAGCCTCGACGTGCTTGATGGATCTCGAGACAGTCCTCAAGAAGACGGTCACAAGTATAGAGGGACCCTCATGTCACCACAGCACAGAAAGGAGTTCATGTTCCCAAAATCAACTCGAGATGATGAGGCCCGATTCCCCTGCAATGACTCCAGAGCAATCCCCAGTTCCCCATCAAACACGACCAGTGGCTTGACTTCCTTTAGACAACTCCAGAGATTCCCCGAGAACACTGTCTCAAGTCTACAGGAACACCAAGTTCAGCACAGCAACTGGAGGAATGCTCCCTGTACCCCAAATCGTCTCGAGATGAAAGCGGATTCCCTGGCTTAGAATCAAGACGTATGCCAATTTTCCACCAGCCCCTCAAGAGGAGGCCTCTTTCAGCAATAGGTATGTGGGAGGGAACCTGAGTTGCTGCCTGCCTCAAGTGGAATATACACAGAGAAAACCTGACTAGAAAGGAGGCAGGATTTCCTTGCAGTGGCTTGAAAACAGGCTCGTCTTTCATCTCACGAGATGAAGGGATGTCTGAATCCCCTGTGAATACCTAGGGAAAGCCCTAGGTTCCCGACTCATTTCGATGGAATGCCTCACATCCCTTTGACACCTCGAGAGGCACGCGGAGTTCATAGCTTCAAAATGTGACGATGCCTGACTCCTCTTGAACATTGATAGGAATCCCAATATTCCTGTGGCTACTGGAAAGGGACACTGGGTCTCCGGCCTCACCTCGAGCAGCGTCCCTTTTGCCCTACCTTGCCTCGAAGAGATTCCTGAGGTGTCCCTCGTAACTAGACAGGAGTTCTCTGACGTCGCTGAACAAACACGAGTTTAGAAGGGCCAACCCCGCCGCAACTCGAGAATATACCCCAGGTCCCCACCGTAACTCGAGAAACCATGAGACTTCCCCCTCGAAGTGAGATGAGGCCCAATTCCCCTGCATTGCATGCAGAGCAATTCCGAGATCCACATCAAACATGTAAGGAGAGTCGATTTGCTTGATAGATCTCGAGACAGTCCCCAAGCACTGGTCACATGTCTAGAGGGACCCTGAGGTCACCCCAGCAACACGAGGAGCTCAACGTACCCCAGATCAACTCAATATGAAGCCCGATTTCCCTGCATCGAAACCAGAGCCCCCCGTTCTCCATCAAACACGACCAGTGGCATGACTTCCTTTAGGCATCTCCAGAGATTACCGAGAACATCGTCCCAAGTCTAGAGGAACACCAAGTTCAGCACAGTAACAAGAGGAATGCTCCTGGTACTCCAAATCGTCTCGAGACGAGAGCTGATTCCCTGGCTTAGACCTCAAGACATATGCCAACTTTCCACAAGCCCTCAAGAGGAGGCTTCTCTCAGAATAGGTATGTGGGAGGGACGGTGAGTTTGCTGCCTCACGTGGAGTATTCACCGAGAAGCCCTGACTCGATAGGAGGCTGGAATTCCTTGCTGTCGCTTAAATACAGGCTCGTCTTTCATCTCACAAGATGAAGGGATGTCTGAATCCCCTGTGGAGTACTTGGGAAAGCCCTAGGTCCCCGACTCATTTCGACCGAATGCCACACAACCCTTTGACACCTCGAGAGGCACGCTGAGTTCACTGCTTCAAACGGTGACGATGCCTCACTCCTCTTGAACATTGATAGGAATCCCAATATCTCTATGGCTACAGTAAAGGGACCCTGGGTTTCCCTTCTCACCTCGAAAAGCGTCCCTTTTGCACTGCCATGCCTCGAAGAGATTCCTGAGGTGTCCCTCGTAAGTAGACACAAGTCCTGACGTCGCTGAACAAACAAGAGTTTTGAAGGGCCATCCCCCCCGTAACTCGAGAATATACCCCAGGTCCCCGCCGCAAGTCCAGAAAAACCATGAGACTTCCCCCTCGAAGCTAGATGAGGCCCGATTCACGTGCATTGCATGCAGAGCAATTCCGTGATCACCATCAAACATGTAAGGAGCCTCGACTTGCTGGATGGATCTCGAGACAGTCCCCAAAACAACGGTCACTGTCTAGGGACCCTGAGGTCATACCAGCAATGTGAAGGAGATCCATGTACGACAAATCATCTCGACATGAGACCGATTCCCGTGCATTGACTCCAGAGCCATCCCCCATTCCCCGTCAAACACGACTAGTGGCTTGACTTCCTTTAGGAAACTCCAGAGATCCCCGAGAACACCGTTCCAAGTCTAGAGGAACACCAACTTCAGCACAGCAACTCGAGGAATGCTCCATGCACCCCAAATCGCCTTAAGATGAGAGCTGATACCCTGGCTTAGACTCAAGTCGTATGCCATATTTCAACAAGCCCCTCAAGAGGAGATACTCTCAGCAATAGATATGTATGAGGGACCCTGACTTTGCTGCCTCAAGTGGAATATACACCGAGAAGCCCTGACTCGAAACGAGGCCGGATTTCCTTGCAGTGGCTTGAATACAGGTTCGTCTTTTTCATCTCACAAGATGAAGGGATGTCTGAAGCCCCTGCGGAGACAATAGCGAAAGCCCAAGTTCCCCACCTCATTTGGACGGAATGCCTCACTTCCTTTGACACCTCGAGAGGCACGCGGAGTTTACTGCTTCAAAAGGTGACGATGCCTGACTGACTCCTCTTGAACATTGATAGGAATCCCATTATCCCTGTGGCTACTGGAAAGTGAGTCTGGGTCTCCCGTCTCACCTCGAGAGCAGCGTCCGTTTTTTGCTCTGCCAAGCCTCAAAGATATTCCTGAGCTCTTCCTCGTAACTAGAAAGGAGTCCTTGCGTAGCTGAACAAACACGAGTTTTGAAGGGCCATCCCCGCCGAAACTCGAAAATATAACCCAGGTCTGCGCCGCAACTCGAGAAAAACCATGAGACTTGCCCCTTGAAGCAAGATGAGGCCCGATTCCCCTGCATTGCATGCAGAGCAATTCCGTGATCCCCATCAAACATGTAAGGAGCCTCGACTTGCTTGATGGATCTCGAGACAGTCCCCCTAGAACACGGTCACAAGTCTAGAGGAACCCTGAGGTCACCCAGCAATGAGAAGGAGCTCCATGTACACCAAATCAACTCGAGATGAGGCTCGATTCCCCTATATTGACTCCAGAGCCATCCCCCATTCCCCATCAAACACAGGACCAGTGGCTTGACTTCTTTTGGGCAACTCTAGAGATTCCCCGAGGCAACACCATCTCAAGTCTAGAGGAACACCAATTTCAGCACAGCAACTAAAGGAATGCTTCGTGCACCCCAAATTGTCTCGAGATGAGAGCTGATTCCCTGGCTTAGACACAAGAAGTATGCCAACTTCCACAAAGACTCTCAAGAGGAGGCCTCTCTCAGCAATAATTATGTGGAAGGGACCCTGAGTTTACTGCCTCAAGTGGAATATACACTGAGAAACTCTGACTCGACAGGAGGCCAGATTTCCTTGCAATGGCTTGAATACAGGCTCCAGTTTCATCTCAAAATATGAAGGTATGTCTGAGTCCCCTGTGGAGACCCTAGAGAAAGCCCTAGGTCCCCGCCTCATTCGATGAAATGCCTCACATCCCTTTGACACTCGAGAGGCATGCAGAGTTCACTGCTTCAAAAGATGACGAAGCCTGACTCCTCTTGAACATTGATAGGTATCCAAATATTCCTGTGGCTACTGGAAACGTACCCTGGGTCTCCCTCCTCACCTCGTGAAGTGTCCCTTTTACCCTGCCAAGCCTCGAAGAGATTCCTGAGGTGTTCCTCGTAACTAGACAGGAGTCCCATGTAAGGAGCCTCGACTTGCTTGATCGATCTCGAGACAGTCCCCAAGAACACTGTCACAAGTCTAGAGGGACCCTGAGGTCACCCCAGCAACGTCAAGGAGCTCCACGTACCCGAAATCAACTCGAGATGAGGCCCGATTCTCCTGCATTGACTCCAGAGCCATCCCATATTCCCCATCAAACACGACCAGTGTCTTGACTTCCTTTAGGCAACTCCAGAGATTCCCCACGAACACCGTCCCAAGTCTAAAGGAACACCAAGTTCAGCAAAACAACTCGAGGAATGCTCCGTTTAGCCAAATCGTCTCAAGATGAGAGCTGATTCCCTGGCTTAGACTGAAGATGTATGCCATCTTTCCACAAGCACCTCAAGATGAGGCTTCTCTCTGCAATAGATATGTGGGAGGTACCCTGAGTTTGCTGTCTCAAGTGGAATACTCACCGAGAAGCCTTGACTAGAAACGAGGCCAGAATTCCTTGTAGTGGCTTGAATACAGGCTCGTCTCTCATCTCACAAGATGAAGGGCTGTCTTAATCCCTTGTGGAGACCTTAGAGGAAGGCCTAGGTCCCCGCCTCATTTCGACAGAATGCCTCACATCACTTTCACTCCTCGAAGGCATGCAGAGTTCATTGCTTCAAAAGGTGACGATACTTCACTCCTCTTGATTATTGATAGGAGTCCCAATATAACCCTGGCTACTGGAAAGGGACACTGGGTGTGCTGCCTCATCTCGAGAAGTGTCCCTTTTACCCTGCCAAGCCTCGAAGAGATTTTGGCGTTGTCCCTCGTAATTAGACAAGAGTCCTGACGCCGCTGAACAATCACGAGTTTTGAAGGGCCATCCCCGCTGTAACTCGAGAATATACCCCAGGTCCCCGCCGAAACTCGAGAAAAAACATGAGACTTCCCGCTCGAAGCGGGATGAGGACCGATTCCCCTGCATTGCTTGCAGAGCAATTCCGTGATCCCGATCAAACATGTAAGGAGCCTCGACATGCTCGATGGGTCTCGAGACAGTCCCCAAGAACACTGTCACAAGTCTAGAGGGACCCTGAGGTCACACCAGCAACGTCAAGGAGATTCAGGTACCGCAAATCAACTCGATATCAGGCCCGATTCCCCTGCATTGATTCCAGAGCCATCCCCCATTCCCCATCAAACATGACCAGTGGCTTGACTTCATTTAGGCAACTCCAGAGATTCCCCAACAACACCGTCCCAAGTATAGAGGAACACCAAGTTCAACACAGCAACTCAAGGAATGCTCCTTGTACCACAAATGGTCTCGAGCTGAGAGGTGATTCCGTAGCTTAGAGTCAAGACGTGTCCCAACTTACCACCAGCACCTCAAGGGGAGAATTCTCTCAGCAATAGGTATGTGGGAGGAACACTGAGTTTGCTGCCTCAAGTGGAATAGACACCGAGAAGCCCTGACTCGAAAGGAGGCCGGATTTCCTTGCTGTGTCTCGAATACAGGCTCCTCTTCCATATCACAAGATGAAGGGATGTTTGAATCCCCTGTGGAGACAGTAGATGAAGCCGTAGGTCCCCGCCTCATTTCGACGGAATGCCTCACATCCCTTTGACACCTCGACAGGCAGGCGGGGTTCACTGCTTCAAAAAGTGATGATGCCTAACTATTCTTGAACATTGATAGGAATCCCAATAACGCTCTGGCTACTGGAAAGGGACCCTGGGTCTCCCGCCTCACCTTGAGAACCATTCCTTTTGCCAAGCCCAGCTTCGAAGAGATTCCTGAGTTGTCCCTCCTAACTAGACAGGAGTCCAGTCGTCAGTGAACAAACACGAGTTTTGAAGGGCCATCCCCGCGGTAACTCGAGAATATACCCCATGTCCCCGCCGAAACTCGCGAAAAACCATGACACTTCCCCCTCGAAGCGAGATGATGCCCGATTCCCCTACATTGCATGCAGAGCAATTTTGTGATCGCCATCAAACATGTAAGGAGCCTCGACTTGCTTGATGGATCTCGAGACAGTCCCCAAGAACACTGTCACAAGTCTAGAGGGACCCTGAGGTCAACTCAGCAATGCAAATGAGCTGCATGTTCTCCAAATCCACTCGAGATGAGGCCCGATTCCCCTGAATTGACTCCAGAAACATCCCCCGTTCCCCATCAAACACGACCAGTGGCTTTACTTTATTTTGGCCATCCAGAGATTCCGCGAGAACACCATCCCAAGTCTAGAGGAACACCAAGGTCAGCACAGCAAACTGAGGAATGCTCCGTGAACTCAAAATCTCTGGAGATGAGAGCTGTTTCCCTGGCTTATTCTCAAGACGTATGCCAAGTTTCCACGAGCACCACAAGAAGAGGATTTTGTCAGCAATAGTTATGTGGGAGGATCCCTGAGTTTGCTGCCTCAAGTGGAATATACACCGAGAAGCCCTGAATCGAAAGGAGGCTGGATTTTCTTGCAGTGGCTTGAATACAGGCTCATCTTTCATCTCACAAGATGGAGGGATGTATGATCCCCTGTGGAGACCCTAGAGAAAGCCCTAGGCCCCCACCTCATTTCGACGGAAAGCCTCATATCCCTTTGAAACTTCGAGAGGCACGCAGAGTTCACTGCTTCAAAAGGTGACGATGCCTGACACGTCTTGAACATTGAGAGGAATCCCAATATCCCTGTGGCTACTGGAAAGGGACACTTGGTCTCCAGCCTCACCTCGAGAAGCGACCCCATTACCCTCCCAAGCCTCGATGAGATACCTGAGTTGACTCCCGTAACTACACAGAAGTCCTGAATTCGATGAACAAACCCGAGTTTTGAAGGGCTATGCCAGCCGTAGCTCGAGAATATACTCCAGGTTCTCGCCCCAACTCTAAAAAAACCATTAGACTTCCCCCTCGAAGTTAGATGAGGCCCCATTTCCCTGCATTGCATGCAGAGCAATTCCATGATCCCCATCAAACATGTAAGGAGCCTCGACTTGCTTTTTGATCTCAAGACAGTCCGCAAGAATCATGTTACAAGTCTACAGGGACCATGAGGTCACCCAGCAACGCGAAGGAGCTCCACATACCCGAAATTCGATCGATATGAGGCCCGATTCCCCTGCAGTGATTCCAGAGCTATCCCCCGTTCCCCATCAAACACGACCAGTGGCTTGACTTCCGTTACGCAACTCCAGAGATTCCCCGACAACACCGGCCCAAGTATAGAGGAACACCAATTTCAGCACAGCAACTCAAGGAATGCTCCATGTACCCCAAATCGGCTCGAGATGAGAGCTGATTCCCTGGCTTAGACTCAAGACGTATGCCAACCTTCCACAAGCACCTCAAGAGAGGGCTTCTCTCAGCAATAGTTATGTGGGAGGGGCCCGAGTTTGCTGCCTCATGTGGAATATACACCGAGAAGGCCTGACTCGAATGGAGGCCGGATTTCCTTACAGTGGCTTGAATACAGGCTTGTATTTCATCTCACAAGTTGAAGGGATGTATAAATCACTTGTCGAGACCCGAGAGAAAGCCCTAGGTCCCTGCTTCATTTCGAAACAATGCCTCCCACCCATTTAACACATCGACAGTCATGCAGAGTACACTGCTTCAAAAGATGACGAAGCCTGACACCTCTTGAACATTGATAGGTATCCAAATATTCCTGTGGCTACTGGAAACGTACCCTGGGTCTCCCTCATTACCTCGTGAAGTGTCCCTTTTACCCTGCCAAGCCTCGAAGAGATTCCTGAGGTGTTCCTCGTAACTAGACAGGAGTCCTGACATCGCTGCACAAACACGAGTTTTGAAGGGCCGTCCCTGCCGTAGCTCGAGAATATACCCCAGGGACCCGCTGAAACTCGAGAAAAACCTTGAGACTTCCCCCTCGAAGCAAGATGAGGCCCTCTTCCCCTGCATTGCATGCAAAGCAGTTCCATAATATTTTAAAAAACATGTAAGGAGCCTCGACTTGCTTGATGGATCTCGAGACAGTTCCCAAGAACTCTGTCACAAGTCTAGAGGGACCCTGAAGTCACCCCTGCAACCCCAAGGAGCTCCATGTACCCCAAATCTACTCGAGATGAGGTCCAATACTCCTGCTTTGACTCCAGAGCCACCCCATATTCCCCATCAAACACGACCAGTGTCTTGACTTCCTCTAGGCAACTCCAGAGATTTCCCCACGAACACCGTCCCTAGTCTAGAGGAACACCACGTTCATCAAAACACCTCGAAGAATGCTCCGTTTAACCAAATCGTCTCGAGATGTGAGCCGATTCCCTGGCTTAGACTCAAGACATATGCCAATTTTCCACAAGCACCTCAAGAGGAGACATCTCTCAGCAATAGGTATGTGGGATGGACCCTGAGTTTGCTGCCTCAAGTGGAATACACACTGAAAAGCCTTAACTAGAAAGGAGGCCGGATTTCCATGCAGTGGCTTGAATACAGGCTCGTCTCTCATCTCACAAGATGAAGGGATGTCTGAATCCCGTGTGGAATCCTCAGAGAAAGGCCTAGGTCCCCGCCTCATTTCGACGGAATGCCTCACATCACTTTGACTCCTCGAGAGGCACACAGAGTTCACTGCTTCAAAAGGTGACGATGCCTGACTCCTCTTGATTATTGATAGAAATCCCAATATACCTCTGGCTACTGGAAAGGGACACTGGGTCTGCCGCCTCACCTCGAGAAGCGTCCCTTTTGCCGTGCCAAGCCTCGAAGAGATTCCTGAGTTGTCCCTCGTAATTAGACAAGAGTCCTGACGCCGCTGAACAATCACGAGTTTTGAAGGGCCATCCCCGCTGTAACTAGAGAATATACCCTCGGTCCCCGCCGCAACTCGAGAACAAACATGAGACTTCCCCCTCGAAGCGAGATGAGGCCCGATTCCCCTGCATTGCTTGCAGAGCAATTCCGTGATCCCGATCAAACATGTAAGGAGTCTCGACATGCTTGATGGATCTCGAGACAGTCCCCATGAACACTGTCCTAAGTCTAGAGGGACACTGAGGTCACACCAGAACGTGAAGGACCTCCACGTGCCCCAAATCAACTCGATATGTGGCCCGACTTCCCTGCATTGATTCCAGAGACATCCCACGTTCCCCATCAAACACGACCAGTGGTTTGACTTCCTTTAGGCAACTCCAGAGATTCCTCGACTCACCGTCCCAAGTATAGAGGAACACCAATTTCAGCACAGCAACTCGAGGAATGTTCCGTGTACCCAAAATCGGCTCGAGATGAGAGCTGATACCCTGGCTGAGACTCAAGACATATGCCAACCTTCCACAAAGACATCAAAAGATGGCTTCTGTCAGCAATAGTCATGTGGGAGGGTCCCTGAATTTGCTGCCCCATGTGGAATATACATCGAGAAAGCCTGACTCGAAAGGAGGACGGATTTCCTTACAGTGGCTTGAATACAGGCTCGTATTTCAACTCACAAGTTGAAAGGATGTGTGAATCCCTTGTTGAGACCTTAGAGAAATCCCTGGGTCCCCGCCTAATTTCAACGGAATGCCTCACATCACTTTAACTCCTCAAGAGGCACGCAGAGTTCACTGCTTCAAAAAGTGACGATGCCTGACTCATCTTGATCATTGAGAGTAATCTCTATATACCTCTGGCTACTGGAAAGGGACACTGGGTCTCCCGCCTCACCTGGCAAAGCGTTCGTTTTACCCTGCCAAGCTTCGAAGAGATCCCTGAGGTGTTCTTCATAAGTAGACAGGAGTCCTGATATCGCTGCAAAAACACGAGTTTTGAAGGGCCATCCCCGCCTTAGCTCGAGAATATTCCCCAGGTCCCCGCCGAAACTTGAGAAAAACTATGAGACTTCCCCCTCGAAGCAAGATGAGGCCATATTCCCCTGCATTGCATAAAGAGAAGTTCCGTGATACTTTTACAAACATGTAAGGAGCCTCGAATTGCTTGATGGATCTCGAGACAGTCCCCAAGAACACTGTCACAAGCCTAGAGAGAACCTGAGGTCACCCCAGCAAAGCCAAGGAGCCCAATGTACCCCAAAACAACACGAGATGAGGCCCGATTCTCCTGCATTGACTCCAGAGCCATCCCATATTCACCATCAAAGATGACCAGTGTCTTGACTTCCTTTAGGCAACTCCAGAGATTCCCCACGAACACCGTCCCAAGTCTAGAGGAACACCAAGTTCAGCAAAACTACTCGAGGAATGCTCCGTTTAGCCAAATCGTCTCGAGATGAGAGCTGATTCCCTGGCTTAGACTCAAGACGTATGTCAACTTTCCACAAGCACCTCAAGAGGAGGCTTCTCTCAGCAATAGGTATGTGGGAGGGACCCTGAGTTTGCTGCCTCAAGTGGAATACACACCGAGAAGCCTTGACTAGAAAGGAGGCCAGAATTCCTTGTAGTGGCTTGAATACAGGCTCGTCTCTCATCTCACAAGATGAAGGGCTGTCTGAATCCCGTGTGGAGACCTTAGAGAAAGGCCTAGGTCACCGCCTCATTTCGACGGAATGCCTCACATCACTTTGACTCCTTGAAAGGCATGCATAGTTCATTGTTTCAAAAGGTGACGATGCCTCACTCCTCTTGATTATTGATAGGAATCCCAATATATCTCTGGCTACTGGAAAGGGACACTGGGTCAGCCGCCTCATCTCGAGAAGTGTCCCTTTTGGCCTGCCAAGCCTCGAAGAGATTCCTGAGTTGTCCCTCGTAATTAGACAAGAGTCCTGATGCCGCTGAACAATCACGAGTTTTGAAGGGCCATCCCCACTGTAACTAGAGAATATACCCCAGGTCCCGGCGGAAACTCGAGAAAAAACATGAGACTTCCCCCTCGAAGCGAGATGAGTCCGATTCCCCTGCATTGCTTGCAGAGCAATTCCATGATAACGATCAAGCATGTAAGGGCCTTGACATGCTTGATGGATCTCGAGACAGTCCGCAAGAACACTGTCACAAGTCTAGAGGGACCCTGAGTTCACCCCAGCAACGCGAAGGAGCTCCACGTACCCCAAATCAAATCGATATCAGGCCCGATTCCCCTGCATTGATTCCAGAGCCATCCCCCATTCCCCATCAAACACGACCAGTGGCTTGACTTCCTTTAGGCAACTCCAGAGATTCCCCGACAACACCGTCCCAAGTATAGTGAAACACCAAGTTCAGCACAGCAACTCAAGGAATGCTCCGTGTACCCCAAATCGTCTCAAGCTGAGAGGTGATTCCCTGGCTTAGACTCAAGACGTGTCCCAACTTTCCACAAGCACCTCAAGGGGAGAATTCTCTCAGCAATAGGTATGTGGGAAGAACACTGAGTTTGCGGCCTCAAGTAGAAAAGACACCGAGAAGCCCTGACTCGAATGGACGCCGGATTTCCTTGCTGTGGCTTGAATACAGGCTCCTCTTCCATCTGACATGATAAAGGGATGTCTGAATCCCCTGTGGAGACCCTAGAGAAAGCCCTAGGTCCCCGCCTCATTTCGACAGAATGCCTCACTCCCCTTTGACACCTCGACAGACAGGCGGAGTTCACTGCTTCAAAAAGTGACGATGCCTGACTGTTCTTGAACATTGATAGGAATCCCAATAACCCTCTGGTTAATGGAAAGGGACCCTGGGTCTCCCGCCTCACCTTTAGAACCATCCCTTTTGCCCTGCCCGCCTCGAAGAGATTTCTTAGTTTTCCCTCCTAACTAGACAGGAGTCCTGTCGTCGGTGAACAAACACGAGTTTTGAAGGGAAATCTCCGCCCTAACTCGAGAATGTACCCCATGTCCCCGCCTCAACTCGAGAAAAACCATGAGACTTCCCCCTCGAAGCGAGATGAGGACCGATTCCCCTACATTGCATGCAGATCAATTCTGTGATCCCCATCAAACATGTAAGGAGCCTCGACTTGCTTGATGGATCCCGAGACCGTCCACAAGAACACTTTCACAAGTCTAGAGGGACCCTGAGTTCACCTCAGCAATGCGAATGAGCTGCATATACTTCAAATCCAATCGAGATGAGGCCCGATTCCCCTGAATTGACTCCAGAGACATCCCCCGTTTCCCATCAAGCACGACCAGTGGTTTGACTTTCTTTCGGCCATCCAGAGATTCCTGGAGAACACCATCCCAAGTCTAGAGGCACACCAAGGTCACCACAGCAAATTGATGAATGCTCCGTGAACCCCAAATCTCTGGAGATGAGAGCTGTTTCCCTGACTTATTCTCAAGACGTATGCCAAGTTTCCACGAGCACCTCAAGAAGAGGATTTTGTCAGCAATAGTTATGTCGGAGGGACGCTGAGTTTGCTGCCTCAAGTGCAATATACACTGAGAATCCATGACTCAAAAGGAGGCCGGATTTTCTTGCAGTGGCTTGAATACAGGCTCATCTTTCATCTCAAAAGATGAAGGGATGTATGAATCCCCTCTGGAGACCCTAGAGAAAGCCCGAGGCCCCCGCCTCATTTCGACGGAATGCCTGACATCGCTTTGAAACCTCAAGAGGCACGCAGAGTTCACTGCTTCAAAAGGTGACGATGCCTGACACTTCTTGAACATTGAGTGGAATCCCAATATCCCCGTGGCTACTGGAAAGGGACACTGGGTCTCCAGCCTCACCTCGAGGGGCGACCCTTTGGCCCTCCCAAGCCTCGAAGAGATACCTGAGTTGACTCTCGTAACTACACAGGAGTCCTGAAGTCGCTGAACAAACACGAGTTTTGAAGGGCCATGCCAGCCGTAACTCGAGAATATACTCCAGGTTCCGGTCCCAACTCTAGAAAAACAATGAGACTTCCCCCTCGAAGTTAGATGAGGCCCGATTACCCTGTATTGAATGCAGAGCAATTCCGTGATCCCCATCAAACATGTAAGGAGCCTCGACTTTCTTGTTGGATCTCGAGACAGTCCTCAAGAATCATGGCACATGTCTACAGGGACCCTGATGTCACCCCAGCAACGCGCAGGAGTTTCACGTTCCGCAAATCCGCTTGATATTAGCCCCGATTCCCCTGCATTGATTCCAGAGCCATCACCCGTTCCCCATCAAACACGACCAGTGGCGTGACTTCCTTTAGGCAACTCCAGAGATTCCTCGACTCACCGTCCCAAGTCTAGAGGAACACCAAGTTCAGCAAAACTACTCGAGGAATGCTTCGTTTAGCCAAATCGTCTCGAGATGAGAGCTGATTCCCTGGCTTAGTCTCAAGACGTACACCAACTTTTCACAAGTACCTCAAGAGGAGGCTTCTCTCAGCAATAGCTATGTGGGAGGGACCCTGGGTTTGCTGCCTCAAGTGGAATACACACCGAGAAGCCTTGACTAGATGGGAGGCCAGAATTCCTTGCAGTGGTTGAATACAAGCTGGTCTCTCATCTCACAAGAAGAAGGGATGTCTGAAACCCGTGTGGAGACCCTAGATGAAGCCCTAGGTCCCCGCCTCATTTCGACGGAATGCCTGACATCCCTTTGACACCTCGACAGACAGGCGGGGTTCACTGCTTCAAAAAGTGACGATGCCTGACTATTCTTGAACATTAATAGGAATACCAATAACACGCTGGCTACTGGAAAGGGACCCTGGGTCTCCCGCCTCACCTTGAGAACCACTCCTTTTGCCCAGCCCAGCCTCGAAGAGATTCCTGAGTTGTCCCTCCTAATTAGACAGGAGTCCTGTCATCAGTGAACAAACACGAGTTTTGAAGGGCCATCCCCGCCGTAAATCGAGAATATAGCCTATGTCCCCACCGCAACTCGAGAAAAACAATGAGACTTCCCCCTCGAAGCGAGATGATGCCCGATTCCCCTACATTGCATGCAGAGCAATTCTGTGATCACCATCAAACATGTAAGGAGCCTCAACTTGCTGAATGGATCTCGAGACAGTCCCCAAGAGCACTGTCACAAGTCTAGAGGGACCCTGAGGTCACCTCAGCAATGTGAATGAGCTGCATGTACTCCAAATCCACTTGAGATGAGGCCCGATTCCCCTGAATTGACTCCAGAGACATCCCCCGTTCCCCATCAAACACGACCAGTGGCTTGACTTTATTTCGGCCATCCAGAGATTCGGCGAGAACACCATCCCAAGTATAGAGGAACACCAAGGTCAGCACAGCAAATTGAGGAATGCTCCGTGAACTCCAAATCTCTGGAGATGAGAGCTGTTTCCCTGGCTTATTCTCAAGACTTATGCCATCTTTCCACGAGCACCTCAAGAAGAGGATTTTGTCAGCAATAGTTATGTGGGAGGGACCCTGAGTTTGCTGCCTCAAGTGGAATATAACCCGAGAAGCCCTAACACGAAAGGAAGCCGGATTTTCTTGCAGTGGCTTGAATACAGGCTCATCTTTCATCTCACAAGATGAAGGGATGTATGAATCCACTGTGGAGACCCGAGAGAAAGCCCTAGTCCCCCGCCTCATTTTGACGGAATGCCTCACATCCCTTTGAAACCTCGAGAGGCACGCAGAGTTCACTGCTTCAAAAGGTGACGATGCCTGACACTTCTTGAACATTGAGAGGAATCCCATTTTCCTGTGGCTACTGCAAAGGGACACTTGGTCTCCAGCCTCACCTCGAGAAGCGACCACATTGCCCTCCCATGCCTCGATGAGATACCTGAGTTGACTCCCGTAACTACACAGAAGTCCTGAATTCGCTGAACAAACACGAGTTTTGAAGGGCTATGCAAGCCGTGGCTCGAGAATATACTCCAGGTTATCGCCCCACTTTAGAAAAACAATGAGACTTCCCCCTCGAAGTTAGATGAGGCCCCATTTCCCTGCATTGCATGCAGAGCAATTCCGTGATCGCCATCAAACATGTAAGGAGCCTCGACTTGCTTTTTGGATCTCAAGAGAGTCCGCAAGAATCATGTCACAAGTCTACAGGGACCATGAGGTCACCCAGCAACGCGAAGGAGCTCCACGTACCCCAAATCAAATCTATATCAGGCCCGATTCCCCTGCAGTGATTCCAGAGCCATACCCATTCCTCATCAAACACGACCAGTGGCTTGACATGCTTTACGCAACTCCAGAGATTCCCCGACAACACTGTCCCAAGTATAGAGGAACACCAAGTTCAGCACATCAACACAAGGAATGCTCCATGTACCCCAAATCAGCTCAAGATGAGAGCTGATTCCCTGGCTTAGACTCAAGAAGTATGCCAACTTTCCACAAGCACCTCAAGAGAGGGCTTTTCTCAGCAATAGGTATGTGGGAGGGACCCCGAGTTTGCTGCCTCATGTGGAATATACACTGAGAAGGCCTGACTCTACAGGAAGACGGATTTCATTACAGAGGCTTGAATACAGGCTCGTATTTCATCTCACAAATGGAAGGTATGTCTAAACCACTTGTGGAGACCCTAGAGAAAGCCCTAGGTCCCTGCTTCATTTCGAAACAATGCCTCACATCCCTTTGACACCTCGACAGTCATGCAGAGTACACTGCTTCAAACAATGATGATGCCTGACTCCTCTTGAACATTGATAGGTACCAAATAATCCTGTGGCTACTGGAAAGGTACCCTGGGTCTTTCGTCTCACCTCATGAAGCGTCCCTTTTACCCTGCCAAGCCCCGAAGAGATTCCTGAGGTGTTCCTCGTAACTAGACAGGAGTCCTGACATCGCTGTGCAAACACGAGTTTTGAAGGGCCATCCCCGCTGTAGCTCGAGAATATGCCCAAGGTCCCCGCCGAAACTCGAGAAAAAACATGAGACTCCCCCCTCGAAGCAAGATGAGGCCCTATTCAACTGCATTGCATGCAAAGCAGTTCCGTGATATTTTACAAACATGTAAGGAGCCGCGACTTGCTTGATGGATCTCGAGACAGTCCCTAAGAACACTGTCACAAGTCTAGAGGGACCCTGAGGTCACCCCAGCAACGCCTAGGAGCTCCATGTACCCCAAATCAACTCGAGATGAGGCCCAATTCTCCTGCATTGACTCCAGAGCCATCCCATATTCCCCACCAAACACGACCAGTGTCTTAACTTCCTTTAGGTAACTACAGAGATTCCCCATGAACACCGTCCCAAGTCTAGAGGAACACCAAGTTCAGCAAAACAACTCGAGGAATGCTCCGCTTAGCCAAATCGTCTCGAGATGAGAGCTGATTCCCTGGCTTAGAATCAAGACGTGTGCCAACATTCCCCAAGCACCTCAAGAGGGGGCTTCTCTCAACAATAGGTTTGTGGGAGGTACCCTGAGTTTGCTGCCTCAAGTGGAATACTCACCGAGAAGCCTTGACTAGAAAGGAGGCCAGAATTCCTTGTAGTGGCTTGAATACAGGCTCGTCTCTCATCTCACAAGATGAAGGGCTGTCTGAATCCCGTGTGGAGACCTTAGAGAAAGGCCTAGGTCCCCGCCTCATTTCGACGGAATACCTCACATCACTTTTACTCCTCGAAAGGCATGCAGAGTTCATTGCTTCAAAAGGTGACCATACCTCACTCCTCTTGATTATTGATAGGAATCCCAATATATCTCTGCTACTGGAAAGGGACACTGGGTGTGCCGCCTCATCTCGAGAAGTGTCCCTTTTGCCCTGCCAAGCCTCGAAGAGTTTCCTACGTTGTCCCTTGTAATTAGACAAGAGTCCTGATGCCGCTGAACAATCATGAGTTTGGAAGGGCCATCCCCGCTGTAACTCGAGAATATACCCCAGGACCCCGCCGAAACTCGAGAAAAAACATGAGAGTTCCCGCTCGAAGCGAGATGAGGCCCGATTCCCTGCATTGCTTGCAGAGCAATTCCGTGATCCCGATCAAACATGTAAGGAGCCTCGACATGCTCGATGGATCTCGAGACAGACCCCAAGAACACTGTGACAAGTCTAGAGGGACCCTAGGTAAACCCAGCAACGTGAAGGAGCTCCAAGTAACCCAAATCAACTCGATATCAGGCGCGATTCCCCTGCATTGATTCCAGAGCCATCCGCCGTTCCCCACCAAACACGCCCAATGGCTTGACTTCCTTTAGGCAACTCCAGAGATTCCCCGACAACACCGGCCCAAGTATAGAGGAACACCAAGTTCAGCACAGCAACTCAAGGAATGCTCCGTGTACCCAATATCAGCTCTAGATGAGAGCTGATTCCCTGGCTTAGACTCAAGACGTATGCCAACCTTTCACAAGCATCTCAAGAGAGGGCTTCTCTCAGCAATAGGTATGTGGGAGGGACTCCGAGTTTGCTGCCTCATGGGGAATATACACCGAGAAGGCCTGACTCGACAGGAGGACGGATTTCTTTACAGTGGCTTGAATACAGGCTCGTATTACATCTCACAAGTTGAAGGGATGTCTAAATCACCTGTGGAGACCCTAAAGAAAGCCCTAGGTCCGTGCTTCATTTTGACGGAATGCCTCACATCCCTTTGACACCTCGACAGGCAGGAGGAGTTCACTGCTTCAAAAAATGATGATGCCTGACTGTTCTTGAACATTGATAGGAATCCCAATAACCCTGTGGCTACTGGAAAGGGACCCTTGGTCTCCCGCCTCACCTTGAGAACCATGCCTTTTGACCAGCCCATCCTCGAAGAGATTCCTGAGTTTTCCCTCCTAACTAGACAGGAGTCGTTTCGTCGGTGAACAACACGAGTTTTGAAGGGCCATCCCCGCTGTAACTCGAGAATATACCCCATGTCCCTGCCGCAACTCGAGAAAAACCATGAGACTTCCCCCTCGGAGTTAGATGAGGCCCCATTTCCCTGCATTGCATGCAGAACAATTCCGTGATGCCCATCAAACATGTAAGGAGCCTCGACTTGCTTGTTGAATCTCAAGACAGTCCCCAAGAATCATGTCACAAGTTTACAGGGACCCTGATGTCAACCAAGCAACGTGAAGTATCTCCACGTACCGCAAATCCGCTCGATATGAGGCCCGATTCCCCTGCATTGATTCCAGAGCCATCTCCCGTTCCCCATCAAACATGACCAGTGGCTTGACTTCCTTTAGGCAACTCCAGAAATTCCCCAACAACTCCGTCCAAAGTATAGAGGAACACCACGTTCAGCACAGTGACTCGAGGAATGATCCATGTATCCCAAATCGGCTCGAGATGAAAGCTGATTCCCTGGTTTAGACTCAAGACGTATGCCAGCCTTCCACAAGCACCTCAAGAGAGGGCTTCTTTCAGCAATACGACCCCGAGTTTTCGGCCTCATGGGGAATATACACTGGGAAGGCCTGACTCGAAAGGAGGCCGGATTTCCTTACAATGGCTTGAATACAGGCTCATATTTCATCTCACAAGTTGAAGCAATGTCTAAATCACCTGTGGATTCCCTAGAGAAAGCCCTAGGTACCTGCTTCATTTCGACGGAATGCCTCATATCAATTTGACACCTCGGGAGTCACGCAGAGTACACTGTTTCAAATGATGACGAAGCCTGACTACTCTTGAACATTTTTAGGTATCCAAATATTCCTGTTGAAACTGGAAAGGTACCCTGGGTCTCCGGCCTCACCTCGTGAAGCGTCCCTTTTGCCCTGCCAATCCTCGAAAAGATTCAAGGGGCAGGGGGCAGGAACAGACGTGTGCATGGAGTTGGGCCTTGGCCTGGGAGTGTGGACCCCCGAGCTGGTCCCCAGGCTCGGGGCCATGGGCCCGGAGAGAGGACCACCCCAAAGCACTTTTCTCCCGGGTTTCAGAGCAGTGTGCGCGATTTGCGGGAACAGCCGGCCAGAGTGCTTCCAAAACGGCCTTTGGAGGCAGGCGGGGAGGTGTGCCAGAGGGAGAGGGCCGGTTCTGCTGGGAGGCCCCACAGGCCAGAGGCACAACCCAGCGAGGCCCCTGCCCTTGGCCAGCCTTGCCCAGGCCTTCCTGGCGTCCAGGGCTACTGCCCCACGAAGGGGCAGGCTGCAGGGAGTGTGTCCAGACATGCACGGGCAGCTCCCCAACTCAGCCCCGCTAGGGCCTTTCCCCTGGGCCTAGGCCTCAGCTGAGGCCTACTGGGTGGGAAGGTGCTGGCAGGGGCTGTCTCCACACTGCAACGTCCCAGGAGGCAGAGCCTTCTGGCAGAGGGAAGAGGGGAGCAACGGGGTGGATGCCCAAGCCGTCTTTGCCCCAGCTGCCTCAGGGGAGCAGGGAGAGCAAGAGGCCCACTGTGATCCTAGGTCGGCTCTGCCTCTTCCCACCCAGGCGGAGCTGCTGGGGCTGCCAGGGAGCTGCCTGACAGACTCTGGCTCAGCCGAGCTCTCTGAAGGGGCAGGGGGCAGGAACAGACGTGTGCATGGAGTTGGGCCTTGGCCTGGGAGTGTGGACCCCCGAGCTGGTCCCCAGGCTCGGGGCCATGGGCCCGGAGAGAGGACCACCCCAAAGCACTTTTCTCCCGGGTTTCAGAGCAGTGTGCGCGATTTGCGGGAACAGCCGGCCAGAGTGCTTCCAAAACGGCCTTTGGAGGCAGGCGGGGGGGGGAGGTGTGCCAGAGGGAGAGGGCCGGTTCTGCTGGGAGGCCCCACAGGCCAGAGGCACAACCCAGCGAGGCCCCTGCCCTTGGCCAGCCTTGCCCAGGCCTTCCTGGCGTCCAGGGCTACTGCCCCACGAAGGGGCAGGCTGCAGGGAGTGTGTCCAGACATGCACGGGCAGCTACCCCAACTCAGCCCCGCTAGGGCCTTTCCCCTGGGCCTAGGCCTCAGCTGAGGCCTACTGGGTGGGAAGGTGCTGGCAGGGGCTGTCTCCACACTGCAACGTCCCAGGAGGCAGAGCCTTCTGGCAGAGGGAAGAGGGGAGCAACGGGGTGGATGCCCAAGCCGTCTTTGCCCCAGCTGCCTCAGGGGAGCAGGGAGAGCAAGAGGCCCACTGTGATCCTAGGTCGGCTCTGCCTCTTCCCACCCAGGCGGAGCTGCTGGGGCTGCCAGGGAGCTGCCTGACAGACTCTGGCTCAGCCGAGCTCTCTGAAGGGGCAGGGGGCAGGAACAGACGTGTGCATGGAGTTGGGCCTTGGCCTGGGAGTGTGGACCCCCGAGCTGGTCCCCAGGCTCGGGGCCATGGGCCCGGAGAGAGGACCACCCCAAAGCACTTTTCTCCCGGGTTTCAGAGCAGTGTGCGCGATTTGCGGGAACAGCCGGCCAGAGTGCTTCCAAAACGGCCTTTGGAGGCAGGCGGGGAGGTGTGCCAGAGGGAGAGGGCCGGTTCTGCTGGGAGGCCCCACAGGCCAGAGGCACAACCCAGCGAGGCCCCTGCCCTTGGCCAGCCTTGCCCAGGCCTTCCTGGCGTCCAGGGCTACTGCCCCACGAAGGGGCAGGCTGCAGGGAGTGTGTCCAGACATGCACGGGCAGCTACCCCAACTCAGCCCCGCTAGGGCCTTTCCCCTGGGCCTAGGCCTCAGCTGAGGCCTACTGGGTGGGAAGGTGCTGGCAGGGGCTGTCTCCACACTGCAACGTCCCAGGAGGCAGAGCCTTCTGGCAGAGGGAAGAGGGGAGCAACGGGGTGGATGCCCAAGCCGTCTTTGCCCCAGCTGCCTCAGGGGAGCAGGGAGAGCAAGAGGCCCACTGTGATCCTAGGTCGGCTCTGCCTCTTCCCACCCAGGCGGAGCTGCTGGGGCTGCCAGGGAGCTGCCTGACAGACTCTGGCTCAGCCGAGCTCTCTGAAGGGGCAGGGGGCAGGAACAGACGTGTGCATGGAGTTGGGCCTTGGCCTGGGAGTGTGGACCCCCGAGCTGGTCCCCAGGCTCGGGGCCATGGGCCCGGAGAGAGGACCACCCCAAAGCACTTTTCTCCCGGGTTTCAGAGCAGTGTGCGCGATTTGCGGGAACAGCCGGCCAGAGTGCTTCCAAAACGGCCTTTGGAGGCAGGCGGGGAGGTGTGCCAGAGGGAGAGGGCCGGTTCTGCTGGGAGGCCCCACAGGCCAGAGGCACAACCCAGCGAGGCCCCTGCCCTTGGCCAGCCTTGCCCAGGCCTTCCTGGCGTCCAGGGCTACTGCCCCACGAAGGGGCAGGCTGCAGGGAGTGTGTCCAGACATGCACGGGCAGCTACCCCAACTCAGCCCCGCTAGGGCCTTTCCCCTGGGCCTAGGCCTCAGCTGAGGCCTACTGGGTGGGAAGGTGCTGGCAGGGGCTGTCTCCACACTGCAACGTCCCAGGAGGCAGAGCCTTCTGGCAGAGGGAAGAGGGGAGCAACGGGGTGGATGCCCAAGCCGTCTTTGCCCCAGCTGCCTCAGGGGAGCAGGGAGAGCAAGAGGCCCACTGTGATCCTAGGTCGGCTCTGCCTCTTCCCACCCAGGCGGAGCTGCTGGGGCTGCCAGGGAGCTGCCTGACAGACTCTGGCTCAGCCGAGCTCTCTGAAGGGGCAGGGGGCAGGAACAGACGTGTGCATGGAGTTGGGCCTTGGCCTGGGAGTGTGGACCCCCGAGCTGGTCCCCAGGCTCGGGGCCATGGGCCCGGAGAGAGGACCACCCCAAAGCACTTTTTTTCTGGGTTTCAGAGCAGTGTGCGCGATTTGCGGGAACAGCCGGCCAGAGTGCTTCCAAAACGGCCTTTGGAGGCAGGCGGGGAGGTGTGCCAGAGGGAGAGGGCCGGTTCTGCTGGGAGGCCCCACAGGCCAGAGGCACAACCCAGCGAGGCCCCTGCCCTTGGCCAGCCTTGCCCAGGCCTTCCTGGCGTCCAGGGCTACTGCCCCACGAAGGGGCAGGCTGCAGGGAGTGTGTCCAGACATGCACGGGCAGCTACCCCAACTCAGCCCCGCTAGGGCCTTTCCCCTGGGCCTAGGCCTCAGCTGAGGCCTACTGGGTGGGAAGGTGCTGGCAGGGGCTGTCTCCACACTGCAACGTCCCAGGAGGCAGAGCCTTCTGGCAGAGGGAAGAGGGGAGCAACGGGGTGGATGCCCAAGCCGTCTTTGCCCCAGCTGCCTCAGGGGAGCAGGGAGAGCAAGAGGCCCACTGTGATCCTAGGTCGGCTCTGCCTCTTCCCACCCAGGCGGAGCTGCTGGGGCTGCCAGGGAGCTGCCTGACAGACTCTGGCTCAGCCGAGCTCTCTGAAGGGGCAGGGGGCAGGAACAGACGTGTGCATGGAGTTGGGCCTTGGCCTGGGAGTGTGGACCCCCGAGCTGGTCCCCAGGCTCGGGGCCATGGGCCCGGAGAGAGGACCACCCCAAAGCACTTTTTTTCTCCCGGGTTTCAGAGCAGTGTGCGCGATTTGCGGGAACAGCCGGCCAGAGTGCTTCCAAAACGGCCTTTGGAGGCAGGCGGGGAGGTGTGCCAGAGGGAGAGGGCCGGTTCTGCTGGGAGGCCCCACAGGCCAGAGGCACAACCCAGCGAGGCCCCTGCCCTTGGCCAGCCTTGCCCAGGCCTTCCTGGCGTCCAGGGCTACTGCCCCACGAAGGGGCAGGCTGCAGGGAGTGTGTCCAGACATGCACGGGCAGCTACCCCAACTCAGCCCCGCTAGGGCCTTTCCCCTGGGCCTAGGCCTCAGCTGAGGCCTACTGGGTGGGAAGGTGCTGGCAGGGGCTGTCTCCACACTGCAACGTCCCAGGAGGCAGAGCCTTCTGGCAGAGGGAAGAGGGGAGCAACGGGGTGGATGCCCAAGCCGTCTTTGCCCCAGCTGCCTCAGGGGAGCAGGGAGAGCAAGAGGCCCACTGTGATCCTAGGTCGGCTCTGCCTCTTCCCACCCAGGCGGAGCTGCTGGGGCTGCCAGGGAGCTGCCTGACAGACTCTGGCTCAGCCGAGCTCTCTGAAGGGGCAGGGGGCAGGAACAGACGTGTGCATGGAGTTGGGCCTTGGCCTGGGAGTGTGGACCCCCGAGCTGGTCCCCAGGCTCGGGGCCATGGGCCCGGAGAGAGGACCACCCCAAAGCACTTTTTTTCTCCCGGGTTTCAGAGCAGTGTGCGCGATTTGCGGGAACAGCCGGCCAGAGTGCTTCCAAAACGGCCTTTGGAGGCAGGCGGGGAGGTGTGCCAGAGGGAGAGGGCCGGTTCTGCTGGGAGGCCCCACAGGCCAGAGGCACAACCCAGCGAGGCCCCTGCCCTTGGCCAGCCTTGCCCAGGCCTTCCTGGCGTCCAGGGCTACTGCCCCACGAAGGGGCAGGCTGCAGGGAGTGTGTCCAGACATGCACGGGCTACCCCAACTCAGCCCCGCTAGGGCCTTTCCCCTGGGCCTAGGCCTCAGCTGAGGCCTACTGGGTGGGAAGGTGCTGGCAGGGGCTGTCTCCACACTGCAACGTCCCAGGAGGCAGAGCCTTCTGGCAGAGGGAAGAGGGGAGCAACGGGGTGGATGCCCAAGCCGTCTTTGCCCCAGCTGCCTCGGGGGAGCAGGGAGAGCAAGAGGCCCACTGTGATCCTAGGTCGGCTCTGCCTCTTCCCACCCAGGCGGAGCTGCTGGGGCTGCCAGGGAGCTGCCTGACAGACTCTGGCTCAGCCGAGCTCTCTGAAGGGGCAGGGGGCAGGAACAGACGTGTGCATGGAGTTGGGCCTTGGCCTGGGAGTGTGGACCCCCGAGCTGGTCCCCAGGCTCGGGGCCATGGGCCCGGAGAGAGGACCACCCCAAAGCACACTTTTCTCCCGGGTTTCAGAGCAGTGTGCGCGATTTGCGGGAACAGCCGGCCAGAGTGCTTCCAAAACGGCCTTTGGAGGCAGGCGGGGAGGTGTGCCAGAGGGAGAGGGCCGGTTCTGCTGGGAGGCCCCACAGGCCAGAGGCACAACCCAGCGAGGCCCCTGCCCTTGGCCAGCCTTGCCCAGGCCTTCCTGGCGTCCAGGGCTACTGCCCCACGAAGGGGCAGGCTGCAGGGAGTGTGTCCAGACATGCACGGGCAGCTACCCCAACTCAGCCCCGCTAGGGCCTTTCCCCTGGGCCTAGGCCTCAGCTGAGGCCTACTGGGTGGGAAGGTGCTGGCAGGGGCTGTCTCCACACTGCAACGTCCCAGGAGGCAGAGCCTTCTGGCAGAGGGAAGGGGAGCAACGGGGTGGATGCCCAAGCCGTCTTTGCCCCAGCTGCCTCAGGGGAGCAGGGAGAGCAAGAGGCCCACTGTGATCCTAGGTCGGCTCTGCCTCTTCCCACCCAGGCGGAGCTGCTGGGGCTGCCAGGGAGCTGCCTGACAGACTCTGGCTCAGCCGAGCTCTCTGAAGGGGCAGGGGGCAGGAACAGACGTGTGCATGGAGTTGGGCCTTGGCCTGGGAGTGTGGACCCCCGAGCTGGTCCCCAGGCTCGGGGCCATGGGCCCGGAGAGAGGACCACCCCAAAGCACTTTTCTCCCGGGTTTCAGAGCAGTGTGCGCGATTTGCGGGAACAGCCGGCCAGAGTGCTTCCAAAACGGCCTTTGGAGGCAGGCGGGGAGGTGTGCCAGAGGGAGAGGGCCGGTTCTGCTGGGAGGCCCCACAGGCCAGAGGCACAACCCAGCGAGGCCCCTGCCCTTGGCCAGCCTTGCCCAGGCCTTCCTGGCGTCCAGGGCTACTGCCCCACGAAGGGGCAGGCTGCAGGGAGTGTGTCCAGACATGCACGGGCAGCTACCCCAACTCAGCCCCGCTAGGGCCTTTCCCCTGGGCCTAGGCCTCAGCTGAGGCCTACTGGGTGGGAAGGTGCTGGCAGGGGCTGTCTCCACACTGCAACGTCCCAGGAGGCAGAGCCTTCTGGCAGAGGGAAGAGGGGAGCAACGGGGTGGATGCCCAAGCCGTCTTTGCCCCAGCTGCCTCAGGGGAGCAGGGAGAGCAAGAGGCCCACTGTGATCCTAGGTCGGCTCTGCCTCTTCCCACCCAGGCGGAGCTGCTGGGGCTGCCAGGGAGCTGCCTGACAGACTCTGGCTCAGCCGAGCTCTCTGAAGGGGCAGGGGGCAGGAACAGACGTGTGCATGGAGTTGGGCCTTGGCCTGGGAGTGTGGACCCCCGAGCTGGTCCCCAGGCTCGGGGCCATGGGCCCGGAGAGAGGACCACCCCAAAGCACTTTTCTCCCGGGTTTCAGAGCAGTGTGCGCGATTTGCGGGAACAGCCGGCCAGAGTGCTTCCAAAACGGCCTTTGGAGGCAGGCGGGGAGGTGTGCCAGAGGGAGAGGGCCGGTTCTGCTGGGAGGCCCCACAGGCCAGAGGCACAACCCAGCGAGGCCCCTGCCCTTGGCCAGCCTTGCCCAGGCCTTCCTGGCGTCCAGGGCTACTGCCCCACGAAGGGGCAGGCTGCAGGGAGTGTGTCCAGACATGCACGGGCAGCTACCCCAACTCAGCCCCGCTAGGGCCTTTCCCCTGGGCCTAGGCCTCAGCTGAGGCCTACTGGGTGGGAAGGTGCTGGCAGGGGCTGTCTCCACACTGCAACGTCCCAGGAGGCAGAGCCTTCTGGCAGAGGGAAGAGGGGAGCAACGGGGTGGATGCCCAAGCCGTCTTTGCCCCAGCTGCCTCAGGGGAGCAGGGAGAGCAAGAGGCCCACTGTGATCCTAGGTCGGCTCTGCCTCTTCCCACCCAGGCGGAGCTGCTGGGGCTGCCAGGGAGCTGCCTGACAGACTCTGGCTCAGCCGAGCTCTCTGAAGGGGCAGGGGGCAGGAACAGACGTGTGCATGGAGTTGGGCCTTGGCCTGGGAGTGTGGACCCCCGAGCTGGTCCCCAGGCTCGGGGCCATGGGCCCGGAGAGAGGACCACCCCAAAGCACTTTTCTCCCGGGTTTCAGAGCAGTGTGCGCGATTTGCGGGAACAGCCGGCCAGAGTGCTTCCAAAACGGCCTTTGGAGGCAGGCGGGGAGGTGTGCCAGAGGGAGAGGGCCGGTTCTGCTGGGAGGCCCCACAGGCCAGAGGCACAACCCAGCGAGGCCCCTGCCCTTGGCCAGCCTTGCCCAGGCCTTCCTGGCGTCCAGGGCTACTGCCCCACGAAGGGGCAGGCTGCAGGGAGTGTGTCCAGACATGCACGGGCAGCTACCCCAACTCAGCCCCGCTAGGGCCTTTCCCCTGGGCCTAGGCCTCAGCTGAGGCCTACTGGGTGGGAAGGTGCTGGCAGGGGCTGTCTCCACACTGCAACGTCCCAGGAGGCAGAGCCTTCTGGCAGAGGGAAGAGGGGAGCAACGGGGTGGATGCCCAAGCCGTCTTTGCCCCAGCTGCCTCAGGGGAGCAGGGAGAGCAAGAGGCCCACTGTGATCCTAGGTCGGCTCTGCCTCTTCCCACCCAGGCGGAGCTGCTGGGGCTGCCAGGGAGCTGCCTGACAGACTCTGGCTCAGCCGAGCTCTCTGAAGGGGCAGGGGGCAGGAACAGACGTGTGCATGGAGTTGGGCCTTGGCCTGGGAGTGTGGACCCCCGAGCTGGTCCCCAGGCTCGGGGCCATGGGCCCGGAGAGAGGACCACCCCAAAGCACTTTTCTCCCGGGTTTCAGAGCAGTGTGCGCGATTTGCGGGAACAGCCGGCCAGAGTGCTTCCAAAACGGCCTTTGGAGGCAGGCGGGGAGGTGTGCCAGAGGGGGAGGGGGCCGTTTCTGCTGGGAGGCCCCACAGGCCAGAGGCACAACCCAGCGAGGCCCCTGCCCTTGGCCAGCCTTGCCCAGGCCTTCCTGGCGTCCAGGGCTACTGCCCCACGAAGGGGCAGGCTGCAGGGAGTGTGTCCAGACATGCACGGGCAGCTACCCCAACTCAGCCCCGCTAGGGCCTTTCCCCTGGGCCTAGGCCTCAGCTGAGGCCTACTGGGTGGGAAGGTGCTGGCAGGGGCTGTCTCCACACTGCAACGTCCCAGGAGGCAGAGCCTTCTGGCAGAGGGAAGAGGGGAGCAACGGGGTGGATGCCCAAGCCGTCTTTGCCCCAGCTGCCTCAGGGGAGCAGGGAGAGCAAGAGGCCCACTGTGATCCTAGGTCGGCTCTGCCTCTTCCCACCCAGGCGGAGCTGCTGGGGCTGCCAGGGAGCTGCCTGACAGACTCTGGCTCAGCCGAGCTCTCTGAAGGGGCAGGGGGCAGGAACAGACGTGTGCATGGAGTTGGGCCCTGGCCTGGGAGTGTGGACCCCCGAGCTGGTCCCCAGGCTCGGGGCCATGGGCCCGGAGAGAGGACCACCCCAAAGCACTTTTCTCCCGGGTTTCAGAGCAGTGTGCGCGATTTGCGGGAACAGCCGGCCAGAGTGCTTCCAAAACGGCCTTTGGAGGCAGGCGGGGAGGTGTGCCAGAGGGAGAGGGCCGGTTCTGCTGGGAGGCCCCACAGGCCAGAGGCACAACCCAGCGAGGCCCCTGCCCTTGGCCAGCCTTGCCCAGGCCTTCCTGGCGTCCAGGGCTACTGCCCCACGAAGGGGCAGGCTGCAGGGAGTGTGTCCAGACATGCACGGGCAGCTACCCCAACTCAGCCCCGCTAGGGCCTTTCCCCTGGGCCTAGGCCTCAGCTGAGGCCTACTGGGTGGGAAGGTGCTGGCAGGGGCTGTCTCCACACTGCAACGTCCCAGGAGGCAGAGCCTTCTGGCAGAGGGAAGAGGGGAGCAACGGGGTGGATCCCAAGCCGTCTTTGCCCCAGCTGCCTCAGGGGAGCAGGGAGAGCAAGAGGCCCACTGTGATCCTAGGTCGGCTCTGCCTCTTCCCACCCAGGCGGAGCTGCTGGGGCTGCCAGGGAGCTGCCTGACAGACTCTGGCTCAGCCGAGCTCTCTGAAGGGGCAGGGGGCAGGAACAGACGTGTGCATGGAGTTGGGCCTTGGCCTGGGAGTGTGGACCCCCGAGCTGGTCCCCAGGCTCGGGGCCATGGGCCCGGAGAGAGGACCACCCCAAAGCACTTTTCTCCCGGGTTTCAGAGCAGTGTGCGCGATTTGCGGGAACAGCCGGCCAGAGTGCTTCCAAAACGGCCTTTGGAGGCAGGGGGGGTGTGCCAGAGGGAGAGGGCCGGTTCTGCTGGGAGGCCCCACAGGCCAGAGGCACAACCCAGCGAGGCCCCTGCCCTTGGCCAGCCTTGCCCAGGCCTTCCTGGCGTCCAGGGCTACTGCCCCACGAAGGGGCAGGCTGCAGGGAGTGTGTCCAGACATGCACGGGCAGCTACCCCAACTCAGCCCCGCTAGGGCCTTTCCCCTGGGCCTAGGCCTCAGCTGAGGCCTACTGGGTGGGAAGGTGCTGGCAGGGGCTGTCTCCACACTGCAACGTCCCAGGAGGCAGAGCCTTCTGGCAGAGGGAAGAGGGGAGCAACGGGGTGGATGCCCAAGCCGTCTTTGCCCCAGCTGCCTCAGGGGAGCAGGGAGAGCAAGAGGCCCACTGTGATCCTAGGTCGGCTCTGCCTCTTCCCACCCAGGCGGAGCTGCTGGGGCTGCCAGGGAGCTGCCTGACAGACTCTGGCTCAGCCGAGCTCTCTGAAGGGGCAGGGGGCAGGAACAGACGTGTGCATGGAGTTGGGCCTTGGCCTGGGAGTGTGGACCCCCGAGCTGGTCCCCAGGCTCGGGGCCATGGGCCCGGAGAGAGGACCACCCCAAAGCACTTTTCTCCCGGGTTTCAGAGCAGTGTGCGCGATTTGCGGGAACAGCCGGCCAGAGTGCTTCCAAAACGGCCTTTGGAGGCAGGCGGGGGAGGTGTGCCAGAGGGAGAGGGCCGGTTCTGCTGGGAGGCCCCACAGGCCAGAGGCACAACCCAGCGAGGCCCCTGCCCTTGGCCAGCCTTGCCCAGGCCTTCCTGGCGTCCAGGGCTACTGCCCCACGAAGGGGCAGGCTGCAGGGAGTGTGTCCAGACATGCACGGGCAGCTACCCCAACTCAGCCCCGCTAGGGCCTTTCCCCTGGGCCTAGGCCTCAGCTGAGGCCTACTGGGTGGGAAGGTGCTGGCAGGGGCTGTCTCCACACTGCAACGTCCCAGGAGGCAGAGCCTTCTGGCAGAGGGAAGAGGGGAGCAACGGGGTGGATGCCCAAGCCGTCTTTGCCCCAGCTGCCTCAGGGGAGCAGGGAGAGCAAGAGGCCCACTGTGATCCTAGGTCGGCTCTGCCTCTTCCCACCCAGGCGGAGCTGCTGGGGCCAGGGAGCTGCCTGACAGACTCTGGCTCAGGGGCTCAGCCGAGCTCTCTGAAGGGGCAGGGGGCAGGAACAGACGTGTGCATGGAGTTGGGGCCTGAAGGGGCAGGGGGCAGGGGTGTGTGGAGTTGGGCCTTGGCCTGGGAGTGTGGACCCCCGAGCTGGTCCCCAGGCTCGGGGCCATGGGCCCGGAGAGAGGACCACCCCAAAGCACTTTTCTCCCGGGTTTCAGAGCAGTGTGCGCGATTTGCGGGAACAGCCGGCCAGAGTGCTTCCAAAACGGCCTTTGGAGGCAGGCGGGGAGGTGTGCCAGAGGGAGAGGGCCGGTTCTGCTGGGAGGCCCCACAGGCCAGAGGCACAACCCAGCAGCGAGGCCCCTGCCCTTGGCCAGCCTTGCCCAGGCCTTCCTGGCGTCCAGGGCTACTGCCCCACGAAGGGGCAGGCTGCAGGGAGTGTGTCCAGACATGCACGGGCAGCTACCCCAACTCAGCCCCGCTAGGGCCTTTCCCCTGGGCCTAGGCCTCAGCTGAGGCCTACTGGGTGGGAAGGTGCTGGCAGGGGCTGTCTCCACACTGCAACGTCCCAGGAGGCAGAGCCTTCTGGCAGAGGGAAGAGGGGAGCAACGGGGTGGATGCCCAAGCCGTCTTTGCCCCAGCTGCCTCAGGGGAGCAGGGAGAGCAAGAGGCCCACTGTGATCCTAGGTCGGCTCTGCCTCTTCCCACCCAGGCGGAGCTGCTGGGGCTGCCAGGGAGCTGCCTGACAGACTCTGGCTCAGCCGAGCTCTCTGAAGGGGCAGGGGGCAGGAACAGACGTGTGCATGGAGTTGGGCCTTGGCCTGGGAGTGTGGACCCCCGAGCTGGTCCCAGGCTCGGGGCCATGGGCCCGGAGAGAGGACCACCCCAAAGCACTTTTCTCCCGGGTTTCAGAGCAGTGTGCGCGATTTGCGGGAACAGCCGGCCAGAGTGCTTCCAAAACGGCCTTTGGAGGCAGGCGGGGAGGTGTGCCAGAGGGAGAGGGCCGGTTCTGCTGGGAGGCCCCACAGGCCAGAGGCACAACCCAGCGAGGCCCCTGCCCTTGGCCAGCCTTGCCCAGGCCTTCCTGGCGTCCAGGGCTACTGCCCCACGAAGGGGCAGGCTGCAGGGAGTGTGTCCAGACATGCACGGGGGCAGCTACCCCAACTCAGCCCCGCTAGGGCCTTTCCCCTGGGCCTAGGCCTCAGCTGAGGCCTACTGGGTGGGAAGGTGCTGGCAGGGGCTGTCTCCACACTGCAACGTCCCAGGAGGCAGAGCCTTCTGGCAGAGGGAAGAGGGGAGCAACGGGGTGGATGCCCAAGCCGTCTTTGCCCCAGCTGCCTCAGGGGAGCAGGGAGAGCAAGAGGCCCACTGTGATCCTAGGTCGGCTCTGCCTCTTCCCACCCAGGCGGAGCTGCTGGGGCTGCCAGGGAGCTGCCTGACAGACTCTGGCTCAGCCGAGCTCTCTGAAGGGGCAGGGGGCAGGAACAGACGTGTGCATGGAGTTGGGCCTTGGCCTGGGAGTGTGGACCCCCGAGCTGGTCCCCAGGCTCGGGGCCATGGGCCCCGAGAGAGAGGACCACCCCAAAGCACTTTTCTCCCGGGTTTCAGAGCAGTGTGCGCGATTTGCGGGAACAGCCGGCCAGAGTGCTTCCAAAACGGCCTTTGGAGGCAGGCGGGGAGGTGTGCCAGAGGGAGAGGGCCGGTTCTGCTGGGAGGCCCCACAGGCCAGAGGCACAACCCAGCGAGGCCCCTGCCCTTGGCCAGCCTTGCCCAGGCCTTCCTGGCGTCCAGGGCTACTGCCCCCCACGAAGGGGCAGGCTGCAGGGAGTGTGTCCAGACATGCACGGGCAGCTACCCCAACTCACCAGCCCCGCTAGGGCCTTTCCCCTGGGCCTAGGCCTCAGCTGAGGCCTACTGGGTGGGAAGGTGCTGCTGGCAGGGGCTGTCTCTCCACACTGCAACGTCCCAGGAGGCAGAGCCTTCTGGCAGAGGGAAGAGGGGAGCAACGGGGTGGATGCCCAAGCCGTCTTTGCCCCAGCTGCCTCAGGGGAGCAGGGAGAGCAAGAGGCCCACTGTGATCCTAGGTCGGCTCTGCCTCTTCCCACCCAGGCGGAGCTGCTGGGGCTGCCAGGGAGCTGCCTGACAGACTCTGGCTCAGCCGAGCTCTCTGAAGGGGCAGGGGGCAGGAACAGACGTGTGCATGGAGTTGGGCCTTGGCCTGGGAGTGTGGACCCCCGAGCTGGTCCCCAGGCTCGGGGCCATGGGCCCGGAGAGAGGACCACCCCAAAGCACTTTTCTCCCGGGTTTCAGAGCAGTGTGCGCGATTTGCGGGAACAGCCGGCCAGAGTGCTTCCAAAACGGCCTTTGGAGGCAGGCGGGGAGGTGTGCCAGAGGGAGAGGGCCGGTTCTGCTGGGAGGCCCCACAGGCCAGAGGCACAACCCAGCGAGGCCCCTGCCCTTGGCCAGCCTTGCCCAGGCCTTCCTGGCGTCCAGGGCTACTGCCCCACGAAGGGGCAGGCTGCAGGGAGTGTGTCCAGACATGCACGGGCAGCTACCCCAACTCAGCCCCGCTAGGGCCTTTCCCCTGGGCCTAGGCCTCAGCTGAGGCCTACTGGGTGGGAAGGTGCTGGCAGGGGCTGTCTCCACACTGCAACGTCCCAGGAGGCAGAGCCTTCTGGCAGAGGGAAGAGGGGAGCAACGGGGTGGATGCCCAAGCCGTCTTTGCCCCAGCTGCCTCAGGGGAGCAGGGAGAGCAAGAGGCCCACTGTGATCCTAGGTCGGCTCTGCCTCTTCCCACCCAGGCGGAGCTGCTGGGGCTGCCAGGGAGCTGCCTGACAGACTCTGGCTCAGCCGAGCTCTCTGAAGGGGCAGGGGGCAGGAACAGACGTGTGCATGGAGTTGGGCCTTGGCCTGGGAGTGTGGACCCCCGAGCTGGTCCCCAGGCTCGGGGCCATGGGCCCGGAGAGAGGACCACCCCAAAGCACTTTTCTCTCCCGGGTTTCAGAGCAGTGTGCGCGATTTGCGGGAACAGCCGGCCAGAGTGCTTCCAAAACGGCCTTTGGAGGCAGGCGGGGAGGTGTGCCAGAGGGAGAGGGCCGGTTCTGCTGGGAGGCCCCACAGGCCAGAGGCACAACCCAGCGAGGCCCCTGCCCTTGGCCAGCCTTGCCCAGGCCTTCCTGGCGTCCAGGGCTACTGCCCCACGAAGGGGCAGGCTGCAGGGAGTGTGTCCAGACATGCACGGGCAGCTACCCCAACTCAGCCCCGCTAGGGCCTTTCCCCTGGGCCTAGGCCTCAGCTGAGGCCTACTGGGTGGGAAGGTGCTGGCAGGGGCTGTCTCCACACTGCAACGTCCCAGGAGGCAGAGCCTTCTGGCAGAGGGAAGAGGGGAGCAACGGGGTGGATGCCCAAGCCGTCTTTGCCCCAGCTGCCTCAGGGGAGCAGGGAGAGCAAGAGGCCCACTGTGATCCTAGGTCGGCTCTGCCTCTTCCCACCCAGGCGGAGCTGCTGGGGCTGCCAGGGAGCTGCCTGACAGACTCTGGCTCAGCCGAGCTCTCTGAAGGGGCAGGGGGCAGGAACAGACGTGTGCATGGAGTTGGGCCTTGGCCTGGGAGTGTGGACCCCCGAGCTGGTCCCCAGGCTCGGGGCCATGGGCCCGGAGAGAGGACCACCCCAAAAGCACTTTTCTCCCGGGTTTCAGAGCAGTGTGCGCGATTTGCGGGAACAGCCGGCCAGAGTGCTTCCAAAACGGCCTTTGGAGGCAGGCGGGGAGGTGTGCCAGAGGGAGAGGGCCGGTTCTGCTGGGAGGCCCCACAGGCCAGAGGCACAACCCAGCGAGGCCCCTGCCCTTGGCCAGCCTTGCCCAGGCCTTCCTGGCGTCCAGGGCTACTGCCCCACGAAGGGGCAGGCTGCAGGGAGTGTGTCCAGACATGCACGGGCAGCTACCCCAACTCAGCCCCGCTAGGGCCTTTCCCCTGGGCCTAGGCCTCAGCTGAGGCCTACTGGGTGGGAAGGTGCTGGCAGGGGCTGTCTCCACACTGCAACGTCCCAGGAGGCAGAGCCTTCTGGCAGAGGGAAGAGGGGAGCAACGGGGTGGATGCCCAAGCCGTCTTTGCCCCAGCTGCCTCAGGGGAGCAGGGAGAGCAAGAGGCCCACTGTGATCCTAGGTCGGCTCTGCCTCTTCCCACCCAGGCGGAGCTGCTGGGGCTGCCAGGGAGCTGCCTGACAGACTCTGGCTCAGCCGAGCTCTCTGAAGGGGCAGGGGGCAGGAACAGACGTGTGCATGGAGTTGGGCCTTGGCCTGGGAGTGTGGACCCCCGAGCTGGTCCCCAGGCTCGGGGCCATGGGCCCGAGAGAGAGGACCACCCCAAAGCACTTTTCCCCGGGTTTCAGAGCAGTGTGCGCGATTTGCGGGAACAGCCGGCCAGAGTGCTTCCAAAACGGCCTTTGGAGGCAGGCGGGGAGGTGTGCCAGAGGGAGAGGGCCGGTTCTGCTGGGAGGCCCCACAGGCCAGAGGCACAACCCAGCGAGGCCCCTGCCCTTGGCCAGCCTTGCCCAGGCCTTCCTGGCGTCCAGGGCTACTGCCCCACGAAGGGGCAGGCTGCAGGGAGTGTGTCCAGACATGCACGGGCAGCTACCCCAACTCAGCCCCGCTAGGGCCTTTCCCCTGGGCCTAGGCCTCAGCTGAGGCCTACTGGGTGGGAAGGTGCTGGCAGGGGCTGTCTCCACACTGCAACGTCCCAGGAGGCAGAGCCTTCTGGCAGAGGGAAGAGGGGAGCAACGGGGTGGATGCCCAAGCCGTCTTTGCCCCAGCTGCCTCAGGGGAGCAGGGAAGGCAAGAGGCCCACTGTGATCCTAGGTCGGCTCTGCCTCTTCCCACCCAGGCGGAGCTGCTGGGGCTGCCAGGGAGCTGCCTGACAGACTCTGGCTCAGCCGAGCTCTCTGAAGGGGCAGGGGGCAGGAACAGACGTGTGCATGGAGTTGGGCCTTGGCCTGGGAGTGTGGACCCCCGAGCTGGTCCCCAGGCTCGGGGCCATGGGCCCGGAGAGAGGACCACCCCAAAGCACTTTTCTCCCGGGTTTCAGAGCAGTGTGCGCGATTTGCGGGAACAGCCGGCCAGAGTGCTTCCAAAACGGCCTTTGGAGGCAGGCGGGGAGGTGTGCCAGAGGGAGAGGGCCGGTTCTGCTGGGAGGCCCCACAGGCCAGAGGCACAACCCAGCGAGGCCCCTGCCCTTGGCCAGCCTTGCCCAGGCCTTCCTGGCGTCCAGGGCTACTGCCCCACGAAGGGGCAGGCTGCAGGGAGTGTGTCCAGACATGCACGGGCAGCTACCCCAACTCAGCCCCGCTAGGGCCTTTCCCCTGGGCCTAGGCCTCAGCTGAGGCCTACTGGGTGGGAAGGTGCTGGCAGGGGCTGTCTCCACACTGCAACGTCCCAGGAGGCAGAGCCTTCTGGCAGAGGGAAGAGGGGAGCAACGGGGTGGATGCCCAAGCCGTCTTTGCCCCAGCTGCCTCAGGGGAGCAGGGAGAGCAAGAGGCCCACTGTGATCCTAGGTCGGCTCTGCCTCTTCCCACCCAGGCGGAGCTGCTGGGGCTGCCAGGGAGCTGCCTGACAGACTCTGGCTCAGCCGAGCTCTCTGAAGGGGCAGGGGGCAGGAACAGACGTGTGCATGGAGTTGGGCCTTGGCCTGGGAGTGTGGACCCCCGAGCTGGTCCCCAGGCTCGGGGCCATGGGCCCGGAGAGAGGACCACCCCAAAGCACTTTTTCTCCCGGGTTTCAGAGCAGTGTGCGCGATTTGCGGGAACAGCCGGCCAGAGTGCTTCCAAACGGGCCTTTGGAGGCAGGCGGGGAGGTGTGCCAGAGGGAGAGGGCCGGTTCTGCTGGGAGGCCCCACAGGCCAGAGGCACAACCCAGCGAGGCCCCTGCCCTTGGCCAGCCTTGCCCAGGCCTTCCTGGCGTCCAGGGCTACTGCCCCACGAAGGGGCAGGCTGCAGGGAGTGTGTCCAGACATGCACGGGCAGCTACCCCAACTCAGCCCCGCTAGGGCCTTTCCCCTGGGCCTAGGCCTCAGCTGAGGCCTACTGGGTGGGAAGGTGCTGGCAGGGGCTGTCTCCACACTGCAACGTCCCAGGAGGCAGAGCCTTCTGGCAGAGGGAAGAGGGGAGCAACGGGGTGGATGCCCAAGCCGTCTTTGCCCCAGCTGCCTCAGGGGAGCAGGGAGAGCAAGAGGCCCACTGTGATCCTAGGTCGGCTCTGCCTCTTCCCACCCAGGCGGAGCTGCTGGGGCTGCCAGGGAGCTGCCTGACAGACTCTGGCTCAGCCGAGCTCTCTCTGAAGGGGCAGGGGGCAGGAACAGACGTGTGCATGGAGTTGGGCCTTGGCCTGGGAGTGTGGACCCCCGAGCTGGTCCCCAGGCTCGGGGCCATGGGCCCGGAGAGAGGACCACCACCCCAAAGCACTTTTCTCCCGGGTTTCAGAGCAGTGTGCGCGATTTGCGGGAACAGCCGGCCAGAGTGCTTCCAAAACGGCCTTTGGAGGCAGGCGGGGAGGTGTGCCAGAGGGAGAGGGCCGGTTCTGCTGGGAGGCCCCACAGGCCAGAGGCACAACCCAGCGAGGCCCCTGCCCTTGGCCAGCCTTGCCCAGGCCTTCCTGGCGTCCAGGGCTACTGCCCCACGAAGGGGCAGGCTGCAGGGAGTGTGTCCAGACATGCACGGGCAGCTACCCCAACTCAGCCCCGCTAGGGCCTTTCCCCTGGGCCTAGGCCTCAGCTGAGGCCTACTGGGTGGGAAGGTGCTGGCAGGGGCTGTCTCCACACTGCAACGTCCCAGGAGGAGGCAGAGCCTTCTGGCAGAGGGAAGAGGGGAGCAACGGGGTGGATGCCCAAGCCGTCTTTGCCCCAGCTGCCTCAGGGGAGCAGGGAGAGCAAGAGGCCCACTGTGATCCTAGGTCGGCTCTGCCTCTTCCCACCCAGGCGGAGCTGCTGGGGCTGCCAGGGAGCTGCCTGACAGACTCTGGCTCAGCCGAGCTCTCTGAAGGGGCAGGGGGCAGGAACAGACGTGTGCATGGAGTTGGGCCTTGGCCTGGGAGTGTGGACCCCCGAGCTGGTCCCCAGGCTCGGGGCCATGGGCCCGGAGAGAGGACCACCCCAAAGCACTTTTCTCCCGGGTTTCAGAGCAGTGTGCGCGATTTGCGGGAACAGCCGGCCAGAGTGCTTCCAAAACGGCCTTTGGAGGCAGGCGGGGAGGTGTGCCAGAGGGAGAGGGCCGGTTCTGCTGGGAGGCCCCACAGGCCAGAGGCACAACCCAGCGAGGCCCCTGCCCTTGGCCACCTTTGCCCAGGCCTTCCTGGCGTCCAGGGCTACTGCCCCACGAAGGGGCAGGCTGCAGGGAGTGTGTCCAGACATGCACGGGCAGCTACCCCAACTCAGCCCCGCTAGGGCCTTTCCCCTGGGCCTAGGCCTCAGCTGAGGCCTACTGGGTGGGAAGGTGCTGGCAGGGGCTGTCTCCACACTGCAACGTCCCAGGAGGCAGAGCCTTCTGGCAGAGGGAAGAGGGGAGCAACGGGGTGGATGCCCAAGCCGTCTTTGCCCCAGCTGCCTCAGGGGAGCAGGGAGAGCAAGAGGCCCACTGTGATCCTAGGTCGGCTCTGCCTCTTCCCACCCAGGCGGAGCTGCTGGGGCTGCCAGGGAGCTGCCTGACAGACTCTGGCTCAGCCGAGCTCTCTGAAGGGGCAGGGGGCAGGAACAGACGTGTGCATGGAGTTGGGCCTTGGCCTGGGAGTGTGGACCCCCGAGCTGGTCCCCAGGCTCGGGGCCATGGGCCCGGAGAGAGGACCACCCCAAAGCACTTTTCTCCCGGGTTTCAGAGCAGTGTGCGCGATTTGCGGGAACAGCCGGCCAGAGTGCTTCCAAAACGGCCTTTGGAGGCAGGCGGGGAGGTGTGCCAGAGGGAGAGGGCCGGTTCTGCTGGGAGGCCCCACAGGCCAGAGGCACAACCCAGCGAGGCCCCTGCCCTTGGCCAGCCTTGCCCAGGCCTTCCTGGCGTCCAGGGCTACTGCCCCACGAAGGGGCAGGCTGCAGGGCAGGGAGTGTGTCCAGACATGCACGGGCAGCTACCCCAACTCAGCCCCGCTAGGGCCTTTCCCCTGGGCCTAGGCCTCAGCTGAGGCCTACTGGGTGGGAAGGTGCTGGCAGGGGCTGTCTCCACACTGCAACGTCCCAGGAGGCAGAGCCTTCTGGCAGAGGGAAGAGGGGAGCAACGGGGTGGATGCCCAAGCCGTCTTTGCCCCAGCTGCCTCAGGGGAGCAGGGAGAGCAAGAGGCCCACTGTGATCCTAGGTCGGCTCTGCCTCTTCCCACCCAGGCGGAGCTGCTGGGGCTGCCAGGGAGCTGCCTGACAGACTCTGGCTCAGCCGAGCTCTCTGAAGGGGCAGGGGGCAGGAACAGACGTGTGCATGGAGTTGGGCCTTGGCCTGGGAGTGTGGACCCCCGAGCTGGTCCCCAGGCTCGGGGCCATGGGCCCGGAGAGAGGACCACCCCAAAGCACTTTTCTCCCGGGTTTCAGAGCAGTGTGCGCGATTTGCGGGAACAGCCGGCCAGAGTGCTTCCAAAACGGCCTTTGGAGGCAGGCGGGGGGGAGGTGTGCCAGAGGGAGAGGGCCGGTTCTGCTGGGAGGCCCCACAGGCCAGAGGCACAACCCAGCGAGGCCCCTGCCCTTGGCCAGCCTTGCCCAGGCCTTCCTGGCGTCCAGGGCTACTGCCCCACGAAGGGGCAGGCTGCAGGGAGTGTGTCCAGACATGCACGGGCAGCTACCCCCCAACTCAGCCCCTAGCTCCTTTCCCCTGGGCCTAGGCCTCAGCTGAGGCCTACTGGGTGGGAAGGTGCTGGCAGGGGCTGTCTCCACACTGCAACGTCCCAGGAGGCAGAGCCTTCTGGCAGAGGGAAGAGGGGAGCAACGGGGTGGATGCCCAAGCCGTCTTTGCCCCAGCTGCCTCAGGGGAGCAGGGAGAGCAAGAGGCCCACTGTGATCCTAGGTCGGCTCTGCCTCTTCCCACCCAGGCGGAGCTGCTGGGGCTGCCAGGGAGCTGCCTGACAGACTCTGGCTCAGCCGAGCTCTCTGAAGGGGCAGGGGGCAGGAACAGACGTGTGCATGGAGTTGGGCCTTGGCCTGGGAGTGTGGACCCCCGAGCTGGTCCCCAGGCTCGGGGCCATGGGCCCGGAGAGAGGACCACCCCAAAGCACTTTTCTCCCGGGTTTCAGAGCAGTGTGCGCGATTTGCGGGAACAGCCGGCCAGAGTGCTTCCAAAACGGCCTTTGGAGGCAGGCGGGGAGGTGTGCCAGAGGGAGAGGGCCGGTTCTGCTGGGAGGCCCCACAGGCCAGAGGCACAACCCAGCGAGGCCCCCCTGCCCTTGGCCAGCCTTGCCCAGGCCTTCCTGGCGTCCAGGGCTACTGCCCCACGAAGGGGCAGGCTGCAGGGAGTGTGTCCAGACATGCACGGGCAGCTACCCCAACTCAGCCCCGCTAGGGCCTTTCCCCTGGGCCTAGGCCTCAGCTGAGGCCTACTGGGTGGGAAGGTGCTGGCAGGGGCTGTCTCCACACTGCAACGTCCCAGGAGGCAGAGCCTTCTGGCAGAGGGAAGAGGGGAGCAACGGGGTGGATGCCCAAGCCGTCTTTGCCCCAGCTGCCTCAGGGGAGCAGGGAGAGCAAGAGGCCCACTGTGATCCTAGGTCGGCTCTGCCTCTTCCCACCCAGGCGGAGCTGCTGGGGCTGCCAGGGAGCTGCCTGACAGACTCTGGCTCAGCCGAGCTCTCTGAAGGGGCAGGGGGGGGCAGGAACAGACGTGTGCATGGAGTTGGGCCTTGGCCTGGGAGTGTGGACCCCCGAGCTGGTCCCCAGGCTCGGGGCCATGGGCCCGAAGAGAGGACCACCCCAAAGCACTTTTCTCCCGGGTTTCAGAGCAGTGTGCGCGATTTGCGGGAACAGCCGGCCAGAGTGCTTCCAAAACGGCCTTTTGGAGGCAGGCGGGGAGGTGTGCCAGAGGGAGAGGGCCGGTTCTGCTGGGAGGCCCCACAGGCCAGAGGCACAACCCAGCGAGGCCCCTGCCCTTGGCCAGCCTTGCCCAGGCCTTCCTGGCGTCCAGGGCTACTGCCCCACGAAGGGGCAGGCTGCAGGGAGTGTGTCCAGACATGCACGGGCAGCTACCCCAACTCAGCCCCGCTAGGGCCTTTCCCCTGGGCCTAGGCCTCAGCTGAGGCCTACTGGGTGGGAAGGTGCTGGCAGGGGCTGTCTCCACACTGCAACGTCCCAGGAGGCAGAGCCTTCTGGCAGAGGGAAGAGGGGAGCAACGGGGTGGATGCCCAAGCCGTCTTTGCCCCAGCTGCCTCAGGGGAGCAGGGAGAGCAAGAGGCCCACTGTGATCCTAGGTCGGCTCTGCCTCTTCCCACCCAGGCGGAGCTGCTGGGGCTGCCAGGGAGCTGCCTGACAGACTCTGGCTCAGCCGAGCTCTCTGAAGGGGCAGGGGGCAGGAACAGACGTGTGCATGGAGTTGGGCCTTGGCCTGGGAGTGTGGACCCCCGAGCTGGTCCCCAGGCTCGGGGCCATGGGCCCGGAGAGAGGACCACCCCAAAGCACTTTTCTCCCGGGTTTCAGAGCAGTGTGCGCGATTTGCGGGAACAGCCGGCCAGAGTGCTTCCAAAACGGCCTTTGGAGGCAGGCGGGGAGGTGTGCCAGAGGGAGAGGGCCGGTTCTGCTGGGAGGCCCCACAGGCCAGAGGCACAACCCAGCGAGGCCCCTGCCCTTGGCCAGCCTTGCCCAGGCCTTCCTGGCGTCCAGGGCTACTGCCCCACGAAGGGGCAGGCTGCAGGGAGTGTGTCCAGACATGCACGGGCAGCTACCCCAACTCAGCCCCGCTAGGGCCTTTCCCCTGGGCCTAGGCCTCAGCTGAGGCCTACTGGGTGGGAAGGTGCTGGCAGGGGCTGTCTCCACACTGCAACGTCCCAGGAGGCAGAGCCTTCTGGCAGAGGGAAGAGGGGAGCAACGGGGTGGATGCCCAAGCCGTCTTTGCCCCAGCTGCCTCAGGGGAGCAGGGAGAGCAAGAGGCCCACTGTGATCCTAGGTCGGCTCTGCCTCTTCCCACCCAGGCGGAGCTGCTGGGGCTGCCAGGGAGCTGCCTGACAGACTCTGGCTCAGCCGAGCTCTCTGAAGGGGCAGGGGGCAGGAACAGACGTGTGCATGGAGTTGGGCCTTGGCCTGGGAGTGTGGACCCCCGAGCTGGTCCCCAGGCTCGGGGCCATGGGCCCGGAGAGAGGACCACCCCAAAGCACTTTTCTCCCGGGTTTCAGAGCAGTGTGCGCGATTTGCGGGAACAGCCGGCCAGAGTGCTTCCAAAACGGCCTTTGGAGGCAGGGGGAGGTGTGCCAGAGGGAGAGGGCCGGTTCTGCTGGGAGGCCCCACAGGCCAGAGGCACAACCCAGCGAGGCCCCTGCCCTTGGCCAGCCTTGCCCAGGCCTTCCTGGCGTCCAGGGCTACTGCCCCACGAAGGGGCAGGCTGCAGGGAGTGTGTCCAGACATGCACGGGCAGCTACCCCAACTCAGCCCCGCTAGGGCCTTTCCCCTGGGCCTAGGCCTCAGCTGAGGCCTACTGGGTGGGAAGGTGCTGGCAGGGGCTGTCTCCACACTGCAACGTCCCAGGAGGCAGAGCCTTCTGGCAGAGGGAAGAGGGGAGCAACGGGGTGGATGCCCAAGCCGTCTTTGCCCCAGCTGCCTCAGGGGAGCAGGGAGAGCAAGAGGCCCACTGTGATCCTAGGTCGGCTCTGCCTCTTCCACCCAGGCGGAGCTGCTGGGGCTGCCAGGGAGCTGCCTGACAGACTCTGGCTCAGCCGAGCTCTCTGAAGGGGCAGGGGGCAGGAACAGACGTGTGCATGGAGTTGGGCCTTGGCCTGGGAGTGTGGACCCCCGAGCTGGTCCCCAGGCTCGGGGCCATGGGCCCGGAGAGAGGACCACCCCAAAGCACTTTTCTCCCGGGTTTCAGAGCAGTGTGCGCGATTTGCGGGAACAGCCGGCCAGAGTGCTTCCAAAACGGCCTTTGGAGGCAGGCGGGGAGGTGTGCCAGAGGGAGAGGGCCGGTTCTGCTGGGAGGCCCCACAGGCCAGAGGCACAACCCAGCGAGGCCCCTGCCCTTGGCCAGCCTTGCCCAGGCCTTCCTGGCGTCCAGGGCTACTGCCCCACGAAGGGGCAGGCTGCAGGGAGTGTGTCCAGACATGCACGGGCAGCTACCCCAACTCAGCCCCGCTAGGGCCTTTCCCCTGGGCCTAGGCCTCAGCTGAGGCCTACTGGGTGGGAAGGTGCTGGCAGGGGCTGTCTCCACACTGCAACGTCCCAGGAGGCAGAGCCTTCTGGCAGAGGGAAGAGGGGAGCAACGGGGTGGATGCCCAAGCCGTCTTTGCCCCAGCTGCCTCAGGGGAGCAGGGAGAGCAAGAGGCCCACTGTGATCCTAGGTCGGCTCTGCCTCTTCCCACCCAGGCGGAGCTGCTGGGGCTGCCAGGGAGCTGCCTGACAGACTCTGGCTCAGCCGAGCTCTCTGAAGGGGCAGGGGGCAGGAACAGAGTGTGCATGGAGTTGGGCCTTGGCCTGGGAGTGTGGACCCCCGAGCTGGTCCCCAGGCTCGGGGCCATGGGCCCGGAGAGAGGACCACCCCAAAGCACTTTTCTCCCGGGTTTCAGAGCAGTGTGCGCGATTTGCGGGAACAGCCGGCCAGAGTGCTTCCAAAACGGCCTTTGGAGGCAGGCGGGGAGGTGTGCCAGAGGGAGAGGGCCGGTCTGCTGCTGGGAGGCCCCACAGGCCAGAGGCACAACCCAGCGAGGCCCCTGCCCTTGGCCAGCCTTGCCCAGGCCTTCCTGGCGTCCAGGGCTACTGCCCCACGAAGGGGCAGGCTGCAGGGAGTGTGTCCAGACATGCACGGGCAGCTACCCCAACTCAGCCCCGCTAGGGCCTTTCCCCTGGGCCTAGGCCTCAGCTGAGGCCTACTGGGTGGGAAGGTGCTGGCAGGGGCTGTCTCCACACTGCAACGTCCCAGGAGGCAGAGCCTTCTGGCAGAGGGAAGAGGGGAGCAACGGGGTGGATGCCCAAGCCGTCTTTGCCCCAGCTGCCTCAGGGGAGCAGGGAGAGCAAGAGGCCCACTGTGATCCTAGGTCGGCTCTGCCTCTTCCCACCCAGGCGGAGCTGCTGGGGCTGCCAGGGAGCTGCCTGACAGACTCTGGCTCAGCCGAGCTCTCTGAAGGGGCAGGGGGCAGGAACAGACGTGTGCATGGAGTTGGGCCTTGGCCTGGGAGTGTGGACCCCCGAGCTGGTCCCCAGGCTCGGGGCCATGGGCCCGGAGAGAGGACCACCCCAAAGCACTTTTCTCCCGGGTTTCAGAGCAGTGTGCGCGATTTGCGGGAACAGCCGGCCAGAGTGCTTCCAAAACGGCCTTTGGAGGCAGGCGGGGAGGTGTGCCAGAGGGAGAGGGCCGGTTCTGCTGGGAGGCCCCACAGGCCAGAGGCACAACCCAGCGAGGCCCCTGCCCTTGGCCAGCCTTGCCCAGGCCTTCCTGGCGTCCAGGGCTACTGCCCCACGAAGGGGCAGGCTGCAGGGAGTGTGTCCAGACATGCACGGGCAGCTACCCCAACTCAGCCCCGCTAGGGCCTTTCCCCTGGGCCTAGGCCTCAGCTGAGGCCTACTGGGTGGGAAGGTGCTGGCAGGGGCTGTCTCCACACTGCAACGTCCCAGGAGGCAGAGCCTTCTGGCAGAGGGAAGAGGGGAGCAACGGGGTGGATGCCCAAGCCGTCTTTGCCCCAGCTGCCTCAGGGGAGCAGGGAGAGCAAGAGGCCCACTGTGATCCTAGGTCGGCTCTGCCTCTTCCCACCCAGGCGGAGCTGCTGGGGCTGCCAGGGAGCTGCCTGACAGACTCTGGCTCAGCCGAGCTCTCTGAAGGGGCAGGGGGCAGGAACAGACGTGTGCATGGAGTTGGGCCTTGGCCTGGGAGTGTGGACCCCCGAGCTGGTCCCCAGGCTCGGGGCCATGGGCCCGGAGAGAGGACCACCCCAAAGCACTTTTCTCCCGGGTTTCAGAGCAGTGTGCGCGATTTGCGGGAACAGCCGGCCAGAGTGCTTCCAAAACGGCCTTTGGAGGCAGGCGGGGAGGTGTGCCAGAGGGAGAGGGCCGGTTCTGCTGGGAGGCCCCACAGGCCAGAGGCACAACCCAGCGAGGCCCCTGCCCTTGGCCAGCCTTGCCCAGGCCTTCCTGGCGTCCAGGGCTACTGCCCCACGAAGGGGCAGGCTGCAGGGAGTGTGTCCAGACATGCACGGGCAGCTACCCCAACTCAGCCCCGCTAGGGCCTTTCCCCTGGGCCTAGGCCTCAGCTGAGGCCTACTGGGTGGGAAGGTGCTGGCAGGGGCTGTCTCCACACTGCAACGTCCCAGGAGGCAGAGCCTTCTGGCAGAGGGAAGAGGGGAGCAACGGGGTGGATGCCCAAGCCGTCTTTGCCCCAGCTGCCTCAGGGGAGCAGGGAGAGCAAGAGGCCCACTGTGATCCTAGGTCGGCTCTGCCTCTTCCCACCCAGGCGGAGCTGCTGGGGCTGCCAGGGAGCTGCCTGACAGACTCTGGCTCAGCCGAGCTCTCTGAAGGGGCAGGGGGCAGGAACAGACGTGTGCATGGAGTTGGGCCTTGGCCTGGGAGTGTGGACCCCCGAGCTGGTCCCCAGGCTCGGGGCCATGGGCCCGGAGAGAGGACCACCCCAAAGCACTTTTCTCCCGGGGGTCAGAGCAGTGTGCGCGATTTGCGGGAACAGCCGGCCAGAGTGCTTCCAAAACGGCCTTTGGAGGCAGGCGGGGGAGGTGTGCCAGAGGGAGAGGGCCGGTTCTGCTGGGAGGCCCCACAGGCCAGAGGCACAACCCAGCGAGGCCCCTGCCCTTGGCCAGCCTTGCCCAGGCCTTCCTGGCGTCCAGGGCTACTGCCCCACGAAGGGGCAGGCTGCAGGGAGTGTGTCCAGACATGCACGGGCAGCTACCCCAACTCAGCCCCGCTAGGGCCTTTCCCCTGGGCCTAGGCCTCAGCTGAGGCCTACTGGGTGGGAAGGTGCTGGCAGGGGCTGTCTCCACACTGCAACGTCCCAGGAGGCAGAGCCTTCTGGCAGAGGGAAGAGGGGAGCAACGGGGTGGATGCCCAAGCCGTCTTTGCCCCAGCTGCCTCAGGGGAGCAGGGAGAGCAAGAGGCCCACTGTGATCCTAGGTCGGCTCTGCCTCTTCCCACCCAGGCGGAGCTGCTGGGGCTGCCAGGGAGCTGCCTGACAGACTCTGGCTCAGCCGAGCTCTCTGAAGGGGCAGGGGGCAGGAACAGACGTGTGCATGGAGTTGGGCCTTGGCCTGGGAGTGTGGACCCCCGAGCTGGTCCCCAGGCTCGGGGCCATGGGCCCGGAGAGAGGACCACCCCAAAGCACTTTTCTCCCGGGTTTCAGAGCAGTGTGCGCGATTTGCGGGAACAGCCGGCCAGAGTGCTTCCAAAACGGCCTTTGGAGGCAGGCGGGGAGGTGTGCCAGAGGGAGAGGGCCGGTTCTGCTGGGAGGCCCCACAGGCCAGAGGCACAACCCAGCGAGGCCCCTGCCCTTGGCCAGCCTTGCCCAGGCCTTCCTGGCGTCCAGGGCTACTGCCCCACGAAGGGGCAGGCTGCAGGGAGTGTGTCCAGACATGCACGGGCAGCTACCCCAACTCAGCCCCGCTAGGGCCTTTCCCCTGGGCCTAGGCCTCAGCTGAGGCCTACTGGGTGGGAAGGTGCTGGCAGGGGCTGTCTCCACACTGCAACGTCCCAGGAGGCAGAGCCTTCTGGCAGAGGGAAGAGGGGAGCAACGGGGTGGATGCCCAAGCCGTCTTTGCCCCAGCTGCCTCAGGGGAGCAGGGAGAGCAAGAGGCCCACTGTGATCCTAGGTCGGCTCTGCCTCTTCCCACCCAGGCGGAGCTGCTGGGGCTGCCAGGGAGCTGCCTGACAGACTCTGGCTCAGCCGAGCTCTCTGAAGGGGCAGGGGGCAGGAACAGACGTGTGCATGGAGTTGGGCCTTGGCCTGGGAGTGTGGACCCCCGAGCTGGTCCCCAGGCTCGGGGCCATGGGCCCGGAGAGAGGACCACCCCAAAGCACTTTTCTCCCGGGTTTCAGAGCAGTGTGCGCGATTTGCGGGAACAGCCGGCCAGAGTGCTTCCAAAACGGCCTTTGGAGGCAGGCGGGGAGGTGTGCCAGAGGGAGAGGGGCCGGTTCTGCTGGGAGGCCCCACAGGCCAGAGGCACAACCCAGCGAGGCCCCTGCCCTTGGCCAGCCTTGCCCAGGCCTTCCTGGCGTCCAGGGCTACTGCCCCACGAAGGGGCAGGCTGCAGGGAGTGTGTCCAGACATGCACGGGCAGCTACCCCAACTCAGCCCCGCTAGGGCCTTTCCCCTGGGCCTAGGCCTCAGCTGAGGCCTACTGGGTGGGAAGGTGCTGGCAGGGGCTGTCTCCACACTGCAACGTCCCAGGAGGCAGAGCCTTCTGGCAGAGGGAAGAGGGGAGCAACGGGGTGGATGCCCAAGCCGTCTTTGCCCCAGCTGCCTCAGGGGAGCAGGGAGAGCAAGAGGCCCACTGTGATCCTAGGTCGGCTCTGCCTCTTCCCACCCAGGCGGAGCTGCTGGGGCTGCCAGGGAGCTGCCTGACAGACTCTGGCTCAGCCGAGCTCTCTGAAGGGGCAGGGGGCAGGAACAGACGTGTGCATGGAGTTGGGCCTTGGCCTGGGAGTGTGGACCCCCAGCTGGTCCCCAGGCTCGGGGCCATGGGCCCGGAGAGAGGACCACCCCAAAGCACTTTTCTCCCGGGTTTCAGAGCAGTGTGCGCGATTTGCGGGAACAGCCGGCCAGAGTGCTTCCAAAACGGCCTTTGGAGGCAGGGCGGGGAGGTGTGCCAGAGGGAGAGGGCCGGTTCTGCTGGGAGGCCCCACAGGCCAGAGGCACAACCCAGCGAGGCCCCTGCCCTTGGCCAGCCTTGCCCAGGCCTTCCTGGCGTCCAGGGCTACTGCCCCACGAAGGGGCAGGCTGCAGGGAGTGTGTCCAGACATGCACGGGCAGCTACCCCAACTCAGCCCCGCTAGGGCCTTTCCCCTGGGCCTAGGCCTCAGCTGAGGCCTACTGGGGGGAAGGTGCTGGCAGGGGCTGTCTCCACACTGCAACGTCCCAGGAGGCAGAGCCTTCTGGCAGAGGGAAGAGGGGCAACGGGGTGGATGCCCAAGCCGTCTTTGCCCCAGCTGCCTCAGGGGAGCAGGGAGAGCAAGAGGCCCACTGTGATCCTAGGTCGGCTCTGCCTCTTCCCACCCAGGCGGAGCTGCTGGGGCTGCCAGGGAGCTGCCTGACAGACTCTGGCTCAGCCGAGCTCTCTGAAGGGGCAGGGGGCAGGAACAGACGTGTGCATGGAGTTGGGCCTTGGCCTGGGAGTGTGGACCCCCGAGCTGGTCCCCAGGCTCGGGGCCATGGGCCCGGAGAGAGGACCACCCCAAAGCACTTTTCTCCCGGGTTTCAGAGCAGTGTGCGCGATTTGCGGGAACAGCCGGCCAGAGTGCTTCCAAAACGGCCTTTGGAGGCAGGCGGGGAGGTGTGCCAGAGGGAGAGGGCCGGTTCTGCTGGGAGGCCCCACAGGCCAGAGGCACAACCCAGCGAGGCCCCTGCCCTTGGCCAGCCTTGCCCAGGCCTTCCTGGCGTCCAGGGCTACTGCCCCACGAAGGGGCAGGCTGCAGGGAGTGTGTCCAGACATGCACGGGCAGCTACCCCAACTCAGCCCCGCTAGGGCCTTTCCCCTGGGCCTAGGCCTCAGCTGAGGCCTACTGGGTGGGAAGGTGCTGGCAGGGGCTGTCTCCACACTGCAACGTCCCAGGAGGCAGAGCCTTCTGGCAGAGGGAAGAGGGGAGCAACGGGGTGGATGCCCAAGCCGTCTTTGCCCCAGCTGCCTCAGGGGAGCAGGGAGAGCAAGAGGCCCACTGTGATCCTAGGTCGGCTCTGCCTCTTCCCACCCAGGCGGAGCTGCTGGGGCTGCCAGGGAGCTGCCTGACAGACTCTGGCTCAGCCGAGCTCTCTGAAGGGGCAGGGGGCAGGAACAGACGTGTGCATGGAGTTGGGCCTTGGCCTGGGAGTGTGGACCCCCGAGCTGGTCCCCAGGCTCGGGGCCATGGGCCCGGAGAGAGGACCACCCCAAAGCACTTTTCTCCCGGGTTTCAGAGCAGTGTGCGCGATTTGCGGGAACAGCCGGCCAGAGTGCTTCCAAAACGGCCTTTGGAGGCAGGCGGGGAGGTGTGCCAGAGGGAGAGGGCCGGTTCTGCTGGGAGGCCCCACAGGCCAGAGGCACAACCCAGCGAGGCCCCTGCCCTTGGCCAGCCTTGCCCAGGCCTTCCTGGCGTCCAGGGCTACTGCCCCACGAAGGGGCAGGCTGCAGGGAGTGTGTCCAGACATGCACGGGCAGCTACCCCAACTCAGCCCCGCTAGGGCCTTTCCCCTGGGCCTAGGCCTCAGCTGAGGCCTACTGGGTGGGAAGGTGCTGGCAGGGGCTGTCTCCACACTGCAACGTCCCAGGAGGCAGAGCCTTCTGGCAGAGGGAAGAGGGGAGCAACGGGGTGGATGCCCAAGCCGTCTTTGCCCCAGCTGCCTCAGGGGAGCAGGGAGAGCAAGAGGCCCACTGTGATCCTAGGTCGGCTCTGCCTCTTCCCACCCAGGCGGAGCTGCTGGGGCTGCCAGGGAGCTGCCTGACAGACTCTGGCTCAGCCGAGCTCTCTCTGAAGGGGCAGGGGGCAGGAACAGACGTGTGCATGGAGTTGGGCCTTGGCCTGGGAGTGTGGACCCCCGAGCTGGTCCCCAGGCTCGGGGCCATGGGCCCGGAGAGAGGACCACCCCAAAGCACTTTTCTCCCGGGTTTCAGAGCAGCAGTGTGCGCGATTTGCGGGAACAGCCGGCCAGAGTGCTTCCAAAACGGCCTTTGGAGGCAGGCGGGGAGGTGTGCCAGAGGGAGAGGGCCGGTTCTGCTGGGAGGCCCCACAGGCCAGAGGCACAACCCAGCGAGGCCCCTGCCCTTGGCCAGCCTTGCCCAGGCCTTCCTGGCGTCCAGGGCTACTGCCCCACGAAGGGGCAGGCTGCAGGGAGTGTGTCCAGACATGCACGGGCAGCTACCCCAACTCAGCCCCGCTAGGGCCTTTCCCCTGGGCCTAGGCCTCAGCTGAGGCCTACTGGGTGGGAAGGTGCTGGCAGGGGCTGTCTCCACACTGCAACGTCCCAGGAGGCAGAGCCTTCTGGCAGAGGGAAGAGGGGAGCAACGGGGTGGATGCCCAAGCCGTCTTTGCCCCAGCTGCCTCAGGGGAGCAGGGAGAGCAAGAGGCCCACTGTGATCCTAGGTCGGCTCTGCCTCTTCCCACCCAGGCGGAGCTGCTGGGGCTGCCAGGGAGCTGCCTGACAGACTCTGGCTCAGCCGAGCTCTCTGAAGGGGCAGGGGGCAGGAACAGACGTGTGCATGGAGTTGGGCCTTGGCCTGGGAGTGTGGACCCCCGAGCTGGTCCCCAGGCTCGGGGCCATGGGCCCGGAGAGAGGACCACCCCAAAGCACTTTTCTCCCGGGTTTCAGAGCAGTGTGCGCGATTTGCGGGAACAGCCGGCCAGAGTGCTTCCAAAACGGCCTTTGGAGGCAGGCGGGGAGGTGTGCCAGAGGGAGAGGGCCGGTTCTGCTGGGAGGCCCCACAGGCCAGAGGCACAACCCAGCGAGGCCCCTGCCCTTGGCCAGCCTTGCCCAGGCCTTCCTGGCGTCCAGGGCTACTGCCCCACGAAGGGGCAGGCTGCAGGGAGTGTGTCCAGACATGCACGGGCAGCTACCCCAACTCAGCCCCGCTAGGGCCTTTCCCCTGGGCCTAGGCCTCAGCTGAGGCCTACTGGGTGGGAAGGTGCTGGCTGGCAGGGGCTGTCTCCACACTGCAACGTCCCAGGAGGCAGAGCCTTCTGGCAGAGGGAAGAGGGGAGCAACGGGGTGGATGCCCAAGCCGTCTTTGCCCCAGCTGCCTCAGGGGAGCAGGGAGAGCAAGAGGCCCACTGTGATCCTAGGTCGGCTCTGCCTCTTCCCACCCAGGCGGAGCTGCTGGGGCTGCCAGGGAGCTGCCTGACAGACTCTGGCTCAGCCGAGCTCTCTGAAGGGGCAGGGGGCAGGAACAGACGTGTGCATGGAGTTGGGCCTTGGCCTGGGAGTGTGGACCCCCGAGCTGGTCCCCAGGCTCGGGGCCATGGGCCCGGAGAGAGGACCACCCCAAAGCACTTTTCTCCCGGGTTTCAGAGCAGTGTGCGCGATTTGCGGGAACAGCCGGCCAGAGTGCTTCCAAAACGGCCTTTGGAGGCAGGCGGGGAGGTGTGCCAGAGGGAGAGGGCCGGTTCTGCTGGGAGGCCCCACAGGCCAGAGGCACAACCCAGCGAGGCCCCTGCCCTTGGCCAGCCTTGCCCAGGCCTTCCTGGCGTCCAGGGCTACTGCCCCACGAAGGGGCAGGCTGCAGGGAGTGTGTCCAGACATGCACGGGCAGCTACCCCAACTCAGCCCCGCTAGGGCCTTTCCCCTGGGCCTAGGCCTCAGCTGAGGCCTACTGGGTGGGAAGGTGCTGGCAGGGGCTGTCTCCACACTGCAACGTCCCAGGAGGCAGAGCCTTCTGGCAGAGGGAAGAGGGGAGCAACGGGGTGGATGCCCAAGCCGTCTTTGCCCCAGCTGCCTCAGGGGAGCAGGGAGAGCAAGAGGCCCACTGTGATCCTAGGTCGGCTCTGCCTCTTCCCACCCAGGCGGAGCTGCTGGGGCTGCCAGGGAGCTGCCTGACAGACTCTGGCTCAGCCGAGCTCTCTGAAGGGGCAGGGGGCAGGAACAGACGTGTGCATGGAGTTGGGCCTTGGCCTGGGAGTGTGGACCCCCGAGCTGGTCCCCAGGCTCGGGGCCATGGGCCCGGAGAGAGGACCACCCCAAAGCACTTTTTTCCCGGGTTTCAGAGCAGTGTGCGCGATTTGCGGGAACAGCCGGCCAGAGTGCTTCCAAAACGGCCTTTGGAGGCAGGCGGGGAGGTGTGCCAGAGGGAGAGGGCCGGTTCTGCTGGGAGGCCCCACAGGCCAGAGGCACAACCCAGCGAGGCCCCTGCCCTTGGCCAGCCTTGCCCAGGCCTTCCTGGCGTCCAGGGCTACTGCCCCACGAAGGGGCAGGCTGCAGGGAGTGTGTCCAGACATGCACGGGCAGCTACCCCAACTCAGCCCCGCTAGGGCCTTCCTTTCCCCTGGGCCTAGGCCTCAGCTGAGGCCTACTGGGTGGGAAGGTGCTGGCAGGGGCTGTCTCCACACTGCAACGTCCCAGGAGGCAGAGCCTTCTGGCAGAGGGAAGAGGGGAGCAACGGGGTGGATGCCCAAGCCGTCTTTGCCCCAGCTGCCTCAGGGGAGCAGGGAGAGCAAGAGGCCCACTGTGATCCTAGGTCGGCTCTGCCTCTTCCCACCCAGGCGGAGCTGCTGGGGCTGCCAGGGAGCTGCCTGACAGACTCTGGCTCAGCCGAGCTCTCTGAAGGGGCAGGGGGCAGGAACAGACGTGTGCATGGAGTTGGGCCTTGGCCTGGGAGTGTGGACCCCCGAGCTGGTCCCCAGGCTCGGGGCCATGGGCCCGGAGAGAGGACCACCCCAAAGCACTTTTCTCCCGGGTTTCAGAGCAGTGTGCGCGATTTGCGGGAACAGCCGGCCAGAGTGCTTCCAAAACGGCCTTTGGAGGCAGGCGGGGAGGTGTGCCAGAGGGAGAGGGCCGGTTCTGCTGGGAGGCCCCACAGGCCAGAGGCACAACCCAGCGAGGCCCCTGCCCTTGGCCAGCCTTGCCCAGGCCTTCCTGGCGTCCAGGGCTACTGCCCCACGAAGGGGCAGGCTGCAGGGAGTGTGTCCAGACATGCACGGGCAGCTACCCCAACTCAGCCCCGCTAGGGCCTTTCCCCTGGGCCTAGGCCTCAGCTGAGGCCTACTGGGTGGGAAGGTGCTGGCAGGGGCTGTCTCCACACTGCAACGTCCCAGGAGGCAGAGCCTTCTGGCAGAGGGAAGAGGGGAGCAACGGGGGTGGATGCCCAAGCCGTCTTTGCCCCAGCTGCCTCAGGGGAGCAGGGAGAGCAAGAGGCCCACTGTGATCCTAGGTCGGCTCTGCCTCTTCCCACCCAGGCGGAGCTGCTGGGGCTGCCAGGGAGCTGCCTGACAGACTCTGGCTCAGCCGAGCTCTCTGAAGGGGCAGGGGGCAGGACACAGACGTGTGCATGGAGTTGGGCCTTGGCCTGGGAGTGTGGACCCCCGAGCTGGTCCCCAGGCTCGGGGCCATGGGCCCGGAGAGAGGACCACCCCAAAGCACTTTTCTCCCGGGTTTCAGAGCAGTGTGCGCGATTTGCGGGAACAGCCGGCCAGAGTGCTTCCAAAACGGCCTTTGGAGGCAGGCGGGGAGGTGTGCCAGAGGGAGAGGGCCGGTTCTGCTGGGAGGCCCCACAGGCCAGAGGCACAACCCAGCGAGGCCCCTGCCCTTGGCCAGCCTTGCCCAGGCCTTCCTGGCGTCCAGGGCTACTGCCCCACGAAGGGGCAGGCTGCAGGGAGTGTGTCCAGACATGCACGGGCAGCTACCCCAACTCAGCCCCGCTAGGGCCTTTCCCCTGGGCCTAGGCCTCAGCTGAGGCCTACTGGGTGGGAAGGTGCTGGCAGGGGCTGTCTCCACACTGCAACGTCCCAGGAGGCAGAGCCTTCTGGCAGAGGGAAGAGGGGAGCAACGGGGTGGATGCCCAAGCCGTCTTTGCCCCAGCTGCCTCAGGGGAGCAGGGAGAGCAAGAGGCCCACTGTGATCCTAGGTCGGCTCTGCCTCTTCCCACCCAGGCGGAGCTGCTGGGGCTGCCAGGGAGCTGCCTGACAGACTCTGGCTCAGCCGAGCTCTCTGAAGGGGCAGGGGGCAGGAACAGACGTGTGCATGGAGTTGGGCCTTGGCCTGGGAGTGTGGACCCCCGAGCTGGTCCCCAGGCTCTCGGGGCCATGGGCCCGGAGAGAGGACCACCCCAAAGCACTTTTCTCCCGGGTTTCAGAGCAGTGTGCGCGATTTGCGGGAACAGCCGGCCAGAGTGCTTCCAAAACGGCCTTTGGAGGCAGGCGGGGAGGTGTGCCAGAGGGAGAGGGCCGGTTCTGCTGGGAGGCCCCACAGGCCAGAGGCACAACCCAGCGAGGCCCCTGCCCTTGGCCAGCCTTGCCCAGGCCTTCCTGGCGTCCAGGGCTACTGCCCCACGAAGGGGCAGGCTGCAGGGAGTGTGTCCAGACATGCACGGGCAGCTACCCCAACTCAGCCCCGCTAGGGCCTTTCCCCTGGGCCTAGGCCTCAGCTGAGGCCTACTGGGTGGGAAGGTGCTGGCAGGGGCTGTCTCCACACTGCAACGTCCCAGGAGGCAGAGCCTTCTGGCAGAGGGAAGAGGGGAGCAACGGGGTGGATGCCCAAGCCGTCTTTGCCCCAGCTGCCTCAGGGGAGCAGGGAGAGCAAGAGGCCCACTGTGATCCTAGGTCGGCTCTGCCTCTTCCCACCCAGGCGGAGCTGCTGGGGCTGCCAGGGAGCTGCCTGACAGACTCTGGCTCAGCCGAGCTCTCTGAAGGGGCAGGGGGCAGGAACAGACGTGTGCATGGAGTTGGGCCTTGGCCTGGGAGTGTGGACCCCCGAGCTGGTCCCCAGGCTCGGGGCCATGGGCCCGGAGAGAGGACCACCCCAAAGCACTTTTTCTCCCGGGTTTCAGAGCAGTGTGCGCGATTTGCGGGAACAGCCGGCCAGAGTGCTTCCAAAACGGCCTTTGGAGGCAGGCGGGGGGTGTGCCAGAGGGAGAGGGCCGGTTCTGCTGGGAGGCCCCACAGGCCAGAGGCACAACCCAGCGAGGCCCCTGCCCTTGGCCAGCCTTGCCCAGGCCTTCCTGGCGTCCAGGGCTACTGCCCCACGAAGGGGCAGGCTGCAGGGAGTGTGTCCAGACATGCACGGGCAGCTACCCCAACTCAGCCCCGCTAGGGCCTTTCCCCTGGGCCTAGGCCTCAGCTGAGGCCTACTGGGTGGGAAGGTGCTGGCAGGGGCTGTCTCCACACTGCAACGTCCCAGGAGGCAGAGCCTTCTGGCAGAGGGAAGAGGGGAGCAACGGGGTGGATGCCCAAGCCGTCTTTGCCCCAGCTGCCTCAGGGGAGCAGGGAGAGCAAGAGGCCCACTGTGATCCTAGGTCGGCTCTGCCTCTTCCCACCCAGGCGGAGCTGCTGGGGCTGCCAGGGAGCTGCCTGACAGACTCTGGCTCAGCCGAGCTCTCTGAAGGGGCAGGGGGCAGGAACAGACGTGTGCATGGAGTTGGGCCTTGGCCTGGGAGTGTGGACCCCCGAGCTGGTCCCCAGGCTCGGGGCCATGGGCCCGGAGAGAGGACCACCCCAAAGCACTTTTCTCCCGGGTTTCAGAGCAGTGTGCGCGATTTGCGGGAACAGCCGGCCAGAGTGCTTCCAAAACGGCCTTTGGAGGCAGGCGGGGAGGTGTGCCAGAGGGAGAGGGCCGGTTCTGCTGGGAGGCCCCACAGGCCAGAGGCACAACCCAGCGAGGCCCCTGCCCTTGGCCAGCCTTGCCCAGGCCTTCCTGGCGTCCAGGGCTACTGCCCCACGAAGGGGCAGGCTGCAGGGAGTGTGTCCAGACATGCACGGGCAGCTACCCCAACTCAGCCCCGCTAGGGCCTTTCCCCTGGGCCTAGGCCTCAGCTGAGGCCTACTGGGTGGGAAGGTGCTGGCAGGGGCTGTCTCCACACTGCAACGTCCCAGGAGGCAGAGCCTTCTGGCAGAGGGAAGAGGGGAGCAACGGGGTGGATGCCCAAGCCGTCTTTGCCCCAGCTGCCTCAGGGGAGCAGGGAGAGCAAGAGGCCCACTGTGATCCTAGGTCGGCTCTGCCTCTTCCCACCCAGGCGGAGCTGCTGGGGCTGCCAGGGAGCTGCCTGACAGACTCTGGCTCAGCCGAGCTCTCTGAAGGGGCAGGGGGCAGGAACAGACGTGTGCATGGAGTTGGGCCTTGGCCTGGGAGTGTGGACCCCCGAGCTGGTCCCCAGGCTCGGGGCCATGGGCCCGGAGAGAGGACCACCCCAAAGCACTTTTCTCCCGGGTTTCAGAGCAGTGTGCGCGATTTGCGGGAACAGCCGGCCAGAGTGCTTCCAAAACGGCCTTTGGAGGCAGGCGGGGAGGTGTGCCAGAGGGAGAGGGCCGGTTCTGCTGGGAGGCCCCCCAGGCCAGAGGCACAACCCAGCGAGGCCCCTGCCCTTGGCCAGCCTTGCCCAGGCCTTCCTGGCGTCCAGGGCTACTGCCCCACGAAGGGGCAGGCTGCAGGGGGAGTGTGTCCAGACATGCACGGGCAGCTACCCCAACTCAGCCCCGCTAGGGCCTTTCCCCTGGGCCTAGGCCTCAGCTGAGGCCTACTGGGTGGGAAGGTGCTGGCAGGGGCTGTCTCCACACTGCAACGTCCCAGGAGGCAGAGCCTTCTGGCAGAGGGAAGAGGGGAGCAACGGGGTGGATGCCCAAGCCGTCTTTGCCCCAGCTGCCTCAGGGGAGCAGGGAGAGCAAGAGGCCCACTGTGATCCTAGGTCGGCTCTGCCTCTTCCCACCCAGGCGGAGCTGCTGGGGCTGCCAGGGAGCTGCCTGACAGACTCTGGCTCAGCCGAGCTCTCTGAAGGGGCAGGGGGCAGGAACAGACGTGTGCATGGAGTTGGGCCTTGGCCTGGGAGTGTGGACCCCCGAGCTGGTCCCCAGGCTCGGGGCCATGGGCCCGGAGAGAGGACCACCCCAAAGCACTTTTCTCCCGGGTTTCAGAGCAGTGTGCGCGATTTGCGGGAACAGCCGGCCAGAGTGCTTCCAAAACGGCCTTTGGAGGCAGGCGGGGAGGTGTGCCAGAGGGAGAGGGCCGGTTCTGCTGGGAGGCCCCACAGGCCAGAGGCACAACCCAGCGAGGCCCCTGCCCTTGGCCAGCCTTGCCCAGGCCTTCCTGGCGTCCAGGGCTACTGCCCCACGAAGGGGCAGGCTGCAGGGAGTGTGTCCAGACATGCACGGGCAGCTACCCCAACTCAGCCCCGCTAGGGCCTTTCCCCTGGGCCTAGGCCTCAGCTGAGGCCTACTGGGTGGGAAGGTGCTGGCAGGGGCTGTCTCCACACTGCAACGTCCCAGGAGGCAGAGCCTTCTGGCAGAGGGAAGAGGGGAGCAACGGGGTGGATGCCCAAGCCGTCTTTGCCCCAGCTGCCTCAGGGGAGCAGGGAGAGCAAGAGGCCCACTGTGATCCTAGGTCGGCTCTGCCTCTTCCCACCCAGGCGGAGCTGCTGGGGCTGCCAGGGAGCTGCCTGACAGACTCTGGCTCAGCCGAGCTCTCTGAAGGGGCAGGGGGCAGGAACAGACGTGTGCATGGAGTTGGGCCTTGGCCTGGGAGTGTGGACCCCCGAGCTGGTCCCCAGGCTCGGGGCCATGGGCCCGGAGAGAGGACCACCCCAAAGCACTTTTCTCCCGGGTTTCAGAGCAGTGTGCGCGATTTGCGGGAACAGCCGGCCAGAGTGCTTCCAAAACGGCCTTTGGAGGCAGGCGGGGAGGTGTGCCAGAGGGAGAGGGCCGGTTCTGCTGGGAGGCCCCACAGGCCAGAGGCACAACCCAGCGAGGCCCCTGCCCTTGGCCAGCCTTGCCCAGGCCTTCCTGGCGTCCAGGGCTACTGCCCCACGAAGGGGCAGGCTGCAGGGAGTGTGTCCAGACATGCACGGGCAGCTACCCCAACTCAGCCCCGCTAGGGCCTTTCCCCTGGGCCTAGGCCTCAGCTGAGGCCTACTGGGTGGGAAGGTGCTGGCAGGGGCTGTCTCCACACTGCAACGTCCCAGGAGGCAGAGCCTTCTGGCAGAGGGAAGAGGGGAGCAACGGGGTGGATGCCCAAGCCGTCTTTGCCCCAGCTGCCTCAGGGGAGCAGGGAGAGCAAGAGGCCCACTGTGATCCTAGGTCGGCTCTGCCTCTTCCCACCCAGGCGGAGCTGCTGGGGCTGCCAGGGAGCTGCCTGACAGACTCTGGCTCAGCCGAGCTCTCTGAAGGGGCAGGGGGCAGGAACAGACGTGTGCATGGAGTTGGGCCTTGGCCTGGGAGTGTGGACCCCCGAGCTGGTCCCCAGGCTCGGGGCCATGGGCCCGGAGAGAGGACCACCCCAAAGCACTTTTCTCCCGGGTTTCAGAGCAGTGTGCGCGATTTGCGGGAACAGCCGGCCAGTGCTTCCAAAACGGCCTTTGGAGGCAGGCGGGGAGGTGTGCCAGAGGGAGAGGGCCGGTTCTGCTGGGAGGCCCCACAGGCCAGAGGCACAACCCAGCGAGGCCCCTGCCCTTGGCCAGCCTTGCCCAGGCCTTCCTGGCGTCCAGGGCTACTGCCCCACGAAGGGGCAGGCTGCAGGGAGTGTGTCCAGACATGCACGGGCAGCTACCCCAACTCAGCCCCGCTAGGGCCTTTCCCCTGGGCCTAGGCCTCAGCTGAGGCCTACTGGGTGGGAAGGTGCTGGCAGGGGCTGTCTCCACACTGCAACGTCCCAGGAGGCAGAGCCTTCTGGCAGAGGGAAGAGGGGAGCAACGGGGTGGATGCCCAAGCCGTCTTTGCCCCAGCTGCCTCAGGGGAGCAGGGAGAGCAAGAGGCCCACTGTGATCCTAGGTCGGCTCTGCCTCTTCCCACCCAGGCGGAGCTGCTGGGGCTGCCAGGGAGCTGCCTGACAGACTCTGGCTCAGCCGAGCTCTCTGAAGGGGCAGGGGGCAGGAACAGACGTGTGCATGGAGTTGGGCCTTGGCCTGGGAGTGTGGACCCCCGAGCTGGTCCCCAGGCTCGGGGCCATGGGCCCGGAGAGAGGACCACCCCAAAGCACTTTTCTCCCGGGTTTCAGAGCAGTGTGCGCGATTTGCGGGAACAGCCGGCCAGAGTGCTTCCAAAACGGCCTTTGGAGGCAGGCGGGGAGGTGTGCCAGAGGGAGAGGGCCGGTTCTGCTGGGAGGCCCCACAGGCCAGAGGCACAACCCAGCGAGGCCCCTGCCCTTGGCCAGCCTTGCCCAGGCCTTCCTGGCGTCCAGGGCTACTGCCCCACGAAGGGGCAGGCTGCAGGGAGTGTGTCCAGACATGCACGGGCAGCTACCCCAACTCAGCCCCGCTAGGGCCTTTCCCCTGGGCCTAGGCCTCAGCTGAGGCCTACTGGGTGGGAAGGTGCTGGCAGGGGCTGTCTCCACACTGCAACGTCCCAGGAGGCAGAGCCTTCTGGCAGAGGGAAGAGGGGAGCAACGGGGTGGATGCCCAAGCCGTCTTTGCCCCAGCTGCCTCAGGGGAGCAGGGAGAGCAAGAGGCCCACTGTGATCCTAGGTCGGCTCTGCCTCTTCCCACCAGGGCGGAGCTGCTGGGGCTGCCAGGGAGCTGCCTGACAGACTCTGGCTCAGCCGAGCTCTCTGAAGGGGCAGGGGGCAGGAACAGACGTGTGCATGGAGTTGGGCCTTGGCCTGGGAGTGTGGACCCCCGAGCTGGTCCCCAGGCTCGGGGCCATGGGCCCGGAGAGAGGACCACCCCAAAGCACTTTTCTCCCGGGTTTCAGAGCAGTGTGCGCGATTTGCGGGAACAGCCGGCCAGAGTGCTTCCAAAACGGCCTTTGGAGGCAGGCGGGGAGGTGTGCCAGAGGGAGAGGGCCGGTTCTGCTGGGAGGCCCCACAGGCCAGAGGCACAACCCAGCGAGGCCCCTGCCCTTGGCCAGCCTTGCCCAGGCCTTCCTGGCGTCCAGGGCTACTGCCCCCACGAAGGGGCAGGCTGCAGGGAGTGTGTCCAGACATGCACGGGCAGCTACCCCAACTCAGCCCCGCTAGGGCCTTTCCCCTGGGCCTAGGCCTCAGCTGAGGCCTACTGGGTGGGAAGGTGCTGGCAGGGGCTGTCTCCACACTGCAACGTCCCAGGAGGCAGAGCCTTCTGGCAGAGGGAAGAGGGGAGCAACGGGGTGGATGCCCAAGCCGTCTTTGCCCCAGCTGCCTCAGGGGAGCAGGGAGAGCAAGAGGCCCACTGTGATCCTAGGTCGGCTCTGCCTCTTCCCACCCAGGCGGAGCTGCTGGGGCTGCCAGGGAGCTGCCTGACAGACTCTGGCTCAGCCGAGCTCTCTGAAGGGGCAGGGGGCAGGAACAGACGTGTGCATGGAGTTGGGCCTTGGCCTGGGAGTGTGGACCCCCGAGCTGGTCCCCAGGCTCGGGGCCATGGGCCCGAGAGAGGACCACCCCAAAGCACTTTTCTCCCGGGTTTCAGAGCAGTGTGCGCGATTTGCGGGAACAGCCGGCCAGAGTGCTTCCAAAACGGCCTTTGGAGGCAGGCGGGGAGGTGTGCCAGAGGGAGAGGGCCGGTTCTGCTGGGAGGCCCCACAGGCCAGAGGCACAACCCAGCGAGGCCCCTGCCCTTGGCCAGCCTTGCCCAGGCCTTCCTGGCGTCCAGGGCTACTGCCCCACGAAGGGGCAGGCTGCAGGGAGTGTGTCCAGACATGCACGGGCAGCTACCCCAACTCAGCCCCGCTAGGGCCTTTCCCCTGGGCCTAGGCCTCAGCTGAGGCCTACTGGGTGGGAAGGTGCTGGCAGGGGCTGTCTCCACACTGCAACGTCCCAGGAGGCAGAGCCTTCTGGCAGAGGGAAGAGGGGAGCAACGGGGTGGATGCCCAAGCCGTCTTTGCCCCAGCTGCCTCAGGGGAGCAGGGAGAGCAAGAGGCCCACTGTGATCCTAGGTCGGCTCTGCCTCTTCCCACCCAGGCGGAGCTGCTGGGGCTGCCAGGGAGCTGCCTGACAGACTCTGGCTCAGCCGAGCTCTCTGAAGGGGGGGGGGGGCAGGAACAGACGTGTGCATGGAGTTGGGCCTTGGCCTGGGAGTGTGGACCCCCGAGCTGGTCCCCAGGCTCGGGGCCATGGGCCCGGAGAGAGGACCACCCCAAAGCACTTTTCTCCCGGGTTTCAGAGCAGTGTGCGCGATTTGCGGGAACAGCCGGCCAGAGTGCTTCCAAAACGGCCTTTGGAGGCAGGCGGGGAGGTGTGCCAGAGGGAGAGGGCCGGTTCTGCTGGGAGGCCCCACAGGCCAGAGGCACAACCCAGCGAGGCCCCTGCCCTTGGCCAGCCTTGCCCAGGCCTTCCTGGCGTCCAGGGCTACTGCCCCACGAAGGGGCAGGCTGCAGGGAGTGTGTCCAGACATGCACGGGCAGCTACCCCAACTCAGCCCCGCTAGGGCCTTTCCCCTGGGCCTAGGCCTCAGCTGAGGCCTACTGGGTGGGAAGGTGCTGGCAGGGGCTGTCTCCACACTGCAACGTCCCAGGAGGCAGAGCCTTCTGGCAGAGGGAAGAGGGGAGCAACGGGGTGGATGCCCAAGCCGTCTTTGCCCCAGCTGCCTCAGGGGAGCAGGGAGAGCAAGAGGCCCACTGTGATCCTAGGTCGGCTCTGCCTCTTCCCACCCAGGCGGAGCTGCTGGGGCTGCCAGGGAGCTGCCTGACAGACTCTGGCTCAGCCGAGCTCTCTGAAGGGGGGGGGGGCAGGAACAGACGTGTGCATGGAGTTGGGCCTTGGCCTGGGAGTGTGGACCCCCGAGCTGGTCCCCAGGCTCGGGGCCATGGGCCCGGAGAGAGGACCACCCCAAAGCACTTTTCTCCCGGGTTTCAGAGCAGTGTGCGCGATTTGCGGGAACAGCCGGCCAGAGTGCTTCCAAAACGGCCTTTGGAGGCAGGCGGGGCAGTGTGCCAGAGGGAGAGGGCCGGTTCTGCTGGGAGCCCCACAGGCCAGAGGCACAACCCAGCGAGGCCCCTGCCCTTGGCCAGCCTTGCCCAGGCCTTCCTGGCGTCCAGGGCTACTGCCCCACGAAGGGGCAGGCTGCAGGGAGTGTGTCCAGACATGCACGGGCAGCTACCCCAACTCAGCCCCGCTAGGGCCTTTCCCCTGGGCCTAGGCCTCAGCTGAGGCCTACTGGGTGGGAAGGTGCTGGCAGGGGCTGTCTCCACACTGCAACGTCCCAGGAGGCAGAGCCTTCTGGCAGAGGGAAGAGGGGAGCAACGGGGTGGATGCCCAAGCCGTCTTTGCCCCAGCTGCCTCAGGGGAGCAGGGAGAGCAAGAGGCCCACTGTGATCCTAGGTCGGCTCTGCCTCTTCCCACCCAGGCGGAGCTGCTGGGGCTGCCAGGGAGCTGCCTGACAGACTCTGGCTCAGCCGAGCTCTCTGAAGGGGCAGGGGGCAGGAACAGACGTGTGCATGGAGTTGGGCCTTGGCCTGGGAGTGTGGACCCCCGAGCTGGTCCCCAGGCTCGGGGCCATGGGCCCGGAGAGAGGACCACCCCAAAGCACTTTTCTCCCGGGTTTCAGAGCAGTGTGCGCGATTTGCGGGAACAGCCGGCCAGAGTGCTTCCAAAACGGCCTTTGGAGGCAGGCGGGGAGGTGTGCCAGAGGGAGAGGGCCGGTTCTGCTGGGAGGCCCCACAGGCCAGAGGCACACAACCCAGCGAGGCCCCTGCCCTTGGCCAGCCTTGCCCAGGCCTTCCTGGCGTCCAGGGCTACTGCCCCACGAAGGGGCAGGCTGCAGGGAGTGTGTCCAGACATGCACGGGCAGCTACCCCAACTCAGCCCCGCTAGGGCCTTTCCCCTGGGCCTAGGCCTCAGCTGAGGCCTACTGGGTGGGAAGGTGCTGGCAGGGGCTGTCTCCACACTGCAACGTCCCAGGAGGCAGAGCCTTCTGGCAGAGGGAGAGAGGGGAGCAACGGGGTGGATGCCCAAGCCGTCTTTGCCCCAGCTGCCTCAGGGGAGCAGGGAGAGCAAGAGGCCCACTGTGATCCTAGGTCGGCTCTGCCTCTTCCCACCCAGGCGGAGCTGCTGGGGCTGCCAGGGAGCTGCCTGACAGACTCTGGCTCAGCCGAGCTCTCTGAAGGGGCAGGGGGCAGGAACAGACGTGTGCATGGAGTTGGGCCTTGGCCTGGGAGTGTGGACCCCCGAGCTGGTCCCCAGGCTCGGGGCCATGGGCCCGGAGAGAGGACCACCCCAAAGCACTTTTCTCCCGGGTTTCAGAGCAGTGTGCGCGATTTGCGGGAACAGCCGGCCAGAGTGCTTCCAAAACGGCCTTTGGAGGCAGGCGGGGAGGTGTGCCAGAGGGAGAGGGCCGGTTCTGCTGGGAGGCCCCACAGGCCAGAGGCACAACCCAGCGAGGCCCCTGCCCTTGGCCAGCCTTGCCCAGGCCTTCCTGGCGTCCAGGGCTACTGCCCCACGAAGGGGCAGGCTGCAGGGAGTGTGTCCAGACATGCACGGGCAGCTACCCCAACTCAGCCCCGCTAGGGCCTTTCCCCTGGGCCTAGGCCTCAGCTGAGGCCTACTGGGTGGGAAGGTGCTGGCAGGGGCTGTCTCCACACTGCAACGTCCCAGGAGGCAGAGCCTTCTGGCAGAGGGAAGAGGGGAGCAACGGGGTGGATGCCCAAGCCGTCTTTGCCCCAGCTGCCTCAGGGGAGCAGGGAGAGCAAGAGGCCCACTGTGATCCTAGGTCGGCTCTGCCTCTTCCCACCCAGGCGGAGCTGCTGGGGCTGCCAGGGAGCTGCCTGACAGACTCTGGCTCAGCCGAGCTCTCTGAAGGGGCAGGGGGCAGGAACAGACGTGTGCATGGAGTTGGGCCTTGGCCTGGGAGTGTGGACCCCCGAGCTGGTCCCCAGGCTCGGGGCCATGGGCCCGGAGAGAGGACCACCCCAAAGCACTTTTCTCCCGGGTTTCAGAGCAGTGTGCGCGATTTGCGGGAACAGCCGGCCAGAGTGCTTCCAAAACGGCCTTTGGAGGCAGGCGGGGAGGTGTGCCAGAGGGAGAGGGCCGGTTCTGCTGGGAGGCCCCACAGGCCAGAGGCACAACCCAGCGAGGCCCCTGCCCTTGGCCAGCCTTGCCCAGGCCTTCCTGGCGTCCAGGGCTACTGCCCCACGAAGGGGCAGGCTGCAGGGAGTGTGTCCAGACATGCACGGGGCAGCTACCCCAACTCAGCCCCGCTAGGGCCTTTCCCCTGGGCCTAGGCCTCAGCTGAGGCCTACTGGGTGGGAAGGTGCTGGCAGGGGCTGTCTCCACACTGCAACGTCCCAGGAGGCAGAGCCTTCTGGCAGAGGGAAGAGGGGAGCAACGGGGTGGATGCCCAAGCCGTCTTTGCCCCAGCTGCCTCAGGGGAGCAGGGAGAGCAAGAGGCCCACTGTGATCCTAGGTCGGCTCTGCCTCTTCCCCACCCAGGCGGAGCTGCTGGGGCTGCCAGGGAGCTGCCTGACAGACTCTGGCTCAGCCGAGCTCTCTGAAGGGGCAGGGGGCAGGAACAGACGTGTGCATGGAGTTGGGCCTTGGCCTGGGAGTGTGGACCCCCGAGCTGGTCCCCAGGCTCGGGGCCATGGGCCCGGAGAGAGGACCACCCCAAAGCACTTTTCTCCCGGGTTTCAGAGCAGTGTGCGCGATTTGCGGGAACAGCCGGCCAGAGTGCTTCCAAAACGGCCTTTGGAGGCAGGCGGGGAGGTGTGCCAGAGGGAGAGGGCCGGTTCTGCTGGGAGGCCCCACAGGCCAGAGGCACAACCCAGCGAGGCCCCTGCCCTTGGCCAGCCTTGCCCAGGCCTTCCTGGCGTCCAGGGCTACTGCCCCACGAAGGGGCAGGCTGCAGGGAGTGTGTCCAGACATGCACGGGCAGCTACCCCAACTCAGCCCCGCTAGGGCCTTTCCCCTGGGCCTAGGCCTCAGCTGAGGCCTACTGGGTGGGAAGGTGCTGGCAGGGGCTGTCTCCACACTGCAACGTCCCAGGAGGCAGAGCCTTCTGGCAGAGGGAAGAGGGGAGCAACGGGGTGGATGCCCAAGCCGTCTTTGCCCCAGCTGCCTCAGGGGAGCAGGGAGAGCAAGAGGCCCACTGTGATCCTAGGTCGGCTCTGCCTCTTCCCACCCAGGCGGAGCTGCTGGGGCTGCCAGGGAGCTGCCTGACAGACTCTGGCTCAGCCGAGCTCTCTGAAGGGGCAGGGGGCAGGAACAGACGTGTGCATGGAGTTGGGCCTTGGCCTGGGAGTGTGGACCCCCGAGCTGGTCCCCAGGCTCGGGGCCATGGGCCCGGAGAGAGGACCACCCCAAAGCACTTTTCTCCCGGGTTTCAGAGCAGTGTGCGCGATTTGCGGGAACAGCCGGCCAGAGTGCTTCCAAAACGGCCTTTGGAGGCAGGCGGGGAGGTGTGCCAGAGGGAGAGGGCCGGTTTTCTGGGGGAGGCCCCACAGGCCAGAGGCACAACCCAGCGAGGCCCCTGCCCTTGGCCAGCCTTGCCCAGGCCTTCCTGGCGTCCAGGGCTACTGCCCCACGAAGGGGCAGGCTGCAGGGAGTGTGTCCAGACATGCACGGGCAGCTACCCCAACTCAGCCCCGCTAGGGCCTTTCCCCTGGGCCTAGGCCTCAGCTGAGGCCTACTGGGTGGGAAGGTGCTGGCAGGGGCTGTCTCCACACTGCAACGTCCCAGGAGGCAGAGCCTTCTGGCAGAGGGAAGAGGGGAGCAACGGGGTGGATGCCCAAGCCGTCTTTGCCCCAGCTGCCTCAGGGGAGCAGGGAGAGCAAGAGGCCCACTGTGATCCTAGGTCGGCTCTGCCTCTTCCCACCCAGGCGGAGCTGCTGGGGCTGCCAGGGAGCTGCCTGACAGACTCTGGCTCAGCCGAGCTCTCTGAAGGGGCAGGGGGCAGGAACAGACGTGTGCATGGAGTTGGGCCTTGGCCTGGGAGTGTGGACCCCCGAGCTGGTCCCCAGGCTCGGGGCCATGGGCCCGGAGAGAGGACCACCCCAAAGCACTTTTCTCCCGGGTTTCAGAGCAGTGTGCGCGATTTGCGGGAACAGCCGGCCAGAGTGCTTCCAAAACGGCCTTTGGAGGCAGGCGGGGAGGTGTGCCAGAGGGAGAGGGCCGGTTCTGCTGGGAGGCCCCACAGGCCAGAGGCACAACCCAGCGAGGCCCCTGCCCTTGGCCAGCCTTGCCCAGGCCTTCCTGGCGTCCAGGGCTACTGCCCCACGAAGGGGCAGGCTGCAGGGAGTGTGTCCAGACATGCACGGGCAGCTACCCCAACTCAGCCCCGCTAGGGCCTTTCCCCTGGGCCTAGGCCTCAGCTGAGGCCTACTGGGTGGGAAGGTGCTGGCAGGGGCTGTCTCCACACTGCAACGTCCCAGGAGGCAGAGCCTTCTGGCAGAGGGAAGAGGGGAGCAACGGGGTGGATGCCCAAGCCGTCTTTGCCCCAGCTGCCTCAGGGGAGCAGGGAGAGCAAGAGGCCCACTGTGATCCTAGGTCGGCTCTGCCTCTTCCCACCCAGGCGGAGCTGCTGGGGCTGCCAGGGAGCTGCCTGACAGACTCTGGCTCAGCCGAGCTCTCTGAAGGGGCAGGGGGCAGGAACAGACGTGTGCATGGAGTTGGGCCTTGGCCTGGGAGTGTGGACCCCCGAGCTGGTCCCCAGGCTCGGGGCCATGGGCCCGGAGAGAGGACCACCCCAAAGCACTTTTCTCCCGGGTTTCAGAGCAGTGTGCGCGATTTGCGGGAACAGCCGGCCAGAGTGCTTCCAAAACGGCCTTTGGAGGCAGGCGGGGAGGTGTGCCAGAGGGAGAGGGCCGGTTCTGCTGGGAGGCCCCACAGGCCAGAGGCACAACCCAGCGAGGCCCCTGCCCTTGGCCAGCCTTGCCCAGGCCTTCCTGGCGTCCAGGGCTACTGCCCCACGAAGGGGCAGCTGCAGGGAGTGTGTCCAGACATGCACGGGCAGCTACCCCAACTCAGCCCCGCTAGGGCCTTTCCCCTGGGCCTAGGCCTCAGCTGAGGCCTACTGGGTGGGAAGGTGCTGGCAGGGGCTGTCTCCACACTGCAACGTCCCAGGAGGCAGAGCCTTCTGGCAGAGGGAAGAGGGGAGCAACGGGGTGGATGCCCAAGCCGTCTTTGCCCCAGCTGCCTCAGGGGAGCAGGGAGAGCAAGAGGCCCACTGTGATCCTAGGTCGGCTCTGCCTCTTCCCACCCAGGCGGAGCTGCTGGGGCTGCCAGGGAGCTGCCTGACAGACTCTGGCTCAGCCGAGCTCTCTGAAGGGGCAGGGGGGGCAGGAACAGACGTGTGCATGGAGTTGGGCCTTGGCCTGGGAGTGTGGACCCCCGAGCTGGTCCCCAGGCTCGGGGCCATGGGCCCGGAGAGAGGACCACCCCAAAGCACTTTTCTCCCGGGTTTCAGAGCAGTGTGCGCGATTTGCGGGAACAGCCGGCCAGAGTGCTTCCAAAACGGCCTTTGGAGGCAGGCGGGGAGGTGTGCCAGAGGGAGAGGGCCGGTTCTGCTGGGAGGCCCCACAGGCCAGAGGCACAACCCAGCGAGGCCCCTGCCCTTGGCCAGCCTTGCCCAGGCCTTCCTGGCGTCCAGGGCTACTGCCCCACGAAGGGGCAGGCTGCAGGGAGTGTGTCCAGACATGCACGGGCAGCTACCCCAACTCAGCCCCGCTAGGGCCTTTCCCCTGGGCCTAGGCCTCAGCTGAGGCCTACTGGGTGGGAAGGTGCTGGCAGGGGCTGTCTCCACACTGCAACGTCCCAGGAGGCAGAGCCTTCTGGCAGAGGGAAGAGGGGAGCAACGGGGTGGATGCCCAAGCCGTCTTTGCCCCAGCTGCCTCAGGGGAGCAGGGAGAGCAAGAGGCCCACTGTGATCCTAGGTCGGCTCTGCCTCTTCCCACCCAGGCGGAGCTGCTGGGGCTGCCAGGAGCTGCCTGACAGACTCTGGCTCAGCCGAGCTCTCTGAAGGGGCAGGGGGCAGGAACAGACGTGTGCATGGAGTTGGGCCTTGGCCTGGGAGTGTGGACCCCCGAGCTGGTCCCCAGGCTCGGGGCCATGGGCCCGGAGAGAGGACCACCCCAAAGCACTTTTCTCCCGGGTTTCAGAGCAGTGTGCGCGATTTGCGGGAACAGCCGGCCAGAGTGCTTCCAAAACGGCCTTTGGAGGCAGGCGGGGAGGTGTGCCAGAGGGAGAGGGCCGGTTCTGCTGGGAGGCCCCACAGGCCAGAGGCACAACCCAGCGAGGCCCCTGCCCTTGGCCAGCCTTGCCCAGGCCTTCCTGGCGTCCAGGGCTACTGCCCCACGAAGGGGCAGGCTGCAGGGAGTGTGTCCAGACATGCACGGGCAGCTACCCCAACTCAGCCCCGCTAGGGCCTTTCCCCTGGGCCTAGGCCTCAGCTGAGGCCTACTGGGTGGGAAGGTGCTGGCAGGGGCTGTCTCCACACTGCAACGTCCCAGGAGGCAGAGCCTTCTGGCAGAGGGAAGAGGGGAGCAACGGGGTGGATGCCCAAGCCGTCTTTGCCCCAGCTGCCTCAGGGGAGCAGGGAGAGCAAGAGGCCCACTGTGATCCTAGGTCGGCTCTGCCTCTTCCCACCCAGGCGGAGCTGCTGGGGCTGCCAGGGAGCTGCCTGACAGACTCTGGCTCAGCCGAGCTCTCTGAAGGGGCAGGGGGCAGGAACAGACGTGTGCATGGAGTTGGGCCTTGGCCTGGGAGTGTGGACCCCCGAGCTGGTCCCCAGGCTCGGGGCCATGGGCCCGGAGAGAGGACCACCCCAAAGCACTTTTTCTCCGGGTTTCAGAGCAGTGTGCGCGATTTGCGGGAACAGCCGGCCAGAGTGCTTCCAAAACGGCCTTTGGAGGCAGGCGGGGAGGTGTGCCAGAGGGAGAGGGCCGGTTCTGCTGGGAGGCCCCACAGGCCAGAGGCACAACCCAGCGAGGCCCCTGCCCTTGGCCAGCCTTGCCCAGGCCTTCCTGGCGTCCAGGGCTACTGCCCCACGAAGGGGCAGGCTGCAGGGAGTGTGTCCAGACATGCACGGGCAGCTACCCCAACTCAGCCCCGCTAGGGCCTTTCCCCTGGGCCTAGGCCTCAGCTGAGGCCTACTGGGTGGGAAGGTGCTGGCAGGGGCTGTCTCCACACTGCAACGTCCCAGGAGGCAGAGCCTTCTGGCAGAGGGAAGAGGGGAGCAACGGGGTGGATGCCCAAGCCGTCTTTGCCCCAGCTGCCTCAGGGGAGCAGGGAGAGCAAGAGGCCCACTGTGATCCTAGGTCGGCTCTGCCTCTTCCCACCCAGGCGGAGCTGCTGGGGCTGCCAGGGAGCTGCCTGACAGACTCTGGCTCAGCCGAGCTCTCTGAAGGGGCAGGGGGCAGGAACAGACGTGTGCATGGAGTTGGGCCTTGGCCTGGGAGTGTGGACCCCCGAGCTGGTCCCCAGGCTCGGGGCCATGGGCCCGGAGAGAGGACCACCCCAAAGCACTTTTCTCCCGGGTTTCAGAGCAGTGTGCGCGATTTGCGGGAACAGCCGGCCAGAGTGCTTCCAAAACGGCCTTTGGAGGCAGGCGGGGAGGTGTGCCAGAGGGAGAGGGCCGGTTCTGCTGGGAGGCCCCACAGGCCAGAGGCACAACCCAGCGAGGCCCCTGCCCTTGGCCAGCCTTGCCCAGGCCTTCCTGGCGTCCAGGGCTACTGCCCCACGAAGGGGCAGGCTGCAGGGAGTGTGTCCAGACATGCACGGGCAGCTACCCCAACTCAGCCCCGCTAGGGCCTTTCCCCTGGGCCTAGGCCTCAGCTGAGGCCTACTGGGTGGGAAGGTGCTGGCAGGGGCTGTCTCCACACTGCAACGTCCCAGGAGGCAGAGCCTTCTGGCAGAGGGAAGAGGGGAGCAACGGGGTGGATGCCCAAGCCGTCTTTGCCCCAGCTGCCTCAGGGGAGCAGGGAGCAAGAGGCCCACTGTGATCCTAGGTCGGCTCTGCCTCTTCCCACCCAGGCGGAGCTGCTGGGGCTGCCAGGGAGCTGCCTGACAGACTCTGGCTCAGCCGAGCTCTCTGAAGGGGCAGGGGGCAGGAACAGACGTGTGCATGGAGTTGGGCCTTGGCCTGGGAGTGTGGACCCCCGAGCTGGTCCCCAGGCTCGGGGCCATGGGCCCGGAGAGAGGACCACCCCAAAGCACTTTTCTCCCGGGTTTCAGAGCAGTGTGCGCGATTTGCGGGAACAGCCGGCCAGAGTGCTTCCAAAACGGCCTTTGGAGGCAGGCGGGGAGGTGTGCCAGAGGGAGAGGGCCGGTTCTGCTGGGAGGCCCCACAGGCCAGAGGCACAACCCAGCGAGGCCCCTGCCCTTGGCCAGCCTTGCCCAGGCCTTCCTGGCGTCCAGGGCTACTGCCCCACGAAGGGGCAGGCTGCAGGGAGTGTGTCCAGACATGCACGGGCAGCTACCCCAACTCAGCCCCGCTAGGGCCTTTCCCCTGGGCCTAGGCCTCAGCTGAGGCCTACTGGGTGGGAAGGTGCTGGCAGGGGCTGTCTCCACACTGCAACGTCCCAGGAGGCAGAGCCTTCTGGCAGAGGGAAGAGGGGAGCAACGGGGTGGATGCCCAAGCCGTCTTTGCCCCAGCTGCCTCAGGGGAGCAGGGAGAGCAAGAGGCCCACTGTGATCCTAGGTCGGCTCTGCCTCTTCCCACCCAGGCGGAGCTGCTGGGGCTGCCAGGGAGCTGCCTGACAGACTCTGGCTCAGCCGAGCTCTCTGAAGGGGCAGGGGGCAGGAACAGACGTGTGCATGGAGTTGGGCCTTGGCCTGGGGGAGTGTGGACCCCCGAGCTGGTCCCCAGGCTCGGGGCCATGGGCCCGGAGAGAGGACCACCCCAAAGCACTTTTCTCCCGGGTTTCAGAGCAGTGTGCGCGATTTGCGGGAACAGCCGGCCAGAGTGCTTCCAAAACGGCCTTTGGAGGCAGGCGGGGAGGTGTGCCAGAGGGAGAGGGCCGGTTCTGCTGGGAGGCCCCACAGGCCAGAGGCACAACCCAGCGAGGCCCCTGCCCTTGGCCAGCCTTGCCCAGGCCTTCCTGGCGTCCAGGGCTACTGCCCCACGAAGGGGCAGGCTGCAGGGAGTGTGTCCAGACATGCACGGGCAGCTACCCCAACTCAGCCCCGCTAGGGCCTTTCCCCTGGGCCTAGGCCTCAGCTGAGGCCTACTGGGTGGGAGGTGCTGGCAGGGGCTGTCTCCACACTGCAACGTCCCAGGAGGCAGAGCCTTCTGGCAGAGGGAAGAGGGGAGCAACGGGGTGGATGCCCAAGCCGTCTTTGCCCCAGCTGCCTCAGGGGAGCAGGGAGAGCAAGAGGCCCACTGTGATCCTAGGTCGGCTCTGCCTCTTCCCACCCAGGCGGAGCTGCTGGGGCTGCCAGGGAGCTGCCTGACAGACTCTGGCTCAGCCGAGCTCTCTGAAGGGGCAGGGGGCAGGAACAGACGTGTGCATGGAGTTGGGCCTTGGCCTGGGAGTGTGGACCCCCGAGCTGGTCCCCAGGCTCGGGGCCATGGGCCCGGAGAGAGGACCACCCCAAAGCACTTTTCTCCCGGGTTTCAGAGCAGTGTGCGCGATTTGCGGGAACAGCCGGCCAGAGTGCTTCCAAAACGGCCTTTGGAGGCAGGCGGGGAGGTGTGCCAGAGGGAGAGGGCCGGTTCTGCTGGGAGGCCCCACAGGCCAGAGGCACAACCCAGCGAGGCCCCTGCCCTTGGCCAGCCTTGCCCAGGCCTTCCTGGCGTCCAGGGCTACTGCCCCACGAAGGGGCAGGCTGCAGGGAGTGTGTCCAGACATGCACGGGCACCTACCCCAACTCAGCCCCGCTAGGGCCTTTCCCCTGGGCCTAGGCCTCAGCTGAGGCCTACTGGGTGGGAAGGTGCTGGCAGGGGCTGTCTCCACACTGCAACGTCCCAGGAGGCAGAGCCTTCTGGCAGAGGGAAGAGGGGAGCAACGGGGTGGATGCCCAAGCCGTCTTTGCCCCAGCTGCCTCAGGGGAGCAGGGGGAGAGCAAGAGGCCCACTGTGATCCTAGGTCGGCTCTGCCTCTTCCCACCCAGGCGGAGCTGCTGGGGCTGCCAGGGAGCTGCCTGACAGACTCTGGCTCAGCCGAGCTCTCTGAAGGGGCAGGGGGCAGGAACAGACGTGTGCATGGAGTTGGGCCTTGGCCTGGGGAGTGTGGACCCCCGAGCTGGTCCCCAGGCTCGGGGCCATGGGCCCGGAGAGAGGACCACCCCAAAGCACTTTTCTCCCGGGTTTCAGAGCAGTGTGCGCGATTTGCGGGAACAGCCGGCCAGAGTGCTTCCAAAACGGCCTTTGGAGGCAGGCGGGGGAGGTGTGCCAGAGGGAGAGGGCCGGTTCTGCTGGGAGGCCCCCACAGGCCAGAGGCACAACAAGCAGCGAGGCCCCTGCCCTTGGCCAGCCTTGCCCAGGCCTTCCTGGCGTCCAGGGCTACTGCCCCACGAAGGGGCAGGCTGCAGGGAGTGTGTCCAGACATGCACGGGCAGCTACCCCAACTCAGCCCCGCTAGGGCCTTTCCCCTGGGCCTAGGCCTCAGCTGAGGCCTACTGGGTGGGAAGGTGCTGGCAGGGGCTGTCTCCACACTGCAACGTCCCAGGAGGCAGAGCCTTCTGGCAGAGGGAAGAGGGGAGCAACGGGGTGGATGCCCAAGCCGTCTTTGCCCCAGCTGCCTCAGGGGAGCAGGGAGAGCAAGAGGCCCACTGTGATCCTAGGTCGGCTCTGCCTCTTCCCACCCAGGCGGAGCTGCTGGGGCTGCCAGGGAGCTGCCTGACAGACTCTGGCTCAGCCGAGCTCTCTGAAGGGGCAGGGGGCAGGAACAGACGTGTGCATGGAGTTGGGCCTTGGCCTGGGAGTGTGGACCCCCGAGCTGGTCCCCAGGCTCGGGGCCATGGGCCCGGAGAGAGGACCACCCCAAAGCACTTTTCTCCCGGGTTTCAGAGCAGTGTGCGCGATTTGCGGGAACAGCCGGCCAGAGTGCTTCCAAAACGGCCTTTGGAGGCAGGCGGGGAGGTGTGCCAGAGGGAGAGGGCCGGTTCTGCTGGGAGGCCCCACAGGCCAGAGGCACAACCCAGCGAGGCCCCTGCCCTTGGCCAGCCTTGCCCAGGCCTTCCTGGCGTCCAGGGCTACTGCCCCACGAAGGGGCAGGCTGCAGGGAGTGTGTCCAGACATGCACGGGCAGCTACCCCAACTCAGCCCCGCTAGGGCCTTTCCCCTGGGCCTAGGCCTCAGCTGAGGCCTACTGGGTGGGAAGGTGCTGGCAGGGGCTGTCTCCACACTGCAACGTCCCAGGAGGCAGAGCCTTCTGGCAGAGGGAAGAGGGGAGCAACGGGGTGGATGCCCAAGCCGTCTTTGCCCCAGCTGCCTCAGGGGAGCAGGGAGAGCAAGAGGCCCACTGTGATCCTAGGTCGGCTCTGCTGCCTCTTCCCACCCAGGCGGAGCTGCTGGGGCTGCCAGGGAGCTGCCTGACAGACTCTGGCTCAGCCGAGCTCTCTGAAGGGGCAGGGGGCAGGAACAGACGTGTGCATGGAGTTGGGCCTTGGCCTGGGAGTGTGGACCCCCGAGCTGGTCCCCAGGCTCGGGGCCATGGGCCCGGAGAGAGGACCACCCCAAAGCACTTTTCTCCCGGGTTTCAGAGCAGTGTGCGCGATTTGCGGGAACAGCCGGCCAGAGTGCTTCCAAAACGGCCTTTGGAGGCAGGCGGGGAGGTGTGCCAGAGGGAGAGGGCCGGTTCTGCTGGGAGGCCCCACAGGCCAGAGGCACAACCCAGCGAGGCCCCTGCCCTTGGCCAGCCTTGCCCAGGCCTTCCTGGCGTCCAGGGCTACTGCCCCACGAAGGGGCAGGCTGCAGGGAGTGTGTCCAGACATGCACGGGCAGCTACCCCAACTCAGCCCCGCTAGGGCCTTTCCCCTGGGCCTAGGCCTCAGCTGAGGCCTACTGGGTGGGAAGGTGCTGGCAGGGGCTGTCTCCACACTGCAACGTCCCAGGAGGCAGAGCCTTCTGGCAGAGGGAAGAGGGGAGCAACGGGGTGGATGCCCAAGCCGTCTTTGCCCCAGCTGCCTCAGGGGAGCGGGGAGAGCAAGAGGCCCACTGTGATCCTAGGTCGGCTCTGCCTCTTCCCACCCAGGCGGAGCTGCTGGGGCTGCCAGGGAGCTGCCTGACAGACTCTGGCTCAGCCGAGCTCTCTGAAGGGGCAGGGGGCAGGAACAGACGTGTGCATGGAGTTGGGCCTTGGCCTGGGAGTGTGGACCCCCGAGCTGGTCCCCAGGCTCGGGGCCATGGGCCCGGAGAGAGGACCACCCCAAAGCACTTTTTCTCCCGGGTTTCAGAGCAGTGTGCGCGATTTGCGGGAACAGCCGGCCAGAGTGCTTCCAAAACGGCCTTTGGAGGCAGGCGGGGAGGTGTGCCAGAGGGAGAGGGCCGGTTCTGCTGGGAGGCCCCACAGGCCAGAGGCACAACCCAGCGAGGCCCCCCTGCCCTTGGCCAGCCTTGCCCAGGCCCTTCCTGGCGTCCAGGGCTACTGCCCCACGAAGGGGCAGGCTGCAGGGAGTGTGTCCAGACATGCACGGGCACCTACCCCAACTCAGCCCCGCTAGGGCCTTTCCCCTGGGCCTAGGCCTCAGCTGAGGCCTACTGGGTGGGAAGGTGCTGGCAGGGGCTGTCTCCACACTGCAACGTCCCAGGAGGCAGAGCCTTCTGGCAGAGGGAAGAGGGGAGCAACGGGGGGTGGATGCCCAAGCCGTCTTTTGCCCCAGCTGCCTCAGGGGAGCAGGGAGAGCAAGAGGCCCACTGTGATCCTAGGTCGGCTCTGCCTCTTCCCACCCAGGCGGAGCTGCTGGGGCTGCCAGGGAGCTGCCTGACAGACTCTGGCTCAGCCGAGCTCTCTGAAGGGGCAGGGGGCAGGAACAGACGTGTGCATGGAGTTGGGCCTTGGCCTGGGAGTGTGGACCCCCGAGCTGGTCCCCAGGCTCGGGGCCATGGGCCCGGAGAGAGGACCACCCCAAAGCACTTTTCTCCCGGGTTTCAGAGCAGTGTGCGCGATTTTGCGGGAACAGCGGGCCAGAGTGCTTCCAAAAGGGCCTTTGGAGGCAGGCGGGGAGGTGTGCCAGAGGGGAGAGGGCCGGTTCTGCTGGGGAGGCCCCACAGGCCAGAGGCACAACCCAGCGAGGCCCCTGCCCTTGGCCAGCCTTGCCCAGGCCTTCCTGGCGTCCAGGGCTACTGCCCCACGAAGGGGCAGGCTGCAGGGAGTGTGTCCAGACATGCACGGGCAGCTACCCCAACTCAGCCCCCGCTAGGGCCTTTCCCCTGGGCCTAGGCCTCAGCTGAGGCCTACTGGGTGGGAAGGTGCTGGCAGGGGCTGTCTCCACACTGCAACGTCCCAGGAGGCAGAGCCTTCTGGCAGAGGGAAGAGGGGAGCAACGGGGTGGGATGCCCAAGCCGTCTTTGCCCCAGCTGCCTCAGGGGAGCAGGGAGAGCAAGAGGCCCACTGTGATCCTAGGTCGGCTCTGCCTCTTCCCACCCAGGCGGAGCTGCTGGGGCTGCCAGGGAGCTGCCTGACAGACTCTGGCTCAGCCGAGCTCTCTGAAGGGGCAGGGGGCAGGAACAGACGTGTGCATGGAGTTGGGCCTTGGCCTGGGAGTGTGGACCCCCGAGCTGGTCCCCAGGCTCGGGGCCATGGGCCCGGAGAGAGGACCACCCCAAAGCACTTTTCTCCCGGGTTTCAGAGCAGTGTGCGCGATTTGCGGGAACAGCCGGCCAGAGTGCTTCCAAAACGGCCTTTGGAGGCAGGCGGGGAGGTGTGCCAGAGGGGAGAGGGCCGGTTCTGCTGGGAGGCCCCACAGGCCAGAGGCACAACCCAGCGAGGGGCCCCTGCCCTTGGCCAGCCTTGCCCAGGCCTTCCTGGCGTCCAGGGCTACTGCCCCACGAAGGGGGCAGGCTGCAGGGAGTGTGTCCAGACATGCACGGGCAGCTACCCCAACTCAGCCCCGCTAGGGCCTTCCCCTGGGCCTAGGCCTCAGCTGAGGCCTACTGGGTGGGAAGGTGCTGGCAGGGGCTGTCTCCACACTGCAACGTCCCAGGAGGCAGAGCCTTCTGGCAGAGGGAAGAGGGGAGCAACGGGGTGGATGCCCAAGCCGTCTTTGCCCCAGCTGCCTCAGGGGAGCAGGGAGAGCAAGAGGCCCACTGTGATCCTAGGTCGGCTCTGCCTCTTCCCACCCAGGCGGAGCTGCTGGGGCTGCCAGGGAGCTGCCTGACAGACTCTGGCTCAGCCGAGCTCTCTGAAGGGGCAGGGGGCAGGAACAGACGTGTGCATGGAGTTGGGCCTTGGCCTGGGAGTGTGGACCCCCGAGCTGGTCCCAGGCTCGGGGCCATGGGCCCGGAGAGGAGGACCACCCCAAAGCACTTTTCTCCCGGGTTTCAGAGCAGTGTGCGCGATTTGCGGGAACAGCCGGCCAGAGTGCTTCCAAAAGGGCCTTTGGAGGCAGGCGGGGAGGTGGTGCCAGAGGGAGAGGGCCGGTTCTGCTGGGAGGCCCCACAGGCCAGAGGCACAACCCAGCGAGGCCCCTGCCCTTGGCCAGCCTTGCCCAGGCCTTCCTGGCGTCCAGGGCTACTGCCCCACGAAGGGGCAGGCTGCAGGGAGTGTGTCCAGACATGCACGGGCAATGGCGCCTACCCCAACTCAGCCCCGCTAGGGCCTTTCCCCTGGGCCTAGGCCTCAGCTGAGGCCTACTGGGTGGGAAGGTGCTGGCAGGGGCTGTCTCCACACTGCAACGTCCCAGGAGGCAGAGCCTTCTGGCAGAGGGAAGAGGGGAGCAACGGGGTGGATGCCCAAGCCGTCTTTGCCCCAGCTGCCTCAGGGGAGCAGGGAGAGCAAGAGGCCCACTGTGATCCTAGGTCGGCTCTGCCTCTTCCCACCCAGGCGGAGCTGCTGGGGCTGCCAGGGAGCTGCCTGACAGACTCTGGCTCAGCCGAGCTCTCTGAAGGGGCAGGGGGCAGGAACAGACGTGTGCATGGAGTTGGGCCTTGGCCTGGGAGTGTGGACCCCCGAGCTGGTCCCCAGGCTCGGGGCCATGGGCCCGGAGAGAGGACCACCCCAAAGCACTTTTCTCCCGGGTTTCAGAGCAGTGTGCGCGATTTGCGGGAACAGCCGGCCAGAGTGCTTCCAAAAGGGCCTTTGGAGGCAGGCGGGGAGGTGTGCCAGAGGGAGAGGGCCGGTTCTGCTGGGTAGGGCCCACAGGCCAGAGGCACAACCCAGCGAGGCCCCTGCCCTTGGCCAGCCTTGCCCAGGCCTTCCTGGCGTCCAGGGCTACTGCCCCACGAAGGGGCAGGCTGCAGGGAGTGTGTCCAGACATGCACGGGCAGCTACCCCAACTCAGCCCCGCTAGGGCTTTCCCCTGGGCCTAGGCCTCAGCTGAGGCCTACTGGGTGGGGGAAGGTGCTGGCAGGGGCTGTCTCCACACTGCAAAACGTCCCAGGAGGCAGAGCCTTCTGGCAGAGGGAAGAGGGGAGCAACGGGGTGGATGCCCAAGCCGTCTTTGCCCCAGCTGCCTCAGGGGAGCAGGGAGAGCAAGAGGCCCCACTGTGATCCTAGGTCGGCTCTGCCTCTTCCCACCCAGGCGGAGCTGCTGGGGCTGCCAGGGGAGCTGCCTGACAGACTCTGGCTCAGCCGAGCTCTCTGAAGGGGCAGGGGGCAGGAACAGACGTTGTGCATGGAGTTGGGCCTTGGCCTGGGAGTGTGGACCCCCGAGCTGGTCCCCAGGCTCGGGGCCATGGGCCCGGAGAGAGGACCACCCCAAAGCACTTTTCTCCCGGGTTTCAGAGCAGTGTGTGCGCGATTTGCGGGAACAGCCGGCCAGAGTGCTTCCAAAACGGCCTTTGGAGGCAGGCGGGGAGGTCTGCCAGAGAGGAGAGGGCCGGTTCTGCTGGGAGGCCCCACAGGCCAGAGGCACAACCCAGCGAGGCCCCTGCCCTTGGCCAGCCTTGCCCAGGCCTTCCTGGCGTCCAGGGCTACTGCCCTACGGAAAGGGGCAGGCTGCAGGGGAGTGTGTCCAGACATGCACGGGCACCCTAGCCAGCAAAGCTCAGCCCGCTAGGGCCTTTCCCTGGGGCATAGGCCTCAGCTGAGGCCTACTGGGTGGGGGAAGGTGCTGGCAGTGGGCTGTCTCCACACTGCAACGACCCAGGAGGCAGAGCCTTCTGTGCAGAGGAAAGAGGGGAGCAACGGGGGGGATTTGCCCAAGCCGTCTTCGCCCCCGCTGCCCTCAGGGGTGCCGGGGAGCAGAGGCCCACTGTGATCCTTAGGTCGGCTCTGCCTTCTTCCACCCAGGCGCAGCTCTGCTTGGGCTACAGGGAGCTGCCTGACAGACTTGCTCAGCCTGCCCGAGCTCTTGAAGGGGCAGGGGCAGGAAAACAGACGTGTGCTAAGGAGTTGGGCCTTGCCTGGGAGTGTGGGCCCGGAGAGAGGACCACCCCAAAGCACTTTTCTCCCGGGTTTCAGAGCAGTGTGCGCGATTTGCGGGAACAGCCGGCCAGAGTGCTTCCAAAAGGGCCTTTGGAGGCAGGCGGGGGAGGTCTGCCAGAGGGAGAGGGGCGGTTCTGCTGGGAGGCCCCACAGGCCAGAGGCACAACCCAGCGAGGCCCCTGCCCTTGGCCAGCCTTGCCCAGGCCTTCCTGGCGTCCAGGGCTACTGCCCCACGAAGGGGCAGGCTGCAGGGAGTGTGTCCAGACATGCACGGGCACCTACCCCAACTCAGCCCCGCTAGGGCCTCTCCCCTGGGCCTAGGCCTCAGCTGAGGCCTACTGGGTGGGAAGGTGCTGGCAGGGGCTGTCTCCACACTGCAACGTCCCAGGAGGCAGAGCCTTCTGGCAGAGGGAAGAGGGGAGCAACGGGGTGGATGCCCAAGCCGTCTTTGCCCCAGCTGCCTCAGGGGAGCAGGGAGAGCAAGAGGCCCACTGTGATCCTAGGTCGGCTCTGCCTCTTCCCACCCAGGCGGAGCTGCTGGGGCTGCCAGGGAGCTGCCTGACAGACTCTGGCTCAGCCGAGCTCTCTGAAGGGGCAGGGGGCAGGAAACAGACGTGTGCATGGAGTTGGGCCTTGGCCTGGGAGTGTGGACCCCCGAGCTGGTCCCCAGGCTCGGGGCCATGGGCCCGGAGAGAGGACCACCCCAAAGCACTTTTCTCCCGGGTTCAGAGCAGTGTGCGCGATTTGCGGGAACAGCCGGCCAGAGTGCTTCCAAAAGGGCCTTTGGAGGCAGGCGGGGAGGTCTGCCAGAGGGAGAGGGCCGGTTCTGCTGGGAGGCCCCACAGGCCAGAGGCACAACCCAGCGAGGCCCCTGCCCTTGGCCAGCCTTGCCCAGGCCTTCCTGGCGTCCAGGGCTACTGCCCCACGAAGGGGCAGGCTGCAGGGAGTGTGTCCAGACATGCACGGGCACCTACCCCAACTCAGCCCCGCTAGGGCCTTTCCCCTGGGCCTAGGCCTCAGCTGAGGCCTACTGGGTGGGAAGGTGCTGGCAGGGGCTGTCTCCACACTGCAACGTCCCAGGAGGCAGAGCCTTCTGGCAGAGGGAAGAGGGGAGCAACGGGGTGGATGCCCAAGCCGTCTTTGCCCCAGCTGCCTCAGGGGAGCAGGGAGAGCAAGAGGCCCACTGTGATCCTAGGTCGGCTCTCCTCTTACCTCACCCACGACCGCGGAGCTGCGGTTTGCTGATCCAGGAGCGCGGTGCCTGACAGACTCTGGCTCAGCCGAGCTCTCTGAAGGGGCAGGGGGCAGGAACAGACGTGTGCATGGAGTTGGGCCTTGGCCTGGGGAGTGTGGACCCCCCGAGCTGGTCCCCAGGCTCGGGCCATGGGCCCGGAGAGAGGACCCACCCAAAGCACTTTTTTTCCGGGTTTCAGAGCAGTGTGCGCGATTTGCGGAACAGCCGGCCAGAGTGCTTCCAAAAGGGGCCTTTGGAGGCAGGCGGGGAGGTACTGCCACGAGTGGAGAGGGCCGGTTTCTGCTGGGGAGGCCCCTACAGGCCAGAGATGCACAACCCAGCGAGGCTGCCCTGCCCTTGGCCAGCCTTGCCCAGGCCTCCTGGCGTCCAGGGCTACTGCCCCACGAAGGGGCAGGCTGCCAGGGAGGTGGTGTCCAGACATGCACGGGAAGCCTACTCCCACAAAACTCTCAGCCCGCCTTTGTAGGGCCTTTCCAATCCCCTTTTTCCACTGGGCCTAGGCTCAGCTGAGGCCTACTGGGTGGGAAGGTGCTGGCAAAGGGGCTGTCTCCACACTGCAACGGTCCCAGGAGGCAGAGTCTTCTGGCAGACGGGGAAGAGGGGAGCGAAGGGGCCACAGAGGGGTCAACGGATGGGGATTGCCCAAGCCGTCTTGCCCCAGCTGCAGATCAGGACAGGTAAGAAAGGGAGGGCGTCCGGGCCATGGGCAGGCAGAGGACCCACCGTGTGTGATCCTCAGGGTCGGCTCTCGCCTCTTTCCCACCCAGGCGTCCACGCTGCTTGGGCTGCCAGGGGAGCTGCCTGACAGACTCTGGCTCAGCGAGCTCTCTGAAACAGGGGCAGGGGGCGAGGAACATGACGGTGTGCATGGAGTTGGGCACTTGGCCTGGGAGTGTGGACCCCCGAGCTGGTCCCCAGGCTCGGGGCCATGGGCGGAGAGAGGACCACCCCAAATGCACTTTTCTCAACCGCGGTTTCAGAGGCAGCTTCGTGCGCGATTTGCGGGATACAGCTCTCTCGGCCAGGAGTGCTTCCAAAAACGGGCTTTGGAGCTCAGGCGGGGCAGGTCTGCCTGAGGGAGAGGGCCACCTGGTTCTGATGTGAGGAGGCGGCACAAGAATCCACCAAGGTCAGAAGGGGCACAACCCAGCGAGGCCCCTGCCCTTGGCCAGACTTGCCCAGTTTCTTCCTGGCGTACCCTAGGTGGTCTACTGTACTGCACCACGAAGGGGGCAAGTCTGGCCGAGGGACGTCGTGTCCAGACAGGCAACAAGGGCACACTACCTTCACACACCCGCACATCCCCGCCCTATGTCCAAGGGCCTATTCCCCTGGGCCTAGGCCTCAGCTGCATGCCCATAACTACGGTGGAGCACAAAGGAGGATGCTTGCGAGGCATGGGCTGTCTCCTCACTGCAACGACCCCAGGAGGCAGAACCCTTTCTGGCAGCGGGAAGAGGGGTGCAACAGCAGGGGGTGGATGCCCCAAGCCGTCTTTTGCCCTTCTTTTTGCCTCCAGGGGAGCAAGGGAGAGCAAGAGGCCCACTGTGATCCTAGGTCGGCTCTGGACTGCCTCTTCCCACCCAGACGGAGCTGCTGGGGCTGCAGGGGAGCTGCTCTGACAGACTTCTGGCCTCAGCCGGAGCTCTCTGTAGGGGCAGGGGGCAGGAATCTGACGCATGTGCATGGAGTTGGGCCTTGGCCTGGGAGTGTAGACCCCCGAGGCTGGTCCCCAGGCTCGGGACCATGGCGGACCCGTAGAGAGGACCACCCCAAATCACTTTTCTTCCTTCTGCCGGGGTTTCCAGAGCAGTGGGTGCGCGATTTGCGGGAAAACAGACCTGGCCAGAGTGTCTTCCAAAACGGGCCATTGGAGTCAGGCGGGGACTGGTGTGCCAGACAGGAGAGGGTCCGGTTCTGCTGGGAGGACCCACAAGGGGCCCAGAGGCACAACCCAGCGATGGCCCCTGCCCTGGCCAGCCTTGCCCCGGAGGGAGGCCTTCCTGGCGTCCGCGTGTCGCTACTGTTTTTTTTTTTTTTTTGGCCCCACGAAGGGGCAGGCTCTGCATGGGAGTGTGTAGCGCAGACATTGCAACGTTGCAGCTACGACCCCAACACCATTCAGCGCTCCCGTTAGGCGGCCATTTCCCCTGGGCCAGAAGGCCTACAGCTAGAGGCCGTACTGGGGTGGGGAAGGTGCTGGCAGGGGTGCCCCCCGCCCCCCCCCCCCCCCGCCCCCCCCCCCCCCCACCCTTTGATGCCTAGCTCCACACAACGCAAAAAACACGATACGTTCCCAGGAGCGGCAAGAGCCTTTCTGGACAGGGCAGGACGAAGAGGGCGGATGAGGATAGCAACAATCGAGGACAGGATAGGCCCAGAAGCCGTTGCTTTATGGGCCCGTAGAGAAGCGGGAAACCAAGCGCGCCCACATGGGAAAAGAGATGTATGCAGGGTGAGAAAGAGGCCGCACGTGTGATCCTAGGTTCGGGCTCTGCCTCTTCCCACCCAGGCGGGAGCTGCTGGGGGCTGCCAGGGAGCTGCCTGACAGACTCTGTGGCTCAGCCGAGCTCTCTGAAGGGGCAGGGGGCAGGAACAGGACGTGTGCATGGAGTTGGCCTTTGGCCCCTGGGAGTGTGGACCCCCGAGCTGGTCCCCAGGCTCGGGCCATGGGCCCGAGAGAGAGGACCACCCCAAAGCACTTTTCTCCCGGGTTTCAGAGCAGTGTGTGGCGCGATTTGCGGGAACAGCCGGCCAGAGTGCATCCAAACACGGCCTTTTGGAGGCAGCGGGGGAGGTGTGCCAGAGGGAGAGGGCCGGTTCTGCTGGAGGCCCCACAGGCCAGAGAGTCACAACCCAGCGAGGTCCCCTGCCCTTGGCTAGTCAGCCCTTGCCCAGGCCTTCCTGGCGCTAGCCAGGCAAGCCTACTGTAACCCCACGAAGGGGCATGAGCTGCAGGGAGTGTGTCCAGACATGCGACCGGGCAGCTAACCCCCAACTACCAGAACCCCCTTCAGCCCCGCTAGGGGGCCTTTCCCCTGTTTCCCCTGGGCCTAGGACCTCAGCTGAGGCCTACTGGGTGGGAAGGTGCTGGCAGGGGCTGTCTCCACACTGCAACGTGTCCCAGGAGGCAGAGCCTTCTGGCAGATGGAAGAGGGGAGCAACTAGGGGTGGATGCCCGAAGCCGTCTTTGCCCCAGCTGCCTCAGGGGGAGCAGGAGAGCAAGAGGCCCACTGTGATCCTAGGTCGGCTCTGCCTCTTCCCACCCAGGCGGAGCTGCTGGGTGCATGCCACGGGGAGCTGCCTGACAGACTCTGGCCTCGAGCCGTAGCTCTCTGAAGGGGCAGGGGGCAGGAACGAGACGTGTGCATGCGGAGTTGAGGCCTTGGCCTGGGAGTGTGGACCCCCGAGCTGGTCCCCAGGCTCGGGCCATGGGCCCGGAGAGAGGACCCACCCCAAAGCACTTTTCTCCCGGGTTTCAGAGCAGTGTGCGCGATTTGCGGAACAGCCGCCAGAGTGCTTCCAAAACGGCCTTTGGGAGGCAGGTCGGGCCATCGGTGAGGTGTGCCAGAGGGGAGAGGGCCGGTTCTGCTGGGAGGCCCCACAGGGGCCAGATGGGGCACAACCCAGCGATTTTTGGCCCCTGCCCTTGGCCAGCCTTGCCCAGGCCTTCCTGGGCGTCCAGGGCTACTGCCCCACGAAGGGGCAGGCTGCAGGGAGTGTGTCCAGACATGCACGGGCAGCTACCCCAACTCAGCCCCGCTAGGCCTTTCCCCTGGGCCTAGGCCTCAGCTGCTTGGCCTACTGGGTGGGAAGGTGCTGGCAGGGGCTGTCTCCACACTGCAACGTCCCAGGAGGCAGAGCCTTCTGGCAGAGGGGAAGAGGGGAGCAACGGGGTGGATGCCCCCCAAGCCGTCTTTGCCCCCAGCTGCCTCCGGGGAGCAGGGAGAGCAAAGAGGCCCACTGTGATCCTAGTCGGCTCTGCCTCTTCCCACCCAGGCGAGAGCTGCTGGGGCTGCCAGGGAGCTGCCTGACAGACTCTGGCTCAGCCGAGCTCTCTGAAGGGGCAGGGGCAGGAACAGACGTGTGCATGGAGTTGGGCCTTGGCCTGGGAGTGTGGACCCCCGAGCTGGTCCCCAGGCTCGGGGCCATGGGCCCGGAGAGAGGACCACCCCAAAGCACTTTTCTCCCCGGGTTTCAGAGCAGTGTGCGCGATTTGCGGGAACAGCCGGCCAAGTGCTTCCAAAACGGCCTTTGGAGGCAGGCGGGGAGGTGTGCCAGAGGGAGAGGGCCGTTCTGCGGGAGATGGGAGGCCCCACAGGCCAGAGGCACAACCCAGACGAGGCCCCTGCCCTTGGCCAGCCTTGCCCAGGCCTTCCTGGCGTCCAGGGCTACTGCCCCACGAAGGGCAGGCTGCAGGGAGTGTGTCCAACAATGCACGGGCAGCTACCCCCAACTCCGCCCCGCTAGGGCCTTTCCCCTGGGACCTAGGGCCTCACTGAGGCCTACTGGGTGGGAAAGGTGTCTGGCAGGGGCTGTCTCAGCACACTACTGCAAACGTCCCAGGAGGCAGAGCCTTCAGTGGCAGAGGGAAGAGGGGAGCAACGGGGTGGATGCCCAAGCCGTCTTTGCCCCAGCTGCCTCAGGGGAGCAGGGAGAGCAAGAGGCCCACTGTGAATCCTAGGTCGGCTCTGCCTCTTCCCACCCAGGCGGAGCTGCTGGGCTGCCAGGGAGCTGCCTGACAGACTCTGGCTCAGCCGAGCTCTTCTGAAGGGGCAGGGGGCAGGAACAGACGTGTGCATGGAGTTGGGCCTTGGCCTGGGAGTGTGGACCCCCGAGCTGGTCCCCAGGCTCGGGGCCATGGGCCCGGAGAGAGGACCACCCCAAAGCACTTTTCTCCCGGGTTTCAGAGCAGTGTGCGCGATTTGCGGGAACAGCCGGCCAGAGTGCTTCCAAAACGGCCTTTGGAGGCAGGCGGGGAGGTGTGCCAGAGGAGAGGGCCGGTTCTGCTGGGAGGCCCCACAGGCCAGAGGCACAACCCAGCGAGGCCCCTGCCCTTGGCCAGCCCTTGCCCAGAGCCTTCCTGGCGTCCAGGGCTACTGCCCCACGAAGGGGCAGGCTGCAGGGAGTGTGTCCAGACATGCACGGGCAGCTACCCCAATCAGCCCCGCTAGGGCCTTTCCCCTGGGCCTAGGCCTCAGCTGAGGCCTACTGGGTGGGAAGTGGTGCTGGCAGGGCTGTCTCCACACTGCAACGTCCCAGGAGGCAGAGCCTTCTGGCAGAGGGAAGAGGGAGCAACGGGGTGGATGCCCTAGCCGTCTTTGCCTCCAGCTGCCTCAGGGGAGCAGGGAGAGCAAGAGGCCCACTGTGATCCTAGGTCGGCTCTGCCTCTTCCCACCCAGGCGGAGCTGCTGGGGCTGCCAGGGAGCTGCCTGACAGACTCTGGCTCAGCCGAGCTCTCTGAAGGGGCAGGGGGCAGGAACAGACGTGTGCATGGAGTTGGGCCTTGGCCTGGGAGTGTGGACCCCCGAGCTGGTCCCCAGGCTCGGGCCATGGGCCCGGAGAGAGGACCACCCCAAAGCACTTTTCGACCTCCCGGGTTTCAGAGCAGTGTGCGCGATTGCGGGAACAGCCGGCCAGAGTGCTTCCAAAACGGCCTTTGGAGGCAGGCGGGGAGGTGTGCCAGAGGGAGAGGGCCGGTTTTCTGCTGGGAGGCCCCACAGGCCAGAGGCACAACCCCCAGCGAGGCCCCTGCCCTTGGCCAGCCTTGCCCAGGCCTTCCTGGCGTCCAGGGCTACTGCCCCACGAAGGGGCAGGCTGCAGGGAGTGTGTCCAGACATGCTCACGGGCAGCTACCCCAACTCAGAACCCCCGCTAGGCTTTCCTTATTCCCCTGGGCCTAGGCCTCAGCTGAGGCCTACTGGGTGGGAAGGTGCTGGCAGGGGCTGTCTCCACACTGCAACGTCCCCCAGGAGGCAGAGCCTTCTGGCAGAGGGAAGAGGGGAGCAACTGGGGTGGATGCCCAAGCCGTCTTTGCCCCAGCTGGCCTCAGGGGAGCAGGGAGAGCAAGAGGCCCACTGTGATCCTAGTCGGCTCTGCCTCTTCCCACCCAGGCGGAGCTGCTGGGGCTGCCAGGGAGCTGCCTGACAGACTCTGGCTCAGCCGAGCTCTCTGAAGGGGCAGGGGGCAGGAACAGACGTGTGCAATGGAGTTGGGCCTTGGCCTGGGAGTGTGGACCCCGAGCTGGTCCCCAGGCTCGGGGCCATGGGCCCGGAGAGAGGACCACCCCAAAGCACTTTTCTCCCGGGTTTCAGAGCAGTGTGCGCGATTTGCGGGAACAGCCGGCCAGAGTGCTTCCAAAACGGCCTTTGGAGGCAGGCGGGGAGGTGTGCCAGAGGGAGAGGGCCGGTTCTGCTGGGAGGCCCCACAGGCCAGAGGCACAACCCAGCGAGGCCCCTGCCCTTGGCCAGCCTTGCCCAGGCCTTCCTGGCGTCCAGGGCTACTGCCCCACGAAGGGGCAGGCTGCAGGGAGTGTGTCCAGACATGCACGGGCAGCTACCCCAACTCAGCCCCGCTAGGGCCTTTCCCCTGGGCCTAGGCCTCAGCTGAGGCCTACTGGGTGGGAAGGTGCTGGCAGGGGCTGTCTCCACACTGCAACGTCCCAGGAGGCAGAGCCTTCTGGCAGAGGGAAGAGGGGAGCAACGGGGTGGATGCCCAAGCCGTCTTTGCCCCAGCTGCCTCAGGGGAGCAGGGAGAGCAAGAGGCCCACTGTGATCCTAGGTCGGCTCTGCCTCTTCCCACCCAGGCGGAGCTGCTGGGGCTGCCAGGGAGCTGCCTGACAGACTCTGGCTCAGCCGAGCTCTCTGAAGGGGCAGGGGGCAGGAACAGACGTGTGCATGGAGTTGGGCCTTGGCCTGGGAGTGTGGACCCCCGAGCTGGTCCCCAGGCTCGGGGCCATGGGCCCGGAGAGAGGACCACCCCAAAGCACTTTTCTCCCGGGTTTCAGAGCAGTGTGCGCGATTTGCGGGAACAGCCGGCCAGAGTGCTTCCAAAACGGCCTTTGGAGGCAGGCGGGGAGGTGTGCCAGAGGGAGAGGGCCGGTTCTGCTGGGAGGCCCCACAGGCCAGAGGCACAACCCAGCGAGGCCCCTGCCCTTGGCCAGCCTTGCCCAGGCCTTCCTGGCGTCCAGGGCTACTGCCCCACGAAGGGGCAGGCTGCAGGGAGTGTGTCCAGACATGCACGGGCAGCTACCCCAACTCAGCCCCGCTAGGGCCTTCCCCTGGGCCTAGGCCTCAGCTGAGGCCTACTGGGTGGGAAGGTGCTGGCAGGGGCTGTCTCCACACTGCAACGTCCCAGGAGGCAGAGCCTTCTGGCAGAGGGAAGAGGGGAGCAACGGGGTGGATGCCCAAGCCGTCTTTGCCCCAGCTGCCTCAGGGGAGCAGGGAGAGCAAGAGGCCCACTGTGATCCTAGGTCGGCTCTGCCTCTTCCCACCCAGGCGGAGCTGCTGGGGCTGCCAGGGAGCTGCCTGACAGACTCTGGCTCAGCCGAGCTCTCTGAAGGGGCAGGGGGCAGGAACAGACGTGTGCATGGAGTTGGGCCTTGGCCTGGGAGTGTGGACCCCCGAGCTGGTCCCCAGGCTCGGGGCCATGGGCCCGGAGAGAGGACCACCCCAAAGCACTTTTCTCCCGGGTTTCAGAGCAGTGTGCGCGATTTGCGGGAACAGCCGGCCAGAGTGCTTCCAAAACGGCCTTTGGAGGCAGGCGGGGAGGTGTGCCAGAGGGAGAGGGCCGGTTCTGCTGGGAGGCCCCACAGGCCAGAGGCACAACCCAGCGAGGCCCCTGCCCTTGGCCAGCCTTGCCCAGGCCTTCCTGGCGTCCAGGGCTACTGCCCCACGAAGGGGCAGGCTGCAGGGAGTGTGTCCAGACATGCACGGGCAGCTACCCCAACTCAGCCCCGCTAGGGCCTTTCCCCTGGGCCTAGGCCTCAGCTGAGGCCTACTGGGTGGGAAGGTGCTGGCAGGGGCTGTCTCCACACTGCAACGTCCCAGGAGGCAGAGCCTTCTGGCAGAGGGAAGAGGGGAGCAACGGGGTGGATGCCCAAGCCGTCTTTGCCCCAGCTGCCTCAGGGGAGCAGGGAGAGCAAGAGGCCCACTGTGATCCTAGGTCGGCTCTGCCTCTTCCCACCCAGGCGGAGCTGCTGGGGCTGCCAGGGAGCTGCCTGACAGACTCTGGCTCAGCCGAGCTCTCTGAAGGGGCAGGGGGCAGGAACAGACGTGTGCATGGAGTTGGGGGCCTTGGCCTGGGAGTGTGGACCCCCGAGCTGGTCCCCAGGCTCGGGGCCATGGGCCCGGAGAGAGGACCACCCCAAAGCACTTTTCTCCCGGGTTTCAGAGCAGTGTGCGCGATTTGCGGGAACAGCCGGCCAGAGTGCTTCCAAAACGGCCTTTGGAGGCAGGCGGGGAGGTGTGCCAGAGGGAGAGGGCCGGTTCTGCTGGGAGGCCCCCACAGGCCAGAGGCACAACCCAGCGAGGCCCCTGCCCTTGGCCAGCCTTGCCCAGGCCTTCCTGGCGTCCAGGGCTACTGCCCCACGAAGGGGCAGGCTGCAGGGAGTGTGTCCAGACATGCACGGGCAGCTACCCCAACTCAGCCCCGCTAGGGCCTTTCCCCTGGGCCTAGGCCTCAGCTGAGGCCTACTGGGTGGGAAGGTGCTGGCAGGGGCTGTCTCCACACTGCAACGTCCCAGGAGGCAGAGCCTTCTGGCAGAGGGAAGAGGGGAGCAACGGGGTGGATGCCCAAGCCGTCTTTGCCCCAGCTGCCTCAGGGGAGCAGGGAGAGCAAGAGGCCCCACTGTGATCCTAGGTCGGCTCTGCCTCTTCCCACCCAGGCGGAGCTGCTGGGGCTGCCAGGGAGCTGCCTGACAGACTCTGGCTCAGCCGAGCTCTCTGAAGGGGCAGGGGGCAGGAACAGACGTGTGCATGGAGTTGGGCCTTGGCCTGGGAGTGTGGACCCCCGAGCTGGTCCCCAGGCTCGGGGCCATGGGCCCGGAGAGAGGACCACCCCAAAGCACTTTTCTCCCGGGTTTCAGAGCAGTGTGCGCGATTTGCGGGAACAGCCGGCCAGAGTGCTTCCAAAACGGCCTTTGGAGGCAGGCGGGGAGGTGTGCCAGAGGGAGAGGGCCGGTTCTGCTGGGAGGCCCCACAGGCCAGAGGCACAACCCAGCGAGGCCCCTGCCCTTGGCCAGCCTTGCCCAGGCCTTCCTGGCGTCCAGGGCTACTGCCCCACGAAGGGGCAGGCTGCAGGGAGTGTGTCCAGACATGCACGGGCACCTACCCCAACTCAGCCCCGCTAGGGCCTTTCCCCTGGGCCTAGGCCTCAGCTGAGGCCTACTGGGTGGGAAGGTGCTGGCAGGGGCTGTCTCCACACTGCAACGTCCCAGGAGGCAGAGCCTTCTGGCAGAGGGAAGAGGGGAGCAACGGGGTGGATGCCCAAGCCGTCTTTGCCCCAGCTGCCTCAGGGGAGCAGGGAGAGCAAGAGGCCCACTGTGATCCTAGGTCGGCTCTGCCTCTTCCCACCCAGGCGGAGCTGCTGGGGCTGCCAGGGAGCTGCCTGACAGACTCTGGCTCAGCCGAGCTCTCTGAAGGGGCAGGGGGCAGGAACAGACGTGTGCATGGAGTTGGGCCTTGGCCTGGGAGTGTGGACCCCCGAGCTGGTCCCCAGGCTCGGGGCCATGGGCCCGGAGAGAGGACCACCCCAAAGCACTTCTCTCCCGGGTTTCAGAGCAGTGTGCGCGATTTGCGGGAACAGCCGGCCAGAGTGCTTCCAAAACGGCCTTTGGAGGCAGGCGGGGAGGTGTGCCAGAGGGAGAGGGCCGGTTCTGCTGGGAGGCCCCACAGGCCAGAGGCACAACCCAGCGAGGCCCCTGCCCTTGGCCAGCCTTGCCCAGGCCTTCCTGGCGTCCAGGGCTACTGCCCCACGAAGGGGCAGGCTGCAGGGAGTGTGTCCAGACATGCACGGGCAGCTACCCCAACTCAGCCCCGCTAGGGCCTTTCCCCTGGGCCTAGGCCTCAGCTGAGGCCTACTGGGTGGGAAGGTGCTGGCAGGGGCTGTCTCCACACTGCAACGTCCCAGGAGGCAGAGCCTTCTGGCAGAGGGAAGAGGGGAGCAACGGGGTGGATGCCCAAGCCGTCTTTGCCCCAGCTGCCTCAGGGGAGCAGGGAGAGCAAGAGGCCCACTGTGATCCTAGGTCGGCTCTGCCTCTTCCCACCCAGGCGGAGCTGCTGGGGCTGCCAGGGAGCTGCCTGACAGACTCTGGCTCAGCCGAGCTCTCTGAAGGGGCAGGGGGCAGGAACAGACGTGTGCATGGAGTTGGGCCTTGGCCTGGGAGTGTGGACCCCCGAGCTGGTCCCCAGGCTCGGGGCCATGGGCCCGGAGAGAGGACCACCCCAAAGCACTTTTCTCCCGGGTTTCAGAGCAGTGTGCGCGATTTGCGGGAACAGCCGGCCAGAGTGCTTCCAAAACGGCCTTTGGAGGCAGGCGGGGAGGTGTGCCAGAGGGAGAGGGCCGGTTCTGCTGGGAGGCCCCACAGGCCAGAGGCACAACCCAGCGAGGCCCCTGCCCTTGGCCAGCCTTGCCCAGGCCTTCCTGGCGTCCAGGGCTACTGCCCCACGAAGGGGCAGGCTGCAGGGAGTGTGTCCAGACATGCACGGGCAGCTACCCCAACTCAGCCCCGCTAGGGCCTTTCCCCTGGGCCTAGGCCTCAGCTGAGGCCTACTGGGTGGGAAGGTGCTGGCAGGGGCTGTCTCCACACTGCAACGTCCCAGGAGGCAGAGCCTTCTGGCAGAGGGAAGAGGGGAGCAACGGGGTGGATGCCCAAGCCGTCTTTGCCCCAGCTGCCTCAGGGGAGCAGGGAGAGCAAGAGGCCCACTGTGATCCTAGGTCGGCTTGCCTCTTCCCACCCAGGCGGAGCTGCTGGGGCTGCCAGGGAGCTGCCTGACAGACTCTGGCTCAGCCGAGCTCTCTGAAGGGGCAGGGGGCAGGAACAGACGTGTGCATGGAGTTGGGCCTTGGCCTGGGAGTGTGGACCCCCGAGCTGGTCCCCAGGCTCGGGGCCATGGGCCCGGAGAGAGGACCACCCCAAAGCACTTTTTCTCCCGGGTTTCAGAGCAGTGTGCGCGATTTGCGGGAACAGCCGGCCAGAGTGCTTCCAAAACGGCCTTTGGAGGCAGGCGGGGAGGTGTGCCAGAGGGAGAGGGCCGGTTCTGCTGGGAGGCCCCACAGGCCAGAGGCACAACCCAGCGAGGCCCCTGCCCTTGGCCAGCCTTGCCCAGGCCTTCCTGGCGTCCAGGGCTACTGCCCCACGAAGGGGCAGGCTGCAGGGAGTGTGTCCAGACATGCACGGGCAGCTACCCCAACTCAGCCCCGCTGGGCCTTTCCCCTGGGCCTAGGCCTCAGCTGAGGCCTACTGGGTGGGAAGGTGCTGGCAGGGGCTGTCTCCACACTGCAACGTCCCAGGAGGCAGAGCCTTCTGGCAGAGGGAAGAGGGGAGCAACGGGGTGGATGCCCAAGCCGTCTTTGCCCCAGCTGCCTCAGGGGAGCAGGGAGAGCAAGAGGCCCACTGTGATCCTAGGTCGGCTCTGCCTCTTCCCACCCAGGCGGAGCTGCTGGGGCTGCCAGGGAGCTGCCTGACAGACTCTGGCTCAGCCGAGCTCTCTGAAGGGGCAGGGGGCAGGAACAGACGTGTGCATGGAGTTGGGCCTTGGCCTGGGAGTGTGGACCCCCGAGCTGGTCCCCAGGCTCGGGGCCATGGGCCCGGAGAGAGGACCACCCCAAAGCACTTTTCTCCCGGGTTTCAGAGCAGTGTGCGCGATTTGCGGGAACAGCCGGCCAGAGTGCTTCCAAAACGGCCTTTGGAGGCAGGCGGGGAGGTGTGCCAGAGGGAGAGGGCCGGTTCTGCTGGGAGGCCCCACAGGCCAGAGGCACAACCCAGCGAGGCCCCTGCCCTTGGCCAGCCTTGCCCAGGCCTTCCTGGCGTCCAGGGCTACTGCCCCACGAAGGGGCAGGCTGCAGGGAGTGTGTCCAGACATGCACGGGCAGCTACCCCAACTCAGCCCCGCTAGGGCCTTTCCCCTGGGCCTAGGCCTCAGCTGAGGCCTACTGGGTGGGAAGGTGCTGGCAGGGGCTGTCTCCACACTGCAACGTCCCAGGAGGCAGAGCCTTCTGGCAGAGGGAAGAGGGGAGCAACGGGGTGGATGCCCAAGCCGTCTTTGCCCCAGCTGCCTCAGGGGAGCAGGGAGAGCAAGAGGCCCACTGTGATCCTAGGTCGGCTCTGCCTCTTCCCACCCAGGCGGAGCTGCTGGGGCTGCCAGGGAGCTGCCTGACAGACTCTGGCTCAGCCGAGCTCTCTGAAGGGGCAGGGGGCAGGAACAGACGTGTGCATGGAGTTGGGCCTTGGCCTGGGAGTGTGGACCCCCGAGCTGGTCCCCAGGCTCGGGGCCATGGGCCCGGAGAGAGGACCACCCCAAAGCACTTTTCTCCGGGTTTCAGAGCAGTGTGCGCGATTTGCGGGAACAGCCGGCCAGAGTGCTTCCAAAACGGCCTTTGGAGGCAGGCGGGGAGGTGTGCCAGAGGAGAGGGCCGGTTCTGCTGGGAGGCCCCCCACAGGCCAGAGGCACAACCCAGCGAGGCCCCTGCCCTTGGCCAGCCTTGCCCAGGCCTTCCTGGCGTCCAGGGCTACTGCCCCACGAAGGGGCAGGCTGCAGGGAGTGTGTCCAGACATGCACGGGCAGCTACCCCAACTCAGCCCCGCTAGGGCCTTTCCCCTGGGCCTAGGCCTCAGCTGAGGCCTACTGGGTGGGAAGGTGCTGGCAGGGGCTGTCTCCACACTGCAACGTCCCAGGAGGCAGAGCCTTCTGGCAGAGGGAAGAGGGGAGCAACGGGGTGGATGCCCAAGCCGTCTTTGCCCCAGCTGCCTCAGGGGAGCAGGGAGAGCAAGAGGCCCACTGTGATCCTAGGTCGGCTCTGCCTCTTCCCACCCAGGCGGAGCTGCTGGGGCTGCCAGGGAGCTGCCTGACAGACTCTGGCTCAGCCGAGCTCTCTGAAGGGGCAGGGGGCAGGAACAGACGTGTGCATGGAGTTGGGCCTTGGCCTGGGAGTGTGGACCCCCGAGCTGGTCCCCAGGCTCGGGGCCATGGGCCCGGAGAGAGGACCACCCCAAAGCACTTTTCTCCCGGGTTTCAGAGCAGTGTGCGCGATTTGCGGGAACAGCCGGCCAGAGTGCTTCCAAAACGGCCTTTGGAGGCAGGCGGGGAGGTGTGCCAGAGGGAGAGGGCCGGTTCTGCTGGGAGGCCCCACAGGCCAGAGGCACAACCCAGCGAGGCCCCTGCCCTTGGCCAGCCTTGCCCAGGCCTTCCTGGCGTCCAGGGCTACTGCCCCACGAAGGGGCAGGCTGCAGGGAGTGTGTCCAGACATGCACGGGCAGCTACCCCAACTCAGCCCCGCTAGGGCCTTTCCCCTGGGCCTAGGCCTCAGCTGAGGCCTACTGGGTGGGAAGGTGCTGGCAGGGGCTGTCTCCACACTGCAACGTCCCAGGAGGCAGAGCCTTCTGGCAGAGGGAAGAGGGGAGCAACGGGGTGGATGCCCAAGCCGTCTTTGCCCCAGCTGCCTCAGGGGAGCAGGGAGAGCAAGAGGCCCACTGTGATCCTAGGTCGGCTCTGCCTCTTCCCACCCAGGCGGAGCTGCTGGGGCTGCCAGGGAGCTGCCTGACAGACTCTGGCTCAGCCGAGCTCTCTGAAGGGGCAGGGGGCAGGAACAGACGTGTGCATGGAGTTGGGCCTTGGCCCCTGGGAGTGTGGACCCCCGAGCTGGTCCCCAGGCTCGGGGCCATGGGCCCGGAGAGAGGACCACCCCAAAGCACTTTTCTCCCGGGTTTCAGAGCAGTGTGCGCGATTTGCGGGAACAGCCGGCCAGAGTGCTTCCAAAACGGCCTTTGGAGGCAGGCGGGGAGGTGTGCCAGAGGGAGAGGGCCGGTTCTGCTGGGAGGCCCCACAGGCCAGAGGCACAACCCAGCGAGGCCCCTGCCCTTGGCCAGCCTTGCCCAGGCCTTCCTGGCGTCCAGGGCTACTGCCCCACGAAGGGGCAGGCTGCAGGGAGTGTGTCCAGACATGCACGGGCAGCTACCCCAACTCAGCCCCGCTAGGGCCTTTCCCCTGGGCCTAGGCCTCAGCTGAGGCCTACTGGGTGGGAAGGTGCTGGCAGGGGCTGTCTCCACACTGCAACGTCCCAGGAGGCAGAGCCTTCTGGCAGAGGGAAGAGGGGAGCAACGGGGTGGATGCCCAAGCCGTCTTTGCCCCAGCTGCCTCAGGGGAGCAGGGAGAGCAAGAGGCCCACTGTGATCCTAGGTCGGCTCTGCCTCTTCCCACCCAGGCGGAGCTGCTGGGGCTGCCAGGGAGCTGCCTGACAGACTCTGGCTCAGCCGAGCTCTCTGAAGGGGCAGGGGGCAGGAACAGACGTGTGCATGGAGTTGGGCCTTGGCCTGGGAGTGTGGACCCCCGAGCTGGTCCCCAGGCTCGGGGCCATGGGCCCGGAGAGAGGACCACCCCAAAGCACTTTTCTCCCGGGTTTCAGAGCAGTGTGCGCGATTTGCGGGAACAGCCGGCCAGAGTGCTTCCAAAACGGCCTTTGGAGGCAGGCGGGGAGGTGTGCCAGAGGGAGAGGGCCGGTTCTGCTGGGAGGCCCCACAGGCCAGAGGCACAACCCAGCGAGGCCCCTGCCCTTGGCCAGCCTTGCCCAGGCCTTCCTGGCGTCCAGGGCTACTGCCCCACGAAGGGGCAGGCTGCAGGGAGTGTGTCCAGACATGCACGGGCAGCTACCCCAACTCAGCCCCGCTAGGGCCTTTCCCCTGGGCCTAGGCCTCAGCTGAGGCCTACTGGGTGGGAAGGTGCTGGCAGGGGCTGTCTCCACACTGCAACGTCCCAGGAGGCAGAGCCTTCTGGCAGAGGGAAGAGGGGAGCAACGGGGTGGATGCCCAAGCCGTCTTTGCCCCAGCTGCCTCAGGGGAGCAGGGAGAGCAAGAGGCCCACTGTGATCCTAGGTCGGCTCTGCCTCTTCCCACCCAGGCGGAGCTGCTGGGGCTGCCAGGGAGCTGCCTGACAGACTCTGGCTCAGCCGAGCTCTCTGAAGGGGCAGGGGGCAGGAACAGACGTGTGCATGGAGTTGGGCCTTGGCCTGGGAGTGTGGACCCCCGAGCTGGTCCCCAGGCTCGGGGCCATGGGCCCGGAGAGAGGACCACCCCAAAGCACTTTTCTCCCGGGTTTCAGAGCAGTGTGCGCGATTTGCGGGAACAGCCGGCCAGAGTGCTTCCAAAACGGCCTTTGGAGGCAGGCGGGGAGGTGTGCCAGAGGGAGAGGGCCGGTTCTGCTGGGAGGCCCCACAGGCCAGAGGCACAACCCAGCGAGGCCCCTGCCCTTGGCCAGCCTTGCCCAGGCCTTCCTGGCGTCCAGGGCTACTGCCCCACGAAGGGGCAGGCTGCAGGGAGTGTGTCCAGACATGCACGGGCAGCTACCCCAACTCAGCCCCGCTAGGGCCTTTCCCCTGGGCCTAGGCCTCAGCTGAGGCCTACTGGGTGGGAAGGTGCTGGCAGGGGCTGTCTCCACACTGCAACGTCCCAGGAGGCAGAGCCTTCTGGCAGAGGGAAGAGGGGAGCAACGGGGTGGATGCCCAAGCCGTCTTTGCCCCAGCTGCCTCAGGGGAGCAGGGAGAGCAAGAGGCCCACTGTGATCCTAGGTCGGCTCTGCCTCTTCCCACCCAGGCGGAGCTGCTGGGGCTGCCAGGGAGCTGCCTGACAGACTCTGGCTCAGCCGAGCTCTCTGAAGGGGCAGGGGGCAGGAACAGACGTGTGCATGGAGTTGGGCCTTGGCCTGGGAGTGTGGACCCCCGAGCTGGTCCCCAGGCTCGGGGCCATGGGCCCGGAGAGAGGACCACCCCAAAGCACTTTTCTCCCGGGTTTCAGAGCAGTGTGCGCGATTTGCGGGAACAGCCGGCCAGAGTGCTTCCAAAACGGCCTTTGGAGGCAGGCGGGGAGGTGTGCCAGAGGGAGAGGGCCGGTTCTGCTGGGAGGCCCCACAGGCCAGAGGCACAACCCAGCGAGGCCCCTGCCCTTGGCCAGCCTTGCCCAGGCCTTCCTGGCGTCCAGGGCTACTGCCCCACGAAGGGGCAGGCTGCAGGGAGTGTGTCCAGACATGCACGGGCAGCTACCCCAACTCAGCCCCGCTAGGGCCTTTCCCCTGGGCCTAGGCCTCAGCTGAGGCCTACTGGGTGGGAAGGTGCTGGCAGGGGGCTGTCTCCACACTGCAACGTCCCAGGAGGCAGAGCCTTCTGGCAGAGGGAAGAGGGGAGCAACGGGGTGGATGCCCAAGCCGTCTTTGCCCCAGCTGCCTCAGGGGAGCAGGGAGAGCAAGAGGCCCACTGTGATCCTAGGTCGGCTCTGCCTCTTCCCACCCAGGCGGAGCTGCTGGGGCTGCCAGGGAGCTGCCTGACAGACTCTGGCTCAGCCGAGCTCTCTGAAGGGGCAGGGGGCAGGAACAGACGTGTGCATGGAGTTGGGCCTTGGCCTGGGAGTGTGGACCCCCGAGCTGGTCCCCAGGCTCGGGGCCATGGGCCCGGAGAGAGGACCACCCCAAAGCACTTTTCTCCCGGGTTTCAGAGCAGTGTGCGCGATTTGCGGGAACAGCCGGCCAGAGTGCTTCCAAAACGGCCTTTGGAGGCAGGCGGGGAGGTGTGCCAGAGGGAGAGGGCCGGTTCTGCTGGGAGGCCCCACAGGCCAGAGGCACAACCCAGCGAGGCCCCTGCCCTTGGCCAGCCTTGCCCAGGCCTTCCTGGCGTCCAGGGCTACTGCCCCACGAAGGGGCAGGCTGCAGGGAGTGTGTCCAGACATGCACGGGCAGCTACCCCAACTCAGCCCCGCTAGGGCCTTTCCCCTGGGCCTAGGCCTCAGCTGAGGCCTACTGGGTGGGAAGGTGCTGGCAGGGGCTGTCTCCACACTGCAACGTCCCAGGAGGCAGAGCCTTCTGGCAGAGGGAAGAGGGGAGCAACGGGGTGGATGCCCAAGCCGTCTTTGCCCCAGCTGCCTCAGGGGAGCAGGGAGAGCAAGAGGCCCACTGTGATCCTAGGTCGGCTCTGCCTCTTCCCACCCAGGCGGAGCTGCTGGGGCTGCCAGGGAGCTGCCTGACAGACTCTGGCTCAGCCGAGCTCTCTGAAGGGGCAGGGGGCAGGAACAGACGTGTGCATGGAGTTGGGCCTTGGCCTGGGAGTGTGGACCCCCGAGCTGGTCCCCAGGCTCGGGGCCATGGGCCCGGAGAGAGGACCACCCCAAAGCACTTTTCTCCCGGGTTTCAGAGCAGTGTGCGCGATTTGCGGGAACAGCCGGCCAGAGTGCTTCCAAAACGGCCTTTGGAGGCAGGCGGGGAGGTGTGCCAGAGGGAGAGGGCCGGTTCTGCTGGGAGGCCCCACAGGCCAGAGGCACAACCCAGCGAGGCCCCTGCCCTTGGCCAGCCTTGCCCAGGCCTTCCTGGCGTCCAGGGCTACTGCCCCACGAAGGGGCAGGCTGCAGGGAGTGTGTCCAGACATGCACGGGCAGCTACCCCAACTCAGCCCCGCTAGGGCCTTTCCCCTGGGCCTAGGCCTCAGCTGAGGCCTACTGGGTGGGAAGGTGCTGGCAGGGGCTGTCTCCACACTGCAACGTCCCAGGAGGCAGAGCCTTCTGGCAGAGGGAAGAGGGGAGCAAACGGGGGTGGATGCCCAAGCCGTCTTTGCCCCAGCTGCCTCAGGGGAGCAGGGAGAGCAAGAGGCCCACTGTGATCCTAGGTCGGCTCTGCCTCTTCCCACCCAGGCGGAGCTGCTGGGGCTGCCAGGGAGCTGCCTGACAGACTCTGGCTCAGCCGAGCTCTCTGAAGGGGCAGGGGGCAGGAACAGACGTGTGCATGGAGTTGGGCCTTGGCCTGGGAGTGTGGACCCCCGAGCTGGTCCCCAGGCTCGGGGCCATGGGCCCGGAGAGAGGACCACCCCAAAGCACTTTTCTCCCGGGTTTCAGAGCAGTGTGCGCGATTTGCGGGAACAGCCGGCCAGAGTGCTTCCAAAACGGCCTTTGGAGGCAGGCGGGGAGGTGTGCCAGAGGGAGAGGGCCGGTTCTGCTGGGAGGCCCCACAGGCCAGAGGCACAACCCAGCGAGGCCCCTGCCCTTGGCCAGCCTTGCCCAGGCCTTCCTGGCGTCCAGGGCTACTGCCCCACGAAGGGGCAGGCTGCAGGGAGTGTGTCCAGACATGCACGGGCAGCTACCACAACTCAGCCCCGCTAGGGCCTTTCCCCTGGGCCTAGGCCTCAGCTGAGGCCTACTGGGTGGGAAGGTGCTGGCAGGGGCTGTCTCCACACTGCAACGTCCCAGGAGGCAGAGCCTTCTGGCAGAGGGAAGAGGGGAGCAACGGGGTGGATGCCCAAGCCGTCTTTGCCCCAGCTGCCTCAGGGGAGCAGGGAGAGCAAGAGGCCCACTGTGATCCTAGGTCGGCTCTGCCTCTTCCCACCCAGGCGGAGCTGCTGGGGCTGCCAGGGAGCTGCCTGACAGACTCTGGCTCAGCCGAGCTCTCTGAAGGGGCAGGGGGCAGGAACAGACGTGTGCATGGAGTTGGGCCTTGGCCTGGGAGTGTGGACCCCCGAGCTGGTCCCCAGGCTCGGGGCCATGGGCCCGGAGAGAGGACCACCCCAAAGCACTTTTCTCCCGGGTTTCAGAGCAGTGTGCGCGATTTGCGGGAACAGCCGGCCAGAGTGCTTCCAAAACGGCCTTTGGAGGCAGGCGGGGAGGTGTGCCAGAGGGAGAGGGCCGGTTCTGCTGGGAGGCCCCACAGGCCAGAGGCACAACCCAGCGAGGCCCCTGCCCTTGGCCAGCCTTGCCCAGGCCTTCCTGGCGTCCAGGGCTACTGCCCCACGAAGGGGCAGGCTGCAGGGAGTGTGTCCAGACATGCACGGGCAGCTACCCCAACTCAGCCCCGCTAGGGCCTTTCCCCTGGGCCTAGGCCTCAGCTGAGGCCTACTGGGTGGGAAGGTGCTGGCAGGGGCTGTCTCCACACTGCAACGTCCCAGGAGGCAGAGCCTTCTGGCAGAGGGAAGAGGGGAGCAACGGGGTGGATGCCCAAGCCGTCTTTGCCCCAGCTGCCTCAGGGGAGCAGGGAGAGCAAGAGGCCCACTGTGATCCTAGGTCGGCTCTGCCTCTTCCCACCCAGGCGGAGCTGCTGGGGCTGCCAGGGAGCTGCCTGACAGACTCTGGCTCAGCCGAGCTCTCTGAAGGGGCAGGGGGCAGGAACAGACGTGTGCATGGAGTTGGGCCTTGGCCTGGGAGTGTGGACCCCCGAGCTGGTCCCCAGGCTCGGGGCCATGGGCCCGGAGAGAGGACCACCCCAAAGCACTTTTCTCCCGGGTTTCAGAGCAGTGTGCGCGATTTGCGGGAACAGCCGGCCAGAGTGCTTCCAAAACGGCCTTTGGAGGCAGGCGGGGAGGTGCCAGAGGGAGAGGGCCGGTTCTGCTGGGAGGCCCCACAGGCCAGAGGCACAACCCAGCGAGGCCCCTGCCCTTGGCCAGCCTTGCCCAGGCCTTCCTGGCGTCCAGGGCTACTGCCCCACGAAGGGGCAGGCTGCAGGGAGTGTGTCCAGACATGCACGGGCAGCTACCCCAACTCAGCCCCGCTAGGGCCTTTCCCCTGGGCCTAGGCCTCAGCTGAGGCCTACTGGGTGGGAAGGTGCTGGCAGGGGCTGTCTCCACACTGCAACGTCCCAGGAGGCAGAGCCTTCTGGCAGAGGGAAGAGGGGAGCAACGGGGTGGATGCCCAAGCCGTCTTTGCCCCAGCTGCCTCAGGGGAGCAGGGAGAGCAAGAGGCCCACTGTGATCCTAGGTCGGCTCTGCCTCTTCCCACCCAGGCGGAGCTGCTGGGGCTGCCAGGGAGCTGCCTGACAGACTCTGGCTCAGCCGAGCTCTCTGAAGGGGCAGGGGGCAGGAACAGACGTGTGCATGGAGTTGGGCCTTGGCCTGGGAGTGTGGACCCCCGAGCTGGTCCCCAGGCTCGGGGCCATGGGCCCGGAGAGAGGACCACCCCAAAGCACTTTTCTCCCGGGTTTCAGAGCAGTGTGCGCGATTTGCGGGAACAGCCGGCCAGAGTGCTTCCAAAACGGCCTTTGGAGGCAGGCGGGGAGGTGTGCCAGAGGGAGAGGGCCGGTTCTGCTGGGAGGCCCCACAGGCCAGAGGCACAACCCAGCGAGGCCCCTGCCCTTGGCCAGCCTTGCCCAGGCCTTCCTGGCGTCCAGGGCTACTGCCCCACGAAGGGGCAGGCTGCAGGGAGTGTGTCCAGACATGCACGGGCAGCTACCCCAACTCAGCCCCGCTAGGGCCTTTCCCCTGGGCCTAGGCCTCAGCTGAGGCCTACTGGGTGGGAAGGTGCTGGCAGGGGCTGTCTCCACACTGCAACGTCCCAGGAGGCAGAGCCTTCTGGCAGAGGGAAGAGGGGAGCAACGGGGTGGATGCCCAAGCCGTCTTTGCCCCAGCTGCCTCAGGGGAGCAGGGAGAGCAAGAGGCCCACTGTGATCCTAGGTCGGCTCTGCCTCTTCCCACCCAGGCGGAGCTGCTGGGGCTGCCAGGGAGCTGCCTGACAGACTCTGGCTCAGCCGAGCTCTCTGAAGGGGCAGGGGGCAGGAACAGACGTGTGCATGGAGTTGGGCCTTGGCCTGGGAGTGTGGACCCCCGAGCTGGTCCCCAGGCTCGGGGCCATGGGCCCGGAGAGAGGACCACCCCAAAGCACTTTTTCTCCCGGGTTTCAGAGCAGTGTGCGCGATTTGCGGGAACAGCCGGCCAGAGTGCTTCCAAAAGGGCCTTTGGAGGCAGGCGGGGAGGTGTGCCAGAGGGAGAGGGCCGGTTCTGCTGGGAGGCCCCACAGGCCAGAGGCACAACCCAGCGAGGCCCCTGCCCTTGGCCAGCCTTGCCCAGGCCTTCCTGGCGTCCAGGGCTACTGCCCCACGAAGGGGCAGGCTGCAGGGAGTGTGTCCAGACATGCACGGGCAGCTACCCCAACTCAGCCCCGCTAGGGCCTTTCCCCTGGGCCTAGGCCTCAGCTGAGGCCTACTGGGTGGGAAGGTGCTGGCAGGGGCTGTCTCCACACTGCAACGTCCCAGGAGGCAGAGCCTTCTGGCAGAGGGAAGAGGGGAGCAACGGGGTGGATGCCCAAGCCGTCTTTGCCCCAGCTGCCTCAGGGGAGCAGGGAGAGCAAGAGGCCCACTGTGATCCTAGGTCGGCTCTGCCTCTTCCCACCCAGGCGGAGCTGCTGGGGCTGCCAGGGAGCTGCCTGACAGACTCTGGCTCAGCCGAGCTCTCTGAAGGGGCAGGGGGCAGGAACAGACGTGTGCATGGAGTTGGGCCTTGGCCTGGGAGTGTGGACCCCCGAGCTGGTCCCCAGGCTCGGGGCCATGGGCCCGGAGAGAGGACCACCCCAAAGCACTTTTCTCCCGGGTTTCAGAGCAGTGTGCGCGATTTGCGGGAACAGCCGGCCAGAGTGCTTCCAAAACGGCCTTTGGAGGCAGGCGGGGATGTCTGCCAGAGGGAGAGGGCCGGTTCTGCTGGGAGGCCCCACAGGCCAGAGGCACAACCCAGCGAGGCCCCTGCCCTTGGCCAGCCTTGCCCAGGCCTTCCTGGCGTCCAGGGCTACTGCCCCACGAAGGGGCAGGCTGCAGGGAGTGTGTCCAGACATGCACGGGCAGCTACCCCAACTCAGCCCCGCTAGGGCCTTTCCCCTGGGCCTAGGCCTCAGCTGAGGCCTACTGGGTGGGAAGGTGCTGGCAGGGGCTGTCTCCACACTGCAACGTCCCAGGAGGCAGAGCCTTCTGGCAGAGGGAAGAGGGGAGCAACGGGGTGGATGCCCAAGCCGTCTTTGCCCCAGCTGCCTCAGGGGAGCAGGGAGAGCAAGAGGCCCACTGTGATCCTAGGTCGGCTCTGCCTCTTCCCACCCAGGCGGAGCTGCTGGGGCTGCCAGGGAGCTGCCTGACAGACTCTGGCTCAGCCGAGCTCTCTGAAGGGGCAGGGGGCAGGAACAGACGTGTGCATGGAGTTGGGCCTTGGCCTGGGAGTGTGGACCCCCGAGCTGGTCCCCAGGCTCGGGGGCCATGGGCCCGGAGAGAGGACCACCCCAAAGCACTTTTCTCCCGGGTTTCAGAGCAGTGTGCGCGATTTGCGGGAACAGCCGGCCAGAGTGCTTCCAAAACGGCCTTTGGAGGCAGGCGGGGAGGTCTGCCAGAGGGAGAGGGCCGGTTCTGCTGGGAGGCCCCACAGGCCAGAGGCACAACCCAGCGAGGCCCCTGCCCTTGGCCAGCCTTGCCCAGGCCTTCCTGGCGTCCAGGGCTACTGCCCCACGAAGGGGCAGGCTGCAGGGAGTGTGTCCAGACATGCACGGGCACCTACCCCAACTCAGCCCCGCTAGGGCCTTTCCCCTGGGCCTAGGCCTCAGCTGAGGCCTACTGGGTGGGAAGGTGCTGGCAGGGGCTGTCTCCACACTGCAACGTCCCAGGAGGCAGAGCCTTCTGGCAGAGGGAAGAGGGGAGCAACGGGGTGGATGCCCAAGCCGTCTTTGCCCCAGCTGCCTCAGGGGAGCAGGGAGAGCAAGAGGCCCACTGTGATCCTAGGTCGGCTCTGCCTCTTCCCACCCAGGCGGAGCTGCTGGGCTGCCAGGGAGCTGCCTGACAGACTCTGGCTCAGCCGAGCTCTCTGAAGGGGCAGGGGGCAGGAACAGACGTGTGCATGGAGTTGGGCCTTGGCCTGGGAGTGTGGACCCCCGAGCTGGTCCCCAGGCTCGGGGCCATGGGCCCGGAGAGAGGACCACCCCAAAGCACTTTTCTCCCGGGTTTCAGAGCAGTGTGCGCGATTTGCGGGAACAGCCGGCCAGAGTGCTTCCAAAAGGGCCTTTGGAGGCAGGCGGGGAGGTCTGCCAGAGGGAGAGGGCCGGTTCTGCTGGGAGGCCCCACAGGCCAGAGGCACAACCCAGCGAGGCCCCTGCCCTTGGCCAGCCTTGCCCAGGCCTTCCTGGCGTCCAGGGCTACTGCCCCACGAAGGGGCAGGCTGCAGGGAGTGTGTCCAGACATGCACGGGCACCTACCCCAACTCAGCCCCGCTAGGGCCTTTCCCCTGGGCCTAGGCCTCAGCTGAGGCCTACTGGGTGGGAAGGTGCTGGCAGGGGCTGTCTCCACACTGCAACGTCCCAGGAGGCAGAGCCTTCTGGCAGAGGGAAGAGGGGAGCAACGGGGTGGATGCCCAAGCCGTCTTTGCCCCAGCTGCCTCAGGGGAGCAGGGAGAGCAAGAGGCCCACTGTGATCCTAGGTCGGCTCTGCCTCTTCCCACCCAGGCGGAGCTGCTGGGGCTGCCAGGGAGCTGCCTGACAGACTCTGGCTCAGCCGAGCTCTCTGAAGGGGCAGGGGGCAGGAACAGACGTGTGCATGGAGTTGGGCCTTGGCCTGGGAGTGTGGACCCCCGAGCTGGTCCCCAGGCTCGGGGCCATGGGCCCGGAGAGAGGACCACCCCAAAGCACTTTTCTCCCGGGTTTCAGAGCAGTGTGCGCGATTTGCGGGAACAGCCGGCCAGAGTGCTTCCAAAAGGGCCTTTGGAGGCAGGCGGGGAGGTCTGCCAGAGGGAGAGGGCCGGTTCTGCTGGGAGGCCCCACAGGCCAGAGGCACAACCCAGCGAGGCCCCTGCCCTTGGCCAGCCTTGCCCAGGCCTTCCTGGCGTCCAGGGCTACTGCCCCACGAAGGGGCAGGCTGCAGGGAGTGTGTCCAGACATGCACGGGCACCTACCCCAACTCAGCCCCGCTAGGGCCTTTCCCCTGGGCCTAGGCCTCAGCTGAGGCCTACTGGGTGGGAAGGTGCTGGCAGGGGCTGTCTCCACACTGCAACGTCCCAGGAGGCAGAGCCTTCTGGCAGAGGGAAGAGGGGAGCAACGGGGTGGATGCCCAAGCCGTCTTTGCCCCAGCTGCCTCAGGGGAGCAGGGAGAGCAAGAGGCCCACTGTGATCCTAGGTCGGCTCTGCCTCTTCCCACCCAGGCGGAGCTGCTGGGGCTGCCAGGGAGCTGCCTGACAGACTCTGGCTCAGCCGAGCTCTCTGAAGGGGCAGGGGGCAGGAACAGACGTGTGCATGGAGTTGGGCCTTGGCCTGGGAGTGTGGACCCCCGAGCTGGTCCCCAGGCTCGGGGCCATGGGCCCGGAGAGAGGACCACCCCAAAGCACTTTTCTCCCGGGTTTCAGAGCAGTGTGCGCGATTTGCGGGAACAGCCGGCCAGAGTGCTTCCAAAAGGGCCTTTGGAGGCAGGCGGGGAGGTCTGCCAGAGGGAGAGGGCCGGTTCTGCTGGGAGGCCCCACAGGCCAGAGGCACAACCCAGCGAGGCCCCTGCCCTTGGCCAGCCTTGCCCAGGCCTTCCTGGCGTCCAGGGCTACTGCCCCACGAAGGGGCAGGCTGCAGGGAGTGTGTCCAGACATGCACGGGCACCTACCCCAACTCAGCCCCGCTAGGGCCTTTCCCCTGGGCCTAGGCCTCAGCTGAGGCCTACTGGGTGGGAAGGTGCTGGCAGGGGCTGTCTCCACACTGCAACGTCCCAGGAGGCAGAGCCTTCTGGCAGAGGGAAGAGGGGAGCAACGGGGTGGATGCCCAAGCCGTCTTTGCCCCAGCTGCCTCAGGGGAGCAGGGAGAGCAAGAGGCCCACTGTGATCCTAGGTCGGCTCTGCCTCTTCCCACCCAGGCGGAGCGCTGGGGCTGCCAGGGAGCTGCCTGACAGACTCTGGCTCAGCCGAGCTCTCTGAAGGGGCAGGGGGCAGGAACAGACGTGTGCATGGAGTTGGGCCTTGGCCTGGGAGTGTGGACCCCCGAGCTGGTCCCCAGGCTCGGGGCCATGGGCCCGGAGAGAGGACCACCCCAAAGCACTTTTCTCCCGGGTTTCAGAGCAGTGTGCGCGATTTGCGGGAACAGCCGGCCAGAGTGCTTCCAAAACGGCCTTTGGAGGCAGGCGGGGAGGTGTGCCAGAGGGAGAGGGCCGGTTCTGCTGGGAGGCCCCACAGGCCAGAGGCACAACCCAGCGAGGCCCCTGCCCTTGGCCAGCCTTGCCCAGGCCTTCCTGGCGTCCAGGGCTACTGCCCCACGAAGGGGCAGGCTGCAGGGAGTGTGTCCAGACATGCACGGGCAGCTACCCCAACTCAGCCCCGCTAGGGCCTTTCCCCTGGGCCTAGGCCTCAGCTGAGGCCTACTGGGTGGGAAGGTGCTGGCAGGGGCTGTCTCCACACTGCAACGTCCCAGGAGGCAGAGCCTTCTGGCAGAGGGAAGAGGGGAGCAACGGGGTGGATGCCCAAGCCGTCTTTGCCCCAGCTGCCTCAGGGGAGCAGGGAGAGCAAGAGGCCCACTGTGATCCTAGGTCGGCTCTGCCTCTTCCCACCCAGGCGGAGCTGCTGGGGCTGCCAGGGAGCTGCCTGACAGACTCTGGCTCAGCCGAGCTCTCTGAAGGGGCAGGGGGCAGGAACAGACGTGTGCATGGAGTTGGGCCTTGGCCTGGGAGTGTGGACCCCCGAGCTGGTCCCCAGGCTCGGGGCCATGGGCCCGGAGAGAGGACCACCCCAAAGCACTTTTCTCCCGGGTTTCAGAGCAGTGTGCGCGATTTGCGGGAACAGCCGGCCAGAGTGCTTCCAAAACGGCCTTTGGAGGCAGGCGGGGAGGTGTGCCAGAGGGAGAGGGCCGGTTCTGCTGGGAGGCCCCACAGGCCAGAGGCACAACCCAGCGAGGCCCCTGCCCTTGGCCAGCCTTGCCCAGGCCTTCCTGGCGTCCAGGGCTACTGCCCCACGAAGGGGCAGGCTGCAGGGAGTGTGTCCAGACATGCACGGGCAGCTACCCCAACTCAGCCCCGCTAGGGCCTTTCCCCTGGGCCTAGGCCTCAGCTGAGGCCTACTGGGTGGGAAGGTGCTGGCAGGGGCTGTCTCCACACTGCAACGTCCCAGGAGGCAGAGCCTTCTGGCAGAGGGAAGAGGGGAGCAACGGGGTGGATGCCCAAGCCGTCTTTGCCCCAGCTGCCTCAGGGGAGCAGGGAGAGCAAGAGGCCCACTGTGATCCTAGGTCGGCTCTGCCTCTTCCCACCCAGGCGGAGCTGCTGGGGCTGCCAGGGAGCTGCCTGACAGACTCTGGCTCAGCCGAGCTCTCTGAAGGGGCAGGGGGCAGGAACAGACGTGTGCATGGAGTTGGGCCTTGGCCTGGGAGTGTGGACCCCCGAGCTGGTCCCCAGGCTCGGGGCCATGGGCCCGGAGAGAGGACCACCCCAAAGCACTTTTCTCCCGGGTTTCAGAGCAGTGTGCGCGATTTGCGGGAACAGCCGGCCAGAGTGCTTCCAAAACGGCCTTTGGAGGCAGGCGGGGAGGTGTGCCAGAGGGAGAGGGCCGGTTCTGCTGGGAGGCCCCACAGGCCAGAGGCACAACCCAGCGAGGCCCCTGCCCTTGGCCAGCCTTGCCCAGGCCTTCCTGGCGTCCAGGGCTACTGCCCCACGAAGGGGCAGGCTGCAGGGAGTGTGTCCAGACATGCACGGGCAGCTACCCCAACTCAGCCCCGCTAGGGCCTTTCCCCTGGGCCTAGGCCTCAGCTGAGGCCTACTGGGTGGGAAGGTGCTGGCAGGGGCTGTCTCCACACTGCAACGTCCCAGGAGGCAGAGCCTTCTGGCAGAGGGAAGAGGGGAGCAACGGGGTGGATGCCCAAGCCGTCTTTGCCCCAGCTGCCTCAGGGGAGCAGGGAGAGCAAGAGGCCCACTGTGATCCTAGGTCGGCTCTGCCTCTTCCCACCCAGGCGGAGCTGCTGGGGCTGCCAGGGAGCTGCCTGACAGACTCTGGCTCAGCCGAGCTCTCTGAAGGGGCAGGGGGCAGGAACAGACGTGTGCATGGAGTTGGGCCTTGGCCTGGGAGTGTGGACCCCCGAGCTGGTCCCCAGGCTCGGGGCCATGGGCCCGGAGAGAGGACCACCCCAAAGCACTTTTCTCCCGGGTTTCAGAGCAGTGTGCGCGATTTGCGGGAACAGCCGGCCAGAGTGCTTCCAAAACGGCCTTTGGAGGCAGGCGGGGAGGTGTGCCAGAGGGAGAGGGCCGGTTCTGCTGGGAGGCCCCACAGGCCAGAGGCACAACCCAGCGAGGCCCCTGCCCTTGGCCAGCCTTGCCCAGGCCTTCCTGGCGTCCAGGGCTACTGCCCCACGAAGGGGCAGGCTGCAGGGAGTGTGTCCAGACATGCACGGGCAGCTACCCCAACTCAGCCCCGCTAGGGCCTTTCCCCTGGGCCTAGGCCTCAGCTGAGGCCTACTGGGTGGGAAGGTGCTGGCAGGGGCTGTCTCCACACTGCAACGTCCCAGGAGGCAGAGCCTTCTGGCAGAGGGAAGAGGGGAGCAACGGGGTGGATGCCCAAGCCGTCTTTGCCCCAGCTGCCTCAGGGGAGCAGGGAGAGCAAGAGGCCCACTGTGATCCTAGGTCGGCTCTGCCTCTTCCCACCCAGGCGGAGCTGCTGGGGCTGCCAGGGAGCTGCCTGACAGACTCTGGCTCAGCCGAGCTCTCTGAAGGGGCAGGGGGCAGGAACAGACGTGTGCATGGAGTTGGGCCTTGGCCTGGGAGTGTGGACCCCCGAGCTGGTCCCCAGGCTCGGGGCCATGGGCCCGGAGAGAGGACCACCCCAAAGCACTTTTCTCCCGGGTTTCAGAGCAGTGTGCGCGATTTGCGGGAACAGCCGGCCAGAGTGCTTCCAAAACGGCCTTTGGAGGCAGGCGGGGAGGTGTGCCAGAGGGAGAGGGCCGGTTCTGCTGGGAGGCCCCACAGGCCAGAGGCACAACCCAGCGAGGCCCCTGCCCTTGGCCAGCCTTGCCCAGGCCTTCCTGGCGTCCAGGGCTACTGCCCCACGAAGGGGCAGGCTGCAGGGAGTGTGTCCAGACATGCACGGGCAGCTACCCCAACTCAGCCCCGCTAGGGCCTTTCCCCTGGGCCTAGGCCTCAGCTGAGGCCTACTGGGTGGGAAGGTGCTGGCAGGGGCTGTCTCCACACTGCAACGTCCCAGGAGGCAGAGCCTTCTGGCAGAGGGAAGAGGGGAGCAACGGGGTGGATGCCCAAGCCGTCTTTGCCCCAGCTGCCTCAGGGGAGCAGGGAGAGCAAGAGGCCCACTGTGATCCTAGGTCGGCTCTGCCTCTTCCCACCCAGGCGGAGCTGCTGGGGCTGCCAGGGAGCTGCCTGACAGACTCTGGCTCAGCCGAGCTCTCTGAAGGGGCAGGGGGCAGGAACAGACGTGTGCATGGAGTTGGGCCTTGGCCTGGGAGTGTGGACCCCCGAGCTGGTCCCCAGGCTCGGGGCCATGGGCCCGGAGAGAGGACCACCCCAAAGCACTTTTCTCCCGGGTTTCAGAGCAGTGTGCGCGATTTGCGGGAACAGCCGGCCAGAGTGCTTCCAAAACGGCCTTTGGAGGCAGGCGGGGAGGTGTGCCAGAGGGAGAGGGCCGGTTCTGCTGGGAGGCCCCACAGGCCAGAGGCACAACCCAGCGAGGCCCCTGCCCTTGGCCAGCCTTGCCCAGGCCTTCCTGGCGTCCAGGGCTACTGCCCCACGAAGGGGCAGGCTGCAGGGAGTGTGTCCAGACATGCACGGGCAGCTACCCCAACTCAGCCCCGCTAGGGCCTTTCCCCTGGGCCTAGGCCTCAGCTGAGGCCTACTGGGTGGGAAGGTGCTGGCAGGGGCTGTCTCCACACTGCAACGTCCCAGGAGGCAGAGCCTTCTGGCAGAGGGAAGAGGGGAGCAACGGGGTGGATGCCCAAGCCGTCTTTGCCCCAGCTGCCTCAGGGGAGCAGGGAGAGCAAGAGGCCCACTGTGATCCTAGGTCGGCTCTGCCTCTTCCCACCCAGGCGGAGCTGCTGGGGCTGCCAGGGAGCTGCCTGACAGACTCTGGCTCAGCCGAGCTCTCTGAAGGGGCAGGGGGCAGGAACAGACGTGTGCATGGAGTTGGGCCTTGGCCTGGGAGTGTGGACCCCCGAGCTGGTCCCCAGGCTCGGGGCCATGGGCCCGGAGAGAGGACCACCCCAAAGCACTTTTCTCCCGGGTTTCAGAGCAGTGTGCGCGATTTGCGGGAACAGCCGGCCAGAGTGCTTCCAAAACGGCCTTTGGAGGCAGGCGGGGAGGTGTGCCAGAGGGAGAGGGCCGGTTCTGCTGGGAGGCCCCACAGGCCAGAGGCACAACCCAGCGAGGCCCCTGCCCTTGGCCAGCCTTGCCCAGGCCTTCCTGGCGTCCAGGGCTACTGCCCCACGAAGGGGCAGGCTGCAGGGAGTGTGTCCAGACATGCACGGGCAGCTACCCCAACTCAGCCCCGCTAGGGCCTTTCCCCTGGGCCTAGGCCTCAGCTGAGGCCTACTGGGTGGGAAGGTGCTGGCAGGGGCTGTCTCCACACTGCAACGTCCCAGGAGGCAGAGCCTTCTGGCAGAGGGAAGAGGGGAGCAACGGGGTGGATGCCCAAGCCGTCTTTGCCCCAGCTGCCTCAGGGGAGCAGGGAGAGCAAGAGGCCCACTGTGATCCTAGGTCGGCTCTGCCTCTTCCCACCCAGGCGGAGCTGCTGGGGCTGCCAGGGAGCTGCCTGACAGACTCTGGCTCAGCCGAGCTCTCTGAAGGGGCAGGGGGCAGGAACAGACGTGTGCATGGAGTTGGGCCTTGGCCTGGGAGTGTGGACCCCCGAGCTGGTCCCCAGGCTCGGGGCCATGGGCCCGGAGAGAGGACCACCCCAAAGCACTTTTCTCCCGGGTTTCAGAGCAGTGTGCGCGATTTGCGGGAACAGCCGGCCAGAGTGCTTCCAAAACGGCCTTTTGGAGGCAGGCGGGGAGGTGTGCCAGAGGGAGAGGGCCGGTTCTGCTGGGAGGCCCCACAGGCCAGAGGCACAACCCAGCGCGAGCCCCTGCCCTTGGCCAGCCTTGCCCAGGCCTTCCTGGCGTCCAGGGCTACTGCCCCACGAAGGGGCAGGCTGCAGGGAGTGTGTCCAGACATGCACGGGCAGCTACCCCAACTCAGCCCCGCTAGGGCCTTTCCCCTGGGCCTAGGCCTCAGCTGAGGCCTACTGGGTGGGAAGGTGCTGGCAGGGGCTGTCTCCACACTGCAACGTCCCAGGAGGCAGAGCCTTCTGGCAGAGGGAAGAGGGGAGCAACGGGGTGGATGCCCAAGCCGTCTTTGCCCCAGCTGCCTCAGGGGAGCAGGGAGAGCAAGAGGCCCACTGTGATCCTAGGTCGGCTCTGCCTCTTCCCACCCAGGCGGAGCTGCTGGGGCTGCCAGGGAGCTGCCTGACAGACTCTGGCTCAGCCGAGCTCTCTGAAGGGGCAGGGGGCAGGAACAGACGTGTGCATGGAGTTGGGCCTTGGCCTGGGAGTGTGGACCCCCGAGCTGGTCCCCAGGCTCGGGGCCATGGGCCCGGAGAGAGGACCACCCCAAAGCACTTTTCTCCCGGGTTTCAGAGCAGTGTGCGCGATTTGCGGGAACAGCCGGCCAGAGTGCTTCCAAAACGGCCTTTGGAGGCAGGCGGGGAGGTGTGCCAGAGGGAGAGGGCCGGTTCTGCTGGGAGGCCCCACAGGCCAGAGGCACAACCCAGCGAGGCCCCTGCCCTTGGCCAGCCTTGCCCAGGCCTTCCTGGCGTCCAGGGCTACTGCCCCACGAAGGGGCAGGCTGCAGGGAGTGTGTCCAGACATGCACGGGCAGCTACCCCAACTCAGCCCCGCTAGGGCCTTTCCCCCTGGGCCTAGGCCTCAGCTGAGGCCTACTGGGTGGGAAGGTGCTGGCAGGGGCTGTCTCCACACTGCAACGTCCCAGGAGGCAGAGCCTTCTGGCAGAGGGAAGAGGGGAGCAACGGGGTGGATGCCCAAGCCGTCTTTGCCCCAGCTGCCTCAGGGGAGCAGGGAGAGCAAGAGGCCCACTGTGATCCTAGGTCGGCTCTGCCTCTTCCCACCCAGGCGGAGCTGCTGGGGCTGCCAGGGAGCTGCCTGACAGACTCTGGCTCAGCCGAGCTCTCTGAAGGGGCAGGGGGCAGGAACAGACGTGTGCATGGAGTTGGGCCTTGGCCTGGGAGTGTGGACCCCCGAGCTGGTCCCCAGGCTCGGGGCCATGGGCCCGGAGAGAGGACCACCCCAAAGCACTTTTCTCCCGGGTTTCAGAGCAGTGTGCGCGATTTGCGGGAACAGCCGGCCAGAGTGCTTCCAAAAGGGCCTTTGGAGGCAGGCGGGGAGGTGTGCCAGAGGGAGAGGGCCGGTTCTGCTGGGAGGCCCCACAGGCCAGAGGCACAACCCAGCGAGGCCCCTGCCCTTGGCCAGCCTTGCCCAGGCCTTCCTGGCGTCCAGGGCTACTGCCCCACGAAGGGGCAGGCTGCAGGGAGTGTGTCCAGACATGCACGGGCAGCTACCCCAACTCAGCCCCGCTAGGGCCTTTCCCCTGGGCCTAGGCCTCAGCTGAGGCCTACTGGGTGGGAAGGTGCTGGCAGGGGCTGTCTCCACACTGCAACGTCCCAGGAGGCAGAGCCTTCTGGCAGAGGGAGAGGGAGAGGGGAGCAACGGGGTGGATGCCCAAGCCGTCTTTGCCCCAGCTGCCTCAGGGGAGCAGGGAGAGCAAGAGGCCCACTGTGATCCTAGGTCGGCTCTGCCTCTTCCCACCCAGGCGGAGCTGCTGGGGCTGCCAGGGAGCTGCCTGACAGACTCTGGCTCAGCCGAGCTCTCTGAAGGGGCAGGGGGCAGGAACAGACGTGTGCATGGAGTTGGGCCTTGGCCTGGGAGTGTGGACCCCCGAGCTGGTCCCCAGGCTCGGGGCCATGGGCCCGGAGAGAGGACCACCCCAAAGCACTTTTCTCCCGGGTTTCAGAGCAGTGTGCGCGATTTGCGGGAACAGCCGGCCAGAGTGCTTCCAAAACGGCCTTTGGAGGCAGGCGGGGAGGTGTGCCAGAGGGAGAGGGCCGGTTCTGCTGGGAGGCCCCACAGGCCAGAGGCACAACCCAGCGAGGCCCCTGCCCTTGGCCAGCCTTGCCCAGGCCTTCCTGGCGTCCAGGGCTACTGCCCCACGAAGGGGCAGGCTGCAGGGAGTGTGTCCAGACATGCACGGGCAGCTACCCCAACTCAGCCCCGCTAGGGCCTTTCCCCTGGGCCTAGGCCTCAGCTGAGGCCTACTGGGTGGGAAGGTGCTGGCAGGGGCTGTCTCCACACTGCAACGTCCCAGGAGGCAGAGCCTTCTGGCAGAGGGAAGAGGGGAGCAACGGGGTGGATGCCCAAGCCGTCTTTGCCCCAGCTGCCTCGGGGGAGCAGGGAGAGCAAGAGGCCCACTGTGATCCTAGGTCGGCTCTGCCTCTTCCCACCCAGGCGGAGCTGCTGGGGCTGCCAGGGAGCTGCCTGACAGACTCTGGCTCAGCCGAGCTCTCTGAAGGGGCAGGGGGCAGGAACAGACGTGTGCATGGAGTTGGGCCTTGGCCTGGGAGTGTGGACCCCCGAGCTGGTCCCCAGGCTCGGGGCCATGGGCCCGAGAGAGAGGACCACCCCAAAGCACTTTTCTCCCGGGTTTCAGAGCAGTGTGCGCGATTTGCGGGAACAGCCGGCCAGAGTGCTTCCAAAACGGCCTTTGGAGGCAGGCGGGGAGGTGTGCCAGAGGGAGAGGGCCGGTTCTGCTGGGAGGCCCCACAGGCCAGAGGCACAACCCAGCGAGGCCCCTGCCCTTGGCCAGCCTTGCCCAGGCCTTCCTGGCGTCCAGGGCTACTGCCCCACGAAGGGGCAGGCTGCAGGGAGTGTGTCCAGACATGCACGGGCAGCTACCCCAACTCAGCCCCGCTAGGGCCTTTCCCCTGGGCCTAGGCCTCAGCTGAGGCCTACTGGGTGGGAAGGTGCTGGCAGGGGCTGTCTCCACACTGCAACGTCCCAGGAGGCAGAGCCTTCTGGCAGAGGGAAGAGGGGAGCAACGGGGTGGATGCCCAAGCCGTCTTTGCCCCAGCTGCCTCAGGGGAGCAGGGAGAGCAAGAGGCCCACTGTGATCCTAGGTCGGCTCTGCCTCTTCCCACCCAGGCGGAGCTGCTGGGGCTGCCAGGGAGCTGCCTGACAGACTCTGGCTCAGCCGAGCTCTCTGAAGGGGCAGGGGGCAGGAACAGACGTGTGCATGGAGTTGGGCCTTGGCCTGGGAGTGTGGACCCCCGAGCTGGTCCCCAGGCTCGGGGCCATGGGCCCGGAGAGAGGACCACCCCAAAGCACTTTTCTCCCGGGTTTCAGAGCAGTGTGCGCGATTTGCGGGAACAGCCGGCCAGAGTGCTTCCAAAACGGCCTTTGGAGGCAGGCGGGGGGAGGTGTGCCAGAGGGAGAGAGGGCCGGTTCTGCTGGGAGGCCCCACAGGCCAGAGGCACAACCCAGCGAGGCCCCTGCCCTTGGCCAGCCTTGCCCAGGCCTTCCTGGCGTCCAGGGCTACTGCCCCACGAAGGGGCAGGCTGCAGGGAGTGTGTCCAGACATGCACGGGCAGCTACCCCAACTCAGCCCCGCTAGGGCCTTTCCCCTGGGCCTAGGCCTCAGCTGAGGCCTACTGGGTGGGAAGGTGCTGGCAGGGGCTGTCTCCACACTGCAACGTCCCAGGAGGCAGAGCCTTCTGGCAGAGGGAAGAGGGGAGCAACGGGGTGGATGCCCAAGCCGTCTTTGCCCCAGCTGCCTCAGGGGAGCAGGGAGAGCAAGAGGCCCACTGTGATCCTAGGTCGGCTCTGCCTCTTCCCACCCAGGCGGAGCTGCTGGGGCTGCCAGGGAGCTGCCTGACAGACTCTGGCTCAGCCGAGCTCTCTGAAGGGGCAGGGGGCAGGAACAGACGTGTGCATGGAGTTGGGCCTTGGCCTGGGAGTGTGGACCCCCGAGCTGGTCCCCAGGCTCGGGGCCATGGGCCCGGAGAGAGGACCACCCCAAAGCACTTTTCTCCCGGGTTTCAGAGCAGTGTGCGCGATTTGCGGGAACAGCCGGCCAGAGTGCTTCCAAAACGGCCTTTGGAGGCAGGCAGGGAGGTGTGCCAGAGGGAGAGGGCCGGTTCTGCTGGGAGGCCCCACAGGCCAGAGGCACAACCCAGCGAGGCCCCTGCCCTTGGCCAGCCTTGCCCAGGCCTTCCTGGCGTCCAGGGCTACTGCCCCACGAAGGGGCAGGCTGCAGGGAGTGTGTCCAGACATGCACGGGCAGCTACCCCCAACTCAGCCCCGCTAGGGCCTTTCCCCTGGGCCTAGGCCTCAGCTGAGGCCTACTGGGTGGGAAGGTGCTGGCAGGGGCTGTCTCCACACTGCAACGTCCCAGGAGGCAGAGCCTTCTGGCAGAGGGAAGAGGGGAGCAACGGGGTGGATGCCCAAGCCGTCTTTGCCCCAGCTGCCTCAGGGGAGCAGGGAGAGCAAGAGGCCCACTGTGATCCTAGGTCGGCTCTGCCTCTTCCCACCCAGGCGGAGCTGCTGGGGCTGCCAGGGAGCTGCCTGACAGACTCTGGCTCAGCCGAGCTCTCTGAAGGGGCAGGGGGCAGGAACAGACGTGTGCATGGAGTTGGGCCTTGGCCTGGGAGTGTGGACCCCCGAGCTGGTCCCCAGGCTCGGGGCCATGGGCCCGGAGAGAGGACCACCCCAAAGCACTTTTTCTCCGGGTTTCAGAGCAGTGTGCGCGATTTGCGGGAACAGCCGGCCAGAGTGCTTCCAAAACGGCCTTTGGAGGCAGGCGGGGGAGGTGTGCCAGAGGGAGAGGGCCGGTTCTGCTGGGAGGCCCCACAGGCCAGAGGCACAACCCAGCGAGGCCCCTGCCCTTGGCCAGCCTTGCCCAGGCCTTCCTGGCGTCCAGGGCTACTGCCCCACGAAGGGGCAGGCTGCAGGGAGTGTGTCCAGACATGCACGGGCAGCTACCCCAACTCAGCCCCGCTAGGGCCCTTCCCCTGGGCCTAGGCCTCAGCTGAGGCCTACTGGGTGGGAAGGTGCTGGCAGGGGCTGTCTCCACACTGCAACGTCCCAGGAGGCAGAGCCTTCTGGCAGAGGGAAGAGGGGAGCAACGGGGTGGATGCCCAAGCCGTCTTTGCCCCAGCTGCCTCAGGGGAGCAGGGAGAGCAAGAGGCCCACTGTGATCCTAGGTCGGCTCTGCCTCTTCCCACCCAGGCGGAGCTGCTGGGGCTGCCAGGGAGCTGCCTGACAGACTCTGGCTCAGCCGAGCTCTCTGAAGGGAGGGGGGCAGGAACAGACGTGTGCATGGAGTTGGGCCTTGGCCTGGGAGTGTGGACCCCCGAGCTGGTCCCCAGGCTCGGGGCCATGGGCCCGGAGAGAGGACCACCCCAAAGCACTTTTCTCCCGGGTTTCAGAGCAGTGTGCGCGATTTGCGGGAACAGCCGGCCAGAGTGCTTCCAAAACGGCCTTTGGAGGCAGGCGGGGAGGTGTGCCAGAGGGAGAGGGCCGGTTCTGCTGGGAGGCCCCACAGGCCAGAGGCACAACCCAGCGAGGCCCCTGCCCTTGGCCAGCCTTGCCCAGGCCTTCCTGGCGTCCAGGGCTACTGCCCCACGAAGGGGCAGGCTGCAGGGAGTGTGTCCAGACATGCACGGGCAGCTACCCCAACTCAGCCCCGCTAGGGCCTTTCCCCTGGGCCTAGGCCTCAGCTGAGGCCTACTGGGTGGGAAGGTGCTGGCAGGGGCTGTCTCCACACTGCAACGTCCCAGGAGGCAGAGCCTTCTGGCAGAGGGAAGAGGGGAGCAACGGGGTGGATGCCCAAGCCGTCTTTGCCCCAGCTGCCTCAGGGGAGCAGGGAGAGCAAGAGGCCCACTGTGATCCTAGGTCGGCTCTGCCTCTTCCCACCCAGGCGGAGCTGCTGGGGCTGCCAGGGAGCTGCCTGACAGACTCTGGCTCAGCCGAGCTCTCTGAAGGGGCAGGGGGCAGGAACAGACGTGTGCATGGAGTTGGGCCTTGGCCTGGGAGTGTGGACCCCCGAGCTGGTCCCCAGGCTCGGGGCCATGGGCCCGGAGAGAGGACCACCCCAAAGCACTTTTCTCCCGGGTTTCAGAGCAGTGTGCGCGATTTGCGGGAACAGCCGGCCAGAGTGCTTCCAAAACGGCCTTTGGAGGCAGGCGGGGAGGTGTGCCAGAGGGAGAGGGCCGGTTCTGCTGGGAGGCCCCACAGGCCAGAGGCACAACCCAGCGAGGCCCCTGCCCTTGGCCAGCCTTGCCCAGGCCTTCCTGGCGTCCAGGGCTACTGCCCCACGAAGGGGCAGGCTGCAGGGAGTGTGTCCAGACATGCACGGGCAGCTAGCCAACTCAGCCCCGCTAGGGCCTTTCCCCTGGGCCTAGGCCTCAGCTGAGGCCTACTGGGTGGGAAGGTGCTGGCAGGGGCTGTCTCCACACTGCAACGTCCCAGGAGGCAGAGCCTTCTGGCAGAGGGAAGAGGGGAGCAACGGGGTGGATGCCCAAGCCGTCTTTGCCCCAGCTGCCTCAGGGGAGCAGGGAGAGCAAGAGGCCCACTGTGATCCTAGGTCGGCTCTGCCTCTTCCCACCCAGGCGGAGCTGCTGGGGCTGCCAGGGAGCTGCCTGACAGACTCTGGCTCAGCCGAGCTCTCTGAAGGGGCAGGGGGCAGGAACAGACGTGTGCATGGAGTTGGGCCTTGGCCTGGGAGTGTGGACCCCCGAGCTGGTCCCCAGGCTCGGGGCCATGGGCCCGGAGAGAGGACCACCCCAAAGCACTTTTCTCCCGGGTTTCAGAGCAGTGTGCGCGATTTGCGGGAACAGCCGGCCAGAGTGCTTCCAAAACGGCCTTTGGAGGCAGGCGGGGAGGTGTGCCAGAGGGAGAGGGCCGGTTCTGCTGGGAGGCCCCACAGGCCAGAGGCACAACCCAGCGAGGCCCCTGCCCTTGGCCAGCCTTGCCCAGGCCTTCCTGGCGTCCAGGGCTACTGCCCCACGAAGGGGCAGGCTGCAGGGAGTGTGTCCAGACATGCACGGGCAGCTACCCCAACTCAGCCCCGCTAGGGCCTTTCCCCTGGGCCTAGGCCTCAGCTGAGGCCTACTGGGTGGGAAGGTGCTGGCAGGGGCTGTCTCCACACTGCAACGTCCCAGGAGGCAGAGCCTTCTGGCAGAGGGAAGAGGGGAGCAACGGGGTGGATGCCCAAGCCGTCTTTGCCCCAGCTGCCTCAGGGGAGCAGGGAGAGCAAGAGGCCCACTGTGATCCTAGGTCGGCTCTGCCTCTTCCCACCCAGGCGGAGCTGCTGGGGCTGCCAGGGAGCTGCCTGACAGACTCTGGCTCAGCCGAGCTCTCTGAAGGGCAGGGGGCAGGAACAGACGTGTGCATGGAGTTGGGCCTTGGCCTGGGAGTGTGGACCCCCGAGCTGGTCCCCAGGCTCGGGGCCATGGGCCCGGAGAGAGGACCACCCCAAAGCACTTTTCTCCCGGGTTTCAGAGCAGTGTGCGCGATTTGCGGGAACAGCCGGCCAGAGTGCTTCCAAAACGGCCTTTGGAGGCAGGCGGGGAGGTGTGCCAGAGGGAGAGGGCCGGTTCTGCTGGGAGGCCCCACAGGCCAGAGGCACAACCCAGCGAGGCCCCTGCCCTTGGCCAGCCTTGCCCAGGCCTTCCTGGCGTCCAGGGCTACTGCCCCACGAAGGGGCAGGCTGCAGGGAGTGTGTCCAGACATGCACGGGCAGCTACCCCAACTCAGCCCCGCTAGGGCCTTTCCCCTGGGCCTAGGCCTCAGCTGAGGCCTACTGGGTGGGAAGGTGCTGGCAGGGGCTGTCTCCACACTGCAACGTCCCAGGAGGCAGAGCCTTCTGGCAGAGGGAAGAGGGGAGCAACGGGGTGGATGCCCAAGCCGTCTTTGCCCCAGCTGCCTCAGGGGAGCAGGGAGAGCAAGAGGCCCACTGTGATCCTAGGTCGGCTCTGCCTCTTCCCACCCAGGCGGAGCTGCTGGGGCTGCCAGGGAGCTGCCTGACAGACTCTGGCTCAGCCGAGCTCTCTGAAGGGGCAGGGGGCAGGAACAGACGTGTGCATGGAGTTGGGCCTTGGCCTGGGAGTGTGGACCCCCGAGCTGGTCCCCAGGCTCGGGGCCATGGGCCCGGAGAGAGGACCACCCCAAAGCACTTTTCTCCCGGGTTTCAGAGCAGTGTGCGCGATTTGCGGGAACAGCCGGCCAGAGTGCTTCCAAAACGGCCTTTGGAGGCAGGCGGGGAGGTGTGCCAGAGGGAGAGGGCCGGTTCTGCTGGGAGGCCCCACAGGCCAGAGGCACAACCCAGCGAGGCCCCTGCCCTTGGCCAGCCTTGCCCAGGCCTTCCTGGCGTCCAGGGCTACTGCCCCACGAAGGGGCAGGCTGCAGGGAGTGTGTCCAGACATGCACGGGCAGCTACCCCAACTCAGCCCCGCTAGGGCCTTTCCCCTGGGCCTAGGCCTCAGCTGAGGCCTACTGGGTGGGAAGGTGCTGGCAGGGGCTGTCTCCACACTGCAACGTCCCAGGAGGCAGAGCCTTCTGGCAGAGGGAAGAGGGGAGCAACGGGGTGGATGCCCAAGCCGTCTTTGCCCCAGCTGCCTCAGGGGAGCAGGGAGAGCAAGAGGCCCACTGTGATCCTAGGTCGGCTCTGCCTCTTCCCACCCAGGCGGAGCTGCTGGGGCTGCCAGGGAGCTGCCTGACAGACTCTGGCTCAGCCGAGCTCTCTGAAGGGGCAGGGGGCAGGAACAGACGTGTGCATGGAGTTGGGCCTTGGCCTGGGAGTGTGGACCCCCGAGCTGGTCCCCAGGCTCGGGGCCATGGGCCCGGAGAGAGGACCACCCCAAAGCACTTTCTCCCGGGTTTCAGAGCAGTGTGCGCGATTTGCGGGAACAGCCGGCCAGAGTGCTTCCAAAACGGCCTTTGGAGGCAGGCGGGGAGGTCTGCCAGAGGGAGAGGGCCGGTTCTGCTGGGAGGCCCCACAGGCCAGAGGCACAACCCAGCGAGGCCCCTGCCCTTGGCCAGCCTTGCCCAGGCCTTCCTGGCGTCCAGGGCTACTGCCCCACGAAGGGGCAGGCTGCAGGGAGTGTGTCCAGACATGCACGGGCAGCTACCCCAACTCAGCCCCGCTAGGGCCTTTCCCCTGGGCCTAGGCCTCAGCTGAGGCCTACTGGGTGGGAAGGTGCTGGCAGGGGCTGTCTCCACACTGCAACGTCCCAGGAGGCAGAGCCTTCTGGCAGAGGGAAGAGGGGAGCAACGGGGTGGATGCCCAAGCCGTCTTTGCCCCAGCTGCCTCAGGGGAGCAGGGAGAGCAAGAGGCCCACTGTGATCCTAGGTCGGCTCTGCCTCTTCCCACCCAGGCGGAGCTGCTGGGGCTGCCAGGGAGCTGCCTGACAGACTCTGGCTCAGCCGAGCTCTCTGAAGGGGCAGGGGGCAGGAACAGACGTGTGCATGGAGTTGGGCCTTGGCCTGGGAGTGTGGACCCCCGAGCTGGTCCCCAGGCTCGGGGCCATGGGCCCGGAGAGAGGACCACCCCAAAGCACTTTTCTCCCGGGTTTCAGAGCAGTGTGCGCGATTTGCGGGAACAGCCGGCCAGAGTGCTTCCAAAACGGCCTTTGGAGGCAGGCGGGGAGGTGTGCCAGAGGGAGAGGGCCGGTTCTGCTGGGAGGCCCCACAGGCCAGAGGCACAACCCAGCGAGGCCCCTGCCCTTGGCCAGCCTTGCCCAGGCCTTCCTGGCGTCCAGGGCTACTGCCCCACGAAGGGGCAGGCTGCAGGGAGTGTGTCCAGACATGCACGGGCAGCTACCCCAACTCAGCCCCGCTAGGGCCTTTCCCCTGGGCCTAGGCCTCAGCAGCTGAGGCCTACTGGGTGGGAAGGTGCTGGCAGGGGCTGTCTCCACACTGCAACGTCCCAGGAGGCAGAGCCTTCTGGCAGAGGGAAGAGGGGAGCAACGGGGTGGATGCCCAAGCCGTCTTTGCCCCAGCTGCCTCAGGGGAGCAGGGAGAGCAAGAGGCCCACTGTGATCCTAGGTCGGCTCTGCCTCTTCCCACCCAGGCGGAGCTGCTGGGGCTGCCAGGGAGCTGCCTGACAGACTCTGGCTCAGCCGAGCTCTCTGAAGGGGCAGGGGGCAGGAACAGACGTGTGCATGGAGTTGGGCCTTGGCCTGGGAGTGTGGACCCCCGAGCTGGTCCCCAGGCTCGGGGCCATGGGCCCGGAGAGAGGACCACCCCAAAGCACTTTTCTCCCGGGTTTCAGAGCAGTGTGCGCGATTTGCGGGAACAGCCGGCCAGAGTGCTTCCAAAACGGCCTTTGGAGGCAGGCGGGGAGGTGTGCCAGAGGGAGAGGGCCGGTTCTGCTGGGAGGCCCCACAGGCCAGAGGCACAACCCAGCGAGGCCCCTGCCCTTGGCCAGCCTTGCCCAGGCCTTCCTGGCGTCCAGGGCTACTGCCCCACGAAGGGGCAGGCTGCAGGGAGTGTGTCCAGACATGCACGGGCAGCTACCCCAACTCAGCCCCGCTAGGGCCTTTCCCCTGGGCCTAGGCCTCAGCTGAGGCCTACTGGGTGGGAAGGTGCTGGCAGGGGCTGTCTCCACACTGCAACGTCCCAGGAGGCAGAGCCTTCTGGCAGAGGGAAGAGGGGAGCAACGGGGTGGATGCCCAAGCCGTCTTTGCCCCAGCTGCCTCAGGGGAGCAGGGAGAGCAAGAGGCCCACTGTGATCCTAGGTCGGCTCTGCCTCTTCCCACCCAGGCGGAGCTGCTGGGGCTGCCAGGGAGCTGCCTGACAGACTCTGGCTCAGCCGAGCTCTCTGAAGGGGCAGGGGGCAGGAACAGACGTGTGCATGGAGTTGGGCCTTGGCCTGGGAGTGTGGACCCCCGAGCTGGTCCCCAGGCTCGGGGCCATGGGCCCGGAGAGAGGACCACCCCCAAAGCACTTTTCTCCCGGGTTTCAGAGCAGTGTGCGCGATTTGCGGGAACAGCCGGCCAGAGTGCTTCCAAAAACGGCCTTTGGAGGCAGGCGGGGAGGTGTGCCAGAGGGAGAGGGCCGGTTCTGCTGGGAGGCCCCACAGGCCAGAGGCACAACCCAGCGAGGCCCCTGCCCTTGGCCAGCCTTGCCCAGGCCTTCCTGGCGTCCAGGGCTACTGCCCCACGAAGGGGCAGGCTGCAGGGAGTGTGTCCAGACATGCACGGGCAGCTAGCTACCCCAACTCAGCCCCGCTAGGGCCTTTCCCCTGGGCCTAGGCCTCAGCTGAGGCCTACTGGGTGGGAAGGTGCTGGCAGGGGCTGTCTCCACACTGCAACGTCCCAGGAGGCAGAGCCTTCTGGCAGAGGGAAGAGGGGAGCAACGGGGTGGATGCCCAAGCCGTCTTTGCCCCAGCTGCCTCAGGGGAGCAGGGAGAGCAAGAGGCCCACTGTGATCCTAGGTCGGCTCTGCCTCTTCCCACCCAGGCGGAGCTGCTGGGGCTGCCAGGGAGCTGCCTGACAGACTCTGGCTCAGCCGAGCTCTCTGAAGGGGCAGGGGGCAGGAACAGACGTGTGCATGGAGTTGGGCCTTGGCCTGGGAGTGTGGACCCCCGAGCTGGTCCCCAGGCTCGGGGCCATGGGCCCGGAGAGAGGACCACCCCAAAGCACTTTTCTCCCGGGTTTCAGAGCAGTGTGCGCGATTTGCGGGAACAGCCGGCCAGAGTGCTTCCAAAAACGGCCTTTGGAGGCAGGCGGGGAGGTGTGCCAGAGGGAGAGGGCCGGTTCTGCTGGGAGGCCCCACAGGCCAGAGGCACAACCCAGCGAGGCCCCTGCCCTTGGCCAGCCTTGCCCAGGCCTTCCTGGCGTCCAGGGCTACTGCCCCACGAAGGGGCAGGCTGCAGGGAGTGTGTCCAGACATGCACGGGCAGCTACCCCAACTCAGCCCCGCTAGGGCCTTTCCCCTGGGCCTAGGCCTCAGCTGAGGCCTACTGGGTGGGAAGGTGCTGGCAGGGGCTGTCTCCACACTGCAACGTCCCAGGAGGCAGAGCCTTCTGGCAGAGGGAAGAGGGAGCAAACGGGGTGGATGCCCAAGCCGTCTTTGCCCCAGCTGCCTCAGGGGAGCAGGGAGAGCAAGAGGCCCACTGTGATCCTAGGTCGGCTCTGCCTCTTCCCACCCAGGCGGAGCTGCTGGGGCTGCCAGGGAGCTGCCTGACAGACTCTGGCTCAGCCGAGCTCTCTGAAGGGGCAGGGGGCAGGAACGCCGGCCAGAGTGCTTCCAAAACGGCCTTTGGAGGCAGGCGGGGAGGTGTGCCAGAGGGAGAGAGGCCGGTTCTGCTGGGAGGCCCCACAGGCCAGAGGCACAACCCAGCGAAAGGCCCCTGCCCTTGGCCAGCCTTGCAGCCCAGGCCTTCCTGGCGTCCAGGGCTACTGCCCCACGAAGGGGCAGGCTGCAGGGAGTGTGTCCAGACATGCACAGCCAGCTACCCCAACTCAGCCCCGCTAGGGCCTTTCCCCTGGGCCTAGGCCTCAGCTGAGGCCTACTGGGTGGGAAGGTGCTGGCAGGGGCTGTCTCCACACTGCAACGTCCCAGGAGGCAGAGCCTTCTGGCAGAGGGAAGAGGGGAGCAACGGGTGGATGCCCAAGCCGTCTTTGCCCCAGCTGCCTCAGGGGAGCAGGGAGAGCAAGAGGCCCACTGTGATCCTAGGTCGGCTCTGCCTCTTCCCACCCAGGCGGAGCTGCTGGGGCTGCCAGGGAGCTGCCTGACAGACTCTGGCTCAGCCGAGCTCTCTGAAGGGGCAGGGGGCAGGAACAGACGTGTGCATGGAGTTGGGCCTTGGCCTGGGAGTGTGGACCCCCGAGCTGGTCCCCAGGCTCGGGGCCATGGGCCCGGAGAGAGGACCACCCCAAAGCACTTTTCTCCCGGGTTTCAGAGCAGTGTGCGCGATTTGCGGGAACAGCCGGCCAGAGTGCTTCCAAAACGGCCTTTGGAGGCAGGCGGGGAGGTGTGCCAGAGGGAGAGGGCCGGTTCTGCTGGGAGGCCCCACAGGCCAGAGGCACAACCCAGCGAGGCCCCTGCCCTTGGCCAGCCTTGCCCAGGCCTTCCTGGCGTCCAGGGCTACTGCCCCACGAAGGGGCAGGCTGCAGGGAGTGTGTCCAGACATGCACGGGCAGCTACCCCAACTCAGCCCCGCTAGGGCCTTTCCCCTGGGCCTAGGCCTCAGCTGAGGCCTACTGGGTGGGAAGGTGCTGGCAGGGGCTGTCTCGTGGATGCCCAAGCCGTCTTTGCCCCAGCTGCCTCAGGGGAGCAGGGAGAGCAAGAGGCCCACTGTGATCCTAGGTCGGCTCTGCCTCTTCCCACCCAGGCGGAGCTGCTGGGGCTGCCAGGGAGCTGCCTGACAGACTCTGGCTCAGCCGAGCTCTCTGAAGGGGCAGGGGGCAGGAACAGACGTGTGCATGGAGTTGGGCCTTGGCCTGGGAGTGTGGACCCCCGAGCTGGTCCCCAGGCTCGGGGCCATGGGCCCGGAGAGAGGACCACCCCAAAGCACTTTTCTCCCGGGTTTCAGAGCAGTGTGCGCGATTTGCGGGAACAGCCGGCCAGAGTGCTTCCAAAACGGCCTTTGGAGGCAGGCGGGGAGGTGTGCCAGAGGGAGAGGGCCGGTTCTGCTGGGAGGCCCCACAGGCCAGAGGCACAACCCAGCGAGGCCCCTGCCCTTGGCCAGCCTTGCCCAGGCCTTCCTGGCGTCCAGGGCTACTGCCCCACGAAGGGGCAGGCTGCAGGGAGTGTGTCCAGACATGCACGGGCAGCTACCCCAACTCAGCCCCGCTAGGGCCTTTCCCCTGGGCCTAGGCCTCAGCTGAGGCCTACTGGGTGGGAAGGTGCTGGCAGGGGCTGTCTCCACACTGCAACGTCCCAGGAGGCAGAGCCTTCTGGCAGAGGGAAGAGGGGAGCAACGGGAGCAACGGGGTGGATGCCCAAGCCGTCTTTGCCCCAGCTGCCTCAGGGGAGCAGGGAGAGCAAGAGGCCCACTGTGATCCTAGGTCGGCTCTGCCTCTTCCCACCCAGGCGGAGCTGCTGGGGCTGCCAGGGAGCTGCCTGACAGACTCTGGCTCAGCCGAGCTCTCTGAAGGGGCAGGGGGCAGGAACAGACGTGTGCATGGAGTTGGGCCTTGGCCTGGGAGTGTGGACCCCCGAGCTGGTCCCCAGGCTCGGGGCCATGGGCCCGGAGAGAGGACCACCCCAAAGCACTTTTTCTCCCGGGTTTCAGAGCAGTGTGCGCGATTTGCGGGAACAGCCGGCCAGAGTGCTTCCAAAACGGCCTTTGGAGGCAGGCGGGGAGGTCTGCCAGAGGGAGAGGGCCGGTTCTGCTGGGAGGCCCCACAGGCCAGAGGCACAACCCAGCGAGGCCCCTGCCCTTGGCCAGCCTTGCCCAGGCCTTCCTGGCGTCCAGGGCTACTGCCCCACGAAGGGGCAGGCTGCAGGGAGTGTGTCCAGACATGCACGGGCAGCTACCCCAACTCAGCCCCGCTAGGGCCTTTCCCCTGGGCCTAGGCCTCAGCTGAGGCCTACTGGGTGGGAAGGTGCTGGCAGGGGCTGTCTCCACACTGCAACGTCCCAGGAGGCAGAGCCTTCTGGCAGAGGGAAGAGGGGAGCAACGGGGTGGATGCCCAAGCCGTCTTTGCCCCAGCTGCCTCAGGGGAGCAGGAGAGCAAGAGGCCCACTGTGATCCTAGGTCGGCTCTGCCTCTTCCCACCCAGGCGGAGCTGCTGGGGCTGCCAGGGAGCTGCCTGACAGACTCTGGCTCAGCCGAGCTCTCTGAAGGGGCAGGGGGCAGGAACAGACGTGTGCATGGAGTTGGGCCTTGGCCTGGGAGTGTGGACCCCCGAGCTGGTCCCCAGGCTCGGGGCCATGGGCCCGGAGAGAGGACCACCCCAAAGCACTTTTCTCCCGGGTTTCAGAGCAGTGTGCGCGATTTGCGGGAACAGCCGGCCAGAGTGCTTCCAAAACGGCCTTTGGAGGCAGGCGGGGAGGTGTGCCAGAGGGAGAGGGCCGGTTCTGCTGGGAGGCCCCACAGGCCAGAGGCACAACCCAGCGAGGCCCCTGCCCTTGGCCAGCCTTGCCCAGGCCTTCCTGGCGTCCAGGGCTACTGCCCCACGAAGGGGCAGGCTGCAGGGAGTGTGTCCAGACATGCACGGGCAGCTACCCAACTCAGCCCCGCTAGGGCCTTTCCCCTGGGCCTAGGCCTCAGCTGAGGCCTACTGGGTGGGAAGGTGCTGGCAGGGGCTGTCTCCACACTGCAACGTCCCAGGAGGCAGAGCCTTCTGGCAGAGGGAAGAGGGGAGCAACGGGGTGGATGCCCAAGCCGTCTTTGCCCCAGCTGCCTCAGGGGAGCAGGGAGAGCAAGAGGCCCACTGTGATCCTAGGTCGGCTCTGCCTCTTCCCACCCAGGCGGAGCTGCTGGGGCTGCCAGGGAGCTGCCTGACAGACTCTGGCTCAGCCGAGCTCTCTGAAGGGGCAGGGGGCAGGAACAGACGTGTGCATGGAGTTGGGCCTTGGCCTGGGAGTGTGGACCCCCGAGCTGGTCCCCAGGCTCGGGGCCATGGGCCCGGAGAGAGGACCACCCCAAAGCACTTTTTCTCCCGGGTTTCAGAGCAGTGTGCGCGATTTGCGGGAACAGCCGGCCAGAGTGCTTCCAAAAGGGGCCTTTGGAGGCAGGCGGGGAGGTGTGCCAGAGGGAGAGGGCCGGTTCTGCTGGGAGGCCCCACAGGCCAGAGGCACAACCCAGCGAGGCCCCTGCCCTTGGCCAGCCTTGCCCAGGCCTTCCTGGCGTCCAGGGCTACTGCCCCACGAAGGGGCAGGCTGCAGGGAGTGTGTCCAGACATGCACGGGCAGCTACCCCAACTCAGCCCCGCTAGGGCCTTTCCCCTGGGCCTAGGCCTCAGCTGAGGCCTACTGGGTGGGAAGGTGCTGGCAGGGGCTGTCTCCACACTGCAACGTCCCAGGAGGCAGAGCCTTCTGGCAGAGGGAAGAGGGGAGCAACGGGGTGGATGCCCAAGCCGTCTTTGCCCCAGCTGCCTCAGGGGAGCAGGGAGAGCAAGAGGCCCACTGTGATCCTAGGTCGGCTCTGCCTCTTCCCACCCAGGCGGAGCTGCTGGGGCTGCCAGGGAGCTGCCTGACAGACTCTGGCTCAGCCGAGCTCTCTGAAGGGGCAGGGGGCAGGAACAGACGTGTGCATGGAGTTGGGCCTTGGCCTGGGAGTGTGGACCCCCGAGCTGGTCCCCAGGCTCGGGGCCATGGGCCCGGAGAGAGGACCACCCCAAAGCACTTTTCTCCCGGGTTTCAGAGCAGTGTGCGCGATTTGCGGGAACAGCCGGCCAGAGTGCTTCCAAAACGGCCTTTGGAGGCAGGCGGGGAGGTGTGCCAGAGGGAGAGGGCCGGTTCTGCTGGGAGGCCCCACAGGCCAGAGGCACAACCCAGCGAGGCCCCTGCCCTTGGCCAGCCTTGCCCAGGCCTTCCTGGCGTCCAGGGCTACTGCCCCCCCACGAAGGGGCAGGCTGCAGGGAGTGTGTCCAGACATGCACGGGCAGCTACCCCAACTCAGCCCCGCTAGGGCCTTTCCCCTGGGCCTAGGCCTCAGCTGAGGCCTACTGGGTGGGAAGGTGCTGGCAGGGGCTGTCTCCACACTGCAACGTCCCAGGAGGCAGAGCCTTCTGGCAGAGGGAAGAGGGGAGCAACGGGGTGGATGCCCAAGCCGTCTTTGCCCCAGCTGCCTCAGGGGAGCAGGGAGAGCAAGAGGCCCACTGTGATCCTAGGTCGGCTCTGCCTCTTCCCACCCAGGCGGAGCTGCTGGGGCTGCCAGGGAGCTGCCTGACAGACTCTGGCTCAGCCGAGCTCTCTGAAGGGGCAGGGGGCAGGAACAGACGTGTGCATGGAGTTGGGCCTTGGCCTGGGAGTGTGGACCCCCGAGCTGGTCCCCAGGCTCGGGGCCATGGGCCCGGAGAGAGGACCACCCCAAAGCACTTTTCTCCCGGGTTTCAGAGCAGTGTGCGCGATTTGCGGGAACAGCCGGCCAGAGTGCTTCCAAAACGGCCTTTGGAGGCAGGCGGGGAGGTCTGCCAGAGGGAGAGGGCCGGTTCTGCTGGGAGGCCCCACAGGCCAGAGGCACAACCCAGCGAGGCCCCTGCCCTTGGCCAGCCTTGCCCAGGCCTTCCTGGCGTCCAGGGCTACTGCCCCACGAAGGGGCAGGCTGCAGGGAGTGTGTCCAGACATGCACGGGCAGCTACCCCAACTCAGCCCCGCTAGGGCCTTTCCCCTGGGCCTAGGCCTCAGCTGAGGCCTACTGGGTGGGAAGGTGCTGGCAGGGGCTGTCTCCACACTGCAACGTCCCAGGAGGCAGAGCCTTCTGGCAGAGGGAAGAGGGGAGCAACGGGGTGGATGCCCAAGCCGTCTTTGCCCCAGCTGCCTCAGGGGAGCAGGGAGAGCAAGAGGCCCACTGTGATCCTAGGTCGGCTCTGCCTCTTCCCACCCAGGCGGAGCTGCTGGGGCTGCCAGGGAGCTGCCTGACAGACTCTGGCTCAGCCGAGCTCTCTGAAGGGGCAGGGGGCAGGAACAGACGTGTGCATGGAGTTGGGCCTTGGCCTGGGGGAGTGTGGACCCCCGAGCTGGTCCCCAGGCTCGGGGCCATGGGCCGAGAGAGAGAGGACCACCCCAAAGCACTTTTCTCCCGGGTTTCAGAGCAGTGTGCGCGATTTGCGGGAACAGCCGGCCAGAGTGCTTCCAAAAGGGCCTTTGGAGGCAGGCGGGGAGGTGTGCCAGAGGGAGAGGGCCGGTTCTGCTGGGAGGCCCCACAGGCCAGAGGCACAACCCAGCGAGGCCCCTGCCCTTGGCCAGCCTTGCCCAGGCCTTCCTGGCGTCCAGGGCTACTGCCCCACGAAGGGGCAGGCTGCAGGGAGTGTGTCCAGACATGCACGGGCACCTACCCCAACTCAGCCCCGCTAGGGCCTTTCCCCTGGGCCTAGGCCTCAGCTGAGGCCTACTGGGTGGGAAGGTGCTGGCAGGGGCTGTCTCCACACTGCAACGTCCCAGGAGGCAGAGCCTTCTGGCAGAGGGAAGAGGGGAGCAACGGGGTGGATGCCCAAGCCGTCTTTGCCCCAGCTGCCTCAGGGGAGCAGGGGGAGAGCAAGAGGCCCACTGTGATCCTAGGTCGGCTCTGCCTCTTCCCACCCAGGCGGAGCTGCTGGGGCTGCCAGGGAGCTGCCTGACAGACTCTGGCTCAGCCGAGCTCTCTGAAGGGGCAGGGGGCAGGAACAGACGTGTGCATGGAGTTGGGCCTTGGCCTGGGAGTGTGGACCCCCGAGCTGGTCCCCAGGCTCGGGGCCATGGGCCCGGAGAGAGGACCACCACCCCAAAGCACTTTTCTCCCGGGTTTCAGAGCAGTGTGCGCGATTTGCGGGAACAGCCGGCCAGAGTGCTTCCAAAACGGCCTTTGGAGGCAGGGGGGGAGGTGTGCCAGAGGGAGAGGGCCGGTTCTGCTGGGAGGCCCCACAGGCCAGAGGCACAACCCAGCGAGGCCCCTGCCCTTGGCCAGCCTTGCCCAGGCCTTCCTGGCGTCCAGGGCTACTGCCCCACGAAGGGGCAGGCTGCAGGGAGTGTGTCCAGACATGCACGGGCAGCTACCCCAACTCAGCCCCGCTAGGGCCTTTCCCCTGGGCCTAGGCCTCAGCTGAGGCCTACTGGGGGGAAGGTGCTGGCAGGGGCTGTCTCCACACTGCAACGTCCCAGGAGGCAGAGCCTTCTGGCAGAGGGAAGAGGGGAGCAACGGGGTGGATGCCCAAGCCGTCTTTGCCCCAGCTGCCTCAGGGGAGCAGGGAGAGCAAGAGGCCCACTGTGATCCTAGGTCGGCTCTGCCTCTTCCCACCCAGGCGGAGCTGCTGGGGCTGCCAGGGAGCTGCCTGACAGACTCTGGCTCAGCCGAGCTCTCTGAAGGGGCAGGGGGCAGGAACAGACGTGTGCATGGAGTTGGGCCTTGGCCTGGGAGTGTGGACCCCCCCCCGAGCTGGTCCCCAGGCTCGGGGCCATGGGCCCGGAGAGAGGACCACCCCAAAGCACTTTTCTCCCGGGTTTCAGAGCAGTGTGCGCGATTTGCGGGAACAGCCGGCCAGAGTGCTTCCAAAACGGCCTTTGGAGGCAGGCGGGGGGAGGTGTGCCAGAGGGAGAGGGCCGGGTTTCTGCTGGGAGGCCCCACAGGCCAGAGGCACAACCCAGCGAGGCCCCTGCCCTTGGCCAGCCTTGCCCAGGCCTTCCTGGCGTCCAGGGCTACTGCCCCACGAAGGGGCAGGCTGCAGGGAGTGTGTCCAGACATGCACGGGCAGCTACCCCAACTCAGCCCCGCTAGGGCCTTTCCCCTGGGCCTAGGCCTCAGCTGAGGCCTACTGGGTGGGAAGGTGCTGGCAGGGGCTGTCTCCACACTGCAACGTCCCAGGAGGCAGAGCCTTCTGGCAGAGGGAAGAGGGGAGCAACGGGGTGGATGCCCAAGCCGTCTTTGCCCCAGCTGCCTCAGGGGAGCAGGGAGAGCAAGAGGCCCACTGTGATCCTAGGTCGGCTCTGCCTCTTCCCACCCAGGCGGAGCTGCTGGGGCTGCCAGGGAGCTGCCTGACAGACTCTGGCTCAGCCGAGCTCTCTGAAGGGGCAGGGGGGGCAGGAACAGACGTGTGCATGGAGTTGGGCCTTGGCCTGGGAGTGTGGACCCCCGAGCTGGTCCCCAGGCTCGGGGCCATGGGCCCGGAGAGAGGACCACCCCAAAGCACTTTTCTCCCGGGTTTCAGAGCAGTGTGCGCGATTTGCGGGAACAGCCGGCCAGAGTGCTTCCAAAAGGGCCTTTGGAGGCAGGCGGGGAGGTGTGCCAGAGGGAGAGGGCCGGTTTTCTGCTGGGAGGCCCCACAGGCCAGAGGCACAACCCAGCGAGGCCCCTGCCCTTGGCCAGCCTTGCCCAGGCCTTCCTGGCGTCCAGGGCTACTGCCCCACGAAGGGGCAGGCTGCAGGGAGTGTGTCCAGACATGCACGGGCACCTACCCCAACTCAGCCCCGCTAGGGCCTTTCCCCTGGGCCTAGGCCTCAGCTGAGGCCTACTGGGTGGGAAGGTGCTGGCAGGGGCTGTCTCCACACTGCAACGTCCCAGGAGGCAGAGCCTTCTGGCAGAGGGAAGAGGGGAGCAACGGGGTGGATGCCAAAGCCGTCTTTGCCCCAGCTGCCTCAGGGGAGCAGGGAGAGCAAGAGGCCCACTGTGATCCTAGGTCGGCTCTGCCTCTTCCCACCCAGGCGGAGCTGCTGGGGCTGCCAGGGAGCTGCCTGACAGACTCTGGCTCAGCCGAGCTCTCTGAAGGGGGGGGGCAGGAACAGACGTGTGCATGGAGTTGGGCCTTGGCCTGGGAGTGTGGACCCCCGAGCTGGTCCCCAGGCTCGGGGCCATGGGCCCGGAGAGAGGACCACCCCAAAGCACTTTTTCTCCCGGGTTTCAGAGCAGTGTGCGCGATTTGCGGGAACAGCCGGCCAGAGTGCTTCCAAAACGGCCTTTGGAGGCAGGCGGGGAGGTGTGCCAGAGGGAGAGGGCCGGTTCTGCTGGGAGGCCCCACAGGCCAGAGGCACAACCCAGCGAGGCCCCTGCCCTTGGCCAGCCTTGCCCAGGCCTTCCTGGCGTCCAGGGCTACTGCCCCACGAAGGGGCAGGCTGCAGGGAGTGTGTCCAGACATGCACGGGCAGCTACCCCAACTCAGCCCCGCTAGGGCCTTTCCCCTGGGCCTAGGCCTCAGCTGAGGCCTACTGGGTGGGAAGGTGCTGGCAGGGGCTGTCTCCACACTGCAACGTCCCAGGAGGCAGAGCCTTCTGGCAGAGGGAAGAGGGGAGCAACGGGGTGGATGCCCAAGCCGTCTTTGCCCCAGCTGCCTCAGGGGAGCAGGGAGAGCAAGAGGCCCACTGTGATCCTAGGTCGGCTCTGCCTCTTCCCACCCAGGCGGAGCTGCTGGGGCTGCCAGGGAGCTGCCTGACAGACTCTGGCTCAGCCGAGCTCTCTGAAGGGGCAGGGGGCAGGAACAGACGTGTGCATGGAGTTGGGCCTTGGCCTGGGAGTGTGGACCCCCGAGCTGGTCCCCAGGCTCGGGGCCATGGGCCCGGAGAGAGGACCACCCCAAAGCACTTTTCTCCCGGGTTTCAGAGCAGTGTGCGCGATTTGCGGGAACAGCCGGCCAGAGTGCTTCCAAAACGGCCTTTGGAGGCAGGCGGGGAGGTGTGCCAGAGGGAGAGGGCCGGTTCTGCTGGGAGGCCCCACAGGCCAGAGGCACAACCCAGCGAGGCCCCTGCCCTTGGCCAGCCTTGCCCAGGCCTTCCTGGCGTCCAGGGCTACTGCCCCACGAAGGGGCAGGCTGCAGGGAGTGTGTCCAGACATGCACGGGCAGCTACCCCAACTCAGCCCCGCTAGGGCCTTTCCCCTGGGCCTAGGCCTCAGCTGAGGCCTACTGGGTGGGAAGGTGCTGGCAGGGGCTGTCTCCACACTGCAACGTCCCAGGAGGCAGAGCCTTCTGGCAGAGGGAAGAGGGGAGCAACGGGGTGGATGCCCAAGCCGTCTTTGCCCCAGCTGCCTCAGGGGAGCAGGGAGAGCAAGAGGCCCACTGTGATCCTAGGTCGGCTCTGCCTCTTCCCACCCAGGCGGAGCTGCTGGGGCTGCCAGGGAGCTGCCTGACAGACAGACTCTGGCTCAGCCGAGCTCTCTGAAGGGGCAGGGGGCAGGAACAGACGTGTGCATGGAGTTGGGCCTTGGCCTGGGAGTGTGGACCCCCGAGCTGGTCCCCAGGCTCGGGGCCATGGGCCCGGAGAGAGGACCACCCCAAAGCACTTTTCTCCCGGGTTTCAGAGCAGTGTGCGCGATTTGCGGGAACAGCCGGCCAGAGTGCTTCCAAAACGGCCTTTGGAGGCAGGCGGGGAGGTGTGCCAGAGGGAGAGGGCCGGTTCTGCTGGGAGGCCCCACAGGCCAGAGGCACAACCCAGCGAGGCCCCTGCCCTTGGCCAGCCTTGCCCAGGCCTTCCTGGCGTCCAGGGCTACTGCCCCACGAAGGGGCAGGCTGCAGGGAGTGTGTCCAGACATGCACGGGCAGCTACCCCAACTCAGCCCCGCTAGGGCCTTTCCCCTGGGCCTAGGCCTCAGCTGAGGCCTACTGGGTGGGAAGGTGCTGGCAGGGGCTGTCTCCACACTGCAACGTCCCAGGAGGCAGAGCCTTCTGGCAGAGGGAAGAGGGGAGCAACGGGGTGGATGCCCAAGCCGTCTTTGCCCCAGCTGCCTCAGGGGAGCAGGGAGAGCAAGAGGCCCACTGTGATCCTAGGTCGGCTCTGCCTCTTCCCACCCAGGCGGAGCTGCTGGGGCTGCCAGGGAGCTGCCTGACAGACTCTGGCTCAGCCGAGCTCTCTGAAGGGGCAGGGGGCAGGAACAGACGTGTGCATGGAGTTGGGCCTTGGCCTGGGAGTGTGGACCCCCGAGCTGGTCCCCAGGCTCGGGGCCATGGGCCCGGAGAGAGGACCACCCCAAAGCACTTTTCTCCCGGGTTTCAGAGCAGTGTGCGCGATTTGCGGGAACAGCCGGCCAGAGTGCTTCCAAAAGGGCCTTTGGAGGCAGGCGGGGAGGTGTGCCAGAGGGAGAGGGCCGGTTCTGCTGGGAGGCCCCACAGGCCAGAGGCACAACCCAGCGAGGCCCCTGCCCTTGGCCAGCCTTGCCCAGGCCTTCCTGGCGTCCAGGGCTACTGCCCCACGAAGGGGCAGGCTGCAGGGAGTGTGTCCAGACATGCACGGGCACCTACCCCAACTCAGCCCCGCTAGGGCCTTTCCCCTGGGCCTAGGCCTCAGCTGAGGCCTACTGGGTGGGAAGGTGCTGGCAGGGGCTGTCTCCACACTGCAACGTCCCAGGAGGCAGAGCCTTCTGGCAGAGGGAAGAGGGGAGCAACGGGGTGGATGCCCAAGCCGTCTTTGCCCCAGCTGCCTCAGGGGGAGCAGGGAGAGCAAGAGGCCCACTGTGATCCTAGGTCGGCTCTGCCTCTTCCCACCCAGGCGGAGCTGCTGGGGCTGCCAGGGAGCTGCCTGACAGACTCTGGCTCAGCCGAGCTCTCTGAAGGGGCAGGGGGCAGGAACAGACGTGTGCATGGAGTTGGGCCTTGGCCTGGGAGTGTGGACCCCCGAGCTGGTCCCCAGGCTCGGGGCCATGGGCCCGGAGAGAGGACCACCCCAAAGCACTTTTCTCCCGGGTTTCAGAGCAGTGTGCGCGATTTGCGGGAACAGCCGGCCAGAGTGCTTCCAAAACGGCCTTTGGAGGCAGGCGGGGAGGTCTGCCAGAGGGAGAGGGCCGGTTCTGCTGGGAGGCCCCACAGGCCAGAGGCACAACCCAGCGAGGCCCCTGCCCTTGGCCAGCCTTGCCCAGGCCTTCCTGGCGTCCAGGGCTACTGCCCCACGAAGGGGCAGGCTGCAGGGAGTGTGTCCAGACATGCACGGGCAGCTACCCCAACTCAGCCCCGCTAGGGCCTTTCCCCTGGGCCTAGGCCTCAGCTGAGGCCTACTGGGTGGGAAGGTGCTGGCAGGGGCTGTCTCCACACTGCAACGTCCCAGGAGGCAGAGCCTTCTGGCAGAGGGAAGAGGGGAGCAACGGGGTGGATGCCCAAGCCGTCTTTGCCCCAGCTGCCTCAGGGGAGCAGGGAGAGCAAGAGGCCACTGTGATCCTAGGTCGGCTCTGCCTCTTCCCACCCAGGCGGAGCTGCTGGGGCTGCCAGGGAGCTGCCTGACAGACTCTGGCTCAGCCGAGCTCTCTGAAGGGGCAGGGGGCAGGAACAGACGTGTGCATGGAGTTGGGCCTTGGCCTGGGAGTGTGGACCCCCGAGCTGGTCCCCAGGCTCGGGGCCATGGGCCCGGAGAGAGGACCACCCCAAAGCACTTTTCTCCCGGGTTTCAGAGCAGTGTGCGCGATTTGCGGGAACAGCCGGCCAGAGTGCTTCCAAAACGGCCTTTGGAGGCAGGCGGGGAGGTGTGCCAGAGGGAGAGGGCCGGTTCTGCTGGGAGGCCCCACAGGCCAGAGGCACAACCCAGCGAGGCCCCTGCCCTTGGCCAGCCTTGCCCAGGCCTTCCTGGCGTCCAGGGCTACTGCCCCACGAAGGGGCAGGCTGCAGGGAGTGTGTCCAGACATGCACGGGCAGCTACCCCAACTCAGCCCCGCTAGGGCCTTTCCCCTGGGCCTAGGCCTCAGCTGAGGCCTACTGGGTGGGAAGGTGCTGGCAGGGGCTGTCTCCACACTGCAACGTCCCAGGAGGCAGAGCCTTCTGGCAGAGGGAAGAGGGGAGCAACGGGGTGGATGCCCAAGCCGTCTTTGCCCCAGCTGCCTCAGGGGAGCAGGGAGAGCAAGAGGCCCACTGTGATCCTAGGTCGGCTCTGCCTCTTCCCACCCAGGCGGAGCTGCTGGGGCTGCCAGGGAGCTGCCTGACAGACTCTGGCTCAGCCGAGCTCTCTGAAGGGGCAGGGGGCAGGAACAGACGTGTGCATGGAGTTGGGCCTTGGCCTGGGAGTGTGGACCCCCGAGCTGGTCCCCAGGCTCGGGGCCATGGGCCCGGAGAGAGGACCACCCCAAAGCACTTTTCTCCCGGGTTTCAGAGCAGTGTGCGCGATTTGCGGGAACAGCCGGCCAGAGTGCTTCCAAAAGGGCCTTTGGAGGCAGGCGGGGAGGTCTGCCAGAGGGAGAGGGCCGGTTCTGCTGGGAGGCCCCACAGGCCAGAGGCACAACCCAGCGAGGCCCCTGCCCTTGGCCAGCCTTGCCCAGGCCTTCCTGGCGTCCAGGGCTACTGCCCCACGAAGGGGCAGGCTGCAGGGAGTGTGTCCAGACATGCACGGGCACCTACCCCAACTCAGCCCCGCTAGGGCCTTTCCCCTGGGCCTAGGCCTCAGCTGAGGCCTACTGGGTGGGAAGGTGCTGGCAGGGGCTGTCTCCACACTGCAACGTCCCAGGAGGCAGAGCCTTCTGGCAGAGGGAAGAGGGGAGCAACGGGGTGGATGCCCAAGCCGTCTTTGCCCCAGCTGCCTCAGGGGAGCAGGGAGAGCAAGAGGCCCACTGTGATCCTAGGTCGGCTCTGCCTCTTCCCACCCAGGCGGAGCTGCTGGGGCTGCCAGGGAGCTGCCTGACAGACTCTGGCTCAGCCGAGCTCTCTGAAGGGGCAGGGGGCAGGAACAGACGTGTGCATGGAGTTGGGCCTTGGCCTGGGAGTGTGGACCCCCGAGCTGGTCCCCAGGCTCGGGGCCATGGGCCCGGAGAGAGGACCACCCCAAAGCACTTTTCTCCCGGGTTTCAGAGCAGTGTGCGCGATTTGCGGGAACAGCCGGCCAGAGTGCTTCCAAAAGGGCCTTTGGAGGCAGGCGGGGAGGTCTGCCAGAGGGAGAGGGCCGGTTCTGCTGGGAGGCCCCACAGGCCAGAGGCACAACCCAGCGAGGCCCCTGCCCTTGGCCAGCCTTGCCCAGGCCTTCCTGGCGTCCAGGGCTACTGCCCCACGAAGGGGCAGGCTGCAGGGAGTGTGTCCAGACATGCACGGGCAGCTACCCCAACTCAGCCCCGCTAGGGCCTTCCCCTGGGCCTAGGCCTCAGCTGAGGCCTACTGGGTGGGAAGGTGCTGGCAGGGGCTGTCTCCACACTGCAACGTCCCAGGAGGCAGAGCCTTCTGGCAGAGGGAAGAGGGGAGCAACGGGGTGGATGCCCAAGCCGTCTTTGCCCCAGCTGCCTCAGGGGAGCAGGGAGAGCAAGAGGCCCACTGTGATCCTAGGTCGGCTCTGCCTCTTCCCACCCAGGCGGAGCTGCTGGGGCTGCCAGGGAGCTGCCTGACAGACTCTGGCTCAGCCGAGCTCTCTGAAGGGGCAGGGGGGCAGGAACAGACGTGTGCATGGAGTTGGGCCTTGGCCTGGGAGTGTGGACCCCCGAGCTGGTCCCCAGGCTCGGGGCCATGGGCCCGGAGAGAGGACCACCCCAAAGCACTTTTCTCCCGGGTTTCAGAGCAGTGTGCGCGATTTGCGGGAACAGCCGGCCAGAGTGCTTCCAAAAGGGCCTTTGGAGGCAGGCGGGGAGGTCTGCCAGAGGGAGAGGGCGGTTCTGCTGGGAGGCCCCACAGGCCAGAGGCACAACCCAGCGAGGCCCCTGCCCTTGGCCAGCCTTGCCCAGGCCTTCCTGGCGTCCAGGGCTACTGCCCCACGAAGGGGCAGGCTGCAGGGAGTGTGTCCAGACATGCACGGGCACCTACCCCAACTCAGCCCCGCTAGGGCCTTTCCCCTGGGGCCTAGGCCTCAGCTGAGGCCTACTGGGTGGGAAGGTGCTGGCAGGGGCTGTCTCCACACTGCAACGTCCCAGGAGGCAGAGCCTTCTGGCAGAGGGAAGAGGGGAGCAACGGGGTGGATGCCCAAGCCGTCTTTGCCCCAGCTGCCTCAGGGGAGCAGGGAGAGCAAGAGGCCCACTGTGATCCTAGGTCGGCTCTGCCTCTTCCCACCCAGGCGGAGCTGCTGGGGCTGCCAGGGAGCTGCCTGACAGACTCTGGCTCAGCCGAGCTCTCTGAAGGGGCAGGGGGCAGGAACAGACGTGTGCATGGAGTTGGGCCTTGGCCTGGGAGTGTGGACCCCCGAGCTGGTCCCCAGGCTCGGGGCCATGGGCCGGAGAGAGGACCACCCCAAAGCACTTTTCTCCCGGGTTTCAGAGCAGTGTGCGCGATTTGCGGAAACAGCCGGCCAGAGTGCTTCCAAAAGGGCCTTTGGAGGCAGGCGGGGAGGTCTGCCAGAGGGAGAGGGCACCGGTTCTGCTGGGAGGCCCCACAGGCCAGAGGCACAACCAGCGAGGCCCCTGCCCTTGGCCAGCCTTGCCCAGGCCTTCCTGGCGTCCAGGGCTACTGCCCCACGAAGGGGCAGGCTGCAGGGAGTGTGTCCAGACATGCACGGGGCACCTAGCCCCAACTCAGCCCCGCTAGGGCCTCTCCCTGGGCCTAGGCCTCAGTGAGGCCTACTGGGTGGGAAGGTGCTGGCAGGGGCTGTCTCCACACTGCAACGTCCCAGGAGGCAGAGCCTTCTGGCAGAGGGAAGAGGGGAGCAACGGGGTGGATGCCCAAGCCGTCTTTGCCCCCAGCTGCCTCAGGGGAGCAGGGAGAGCAAGAGGCCCACTGTGATCCTAGTCGGCTCTGCCTCTTCCCACCCAGGCGGAGCTGCTGGGGCTGCCAGGGAGCTGCCTGACAGACTCTGGCTCAGCCGAGCTCTCTGAAGGGGCAGGGGCAGGAAACAGACGTGTGCATGGAGTTGGGCCTTGGCCTGGAGTGTGGACCCCGAGCTGGTCCCCAGGCTCGGGGCCATGGGCCCGGAGAGAGGACCCACCCCAAAGCACTTTTCTCCCGGTGTTTCAGAAGCAGTGTGCGCGATTTGCGGGAACAGCCTGGGCCAGAGTGCTTCCTAAAAGGGCCTTTGGAGGGCAAGGCGGGGAGGTCTGCCAGAGGGAGAGGGCCGGTTCTGCTGGGAGGCCCCACAGGCCAGAGGGCACAACCCAGCGAGGCCCCTGCCCTTGGCCAAGCCTATTTGCCCAGGCCCCCCCTCCTTCCTGGCGTCCCAGGGCTACTGCCCCACGGGAAGGGGGGCAGGCTGCAGGGAGTGTGTCCAGACATGCACGGGCACCTAGCCCAACTCAGCCCCGCTAGGGCCTTTTCTCCCTGGGCCTAGGCCTCAGCTGAGGTTTTTGTACTGGGTGGGAAGGTGCTGGCAGGGGGCTGTTTCCACACTTGCAACGTCCCAGGAAGGCAGAGCCCTTCTGGCAGAGGGAAGAGGGGAGCAACGGGGGTGGATGCCCAAGCCGTCTTTGCCCCAGCTGCCTCAGGGGAGCAGGGAGAGCAAAGGAGGCCCAATCTGTGATCCTAGGTACCGGCTCTGCCTCTTCCATCCCAGGCGGAGCTGCCTGGGGCTTGCCAGGGAGCTGCCTGACAGACTTCTGGCTCAGCCGAGCTCTTGCTGAAGGGGCAGGGGGCAGGAAACAGACGTGTGCATGGAGTTGGGCCTTGGGCTGGAAAGTGTGGGACCCCCGAGCTGGTCCCCAGGCTCGGGGCATGGGGCCCGAGGAGAGAGGACCACCCCAAAGCACTTTTCTCCCGGGTTTCAGAGCAGTGTGCCGCGACCAATATTTGCTAGGGGAACAACCGGCCAGAGTGCTTCCAAAAAAGGGGGCCTTGTGTAGGCAGGCGGGAGGTCGGGGTAAGGGGTCTCGCCAGAGGGAGAGGGCCGGTTCTGCTGGGAGGCCCCACAGGCCAGAGGCACAACCCAGCGAGGCCCCTGCCCCTTGGCCAGCCTTGCCCAGGCCTTCCTTGTGCTGTGCCAGGGCTACTGTCCCACGAAGGGGCAAGGCTGCAGGGAGTGTGTCCAGACATGCACGGGCACCTAGCCCAACTCAGCCCCGCTAGGGCCTTCCCTGGGCCTAGGCCTTTCAGCTGAGGCCTTCCTGGGTGGGAAGGTGCTGGTCAGGGGCTGTCTCCACACTGCAACGTCCCAGGAAGCAGAGCCTTCTGGCAGAGGGAAGAGGGGGAGCAAACGGGCGTGTGGATGCCCAAGCGGTTCTTTGCCCCAGTTGCCCTCAGGGGAGGCAGGGGAGGCGAGAGCAATGAGGCCCACTGTGATCCTAGGTCGGCTCTGCCTCTTCCCACCCAGCGGGGATGCTGCTGGGGCTGCCAGGGAGCTGCTGACCAGGACTCTGGCTCAGCCGAGCTCTCTGAAGGGGCAGGGGGCAGGAACAGACGTTGTGTGCATGGAGTTGGGCCTTGGCCTGGGAGTGTGGACCACCCCGAGCTGGTCCCCAGGCTCGGAGGGCCATGGGCCCGCAGAGGAGAGGACCACCCCAAAAAAGCACTTTTCTCCCGGGGTTTCAGAGCAGTGTGCGCGATTTGCGGGAACAGCCAGCCCGGCCAGAGTGCTTCCAAAAGGGCCTTTGGAGGCAGGCGGGGAGGTCTGCTCAGAGGGGAGAGGGCCGGTTCTGCTGGGAGGGCCCCACAGGAACCAGAGGCACAACCCATCGAGGCCCCTGCCCTTGGCCAGCCTTGCCCCAGGCCTTCCTGGCGTCCAGGGCTACTGCCCCACGAAGGGGGCAGGCTGCAGGAGTGTGTCCAGAACATGCACGGGCACCTAGACCCAACTCAGCCCCTGCATAGGGCCTCTCCCCTGGGCCTAGGCCTTTCAGCTGAGGCCTACTGGGTGGGAAGGTTCTGGCAGGGCTGTCTCCACACTGCAAAAACGTCCCAGGAGGCAGGAGCCTTTTTTTTTTTTTTTCTGGCAGAGGGGAAGAGGGGAGCAACGGGGTGCGGGTGGATGCCCAAGCCGTCTTTGCCACCAGCTGCCTCAGGGAGGGCCCCGAAAAAGGGGAGGAGCAAGAGGCCCACTGTGGATCCTAGGTCGGCTCTGCCTCTTCCCACCCAGGGCGGAGCTGCTGGGGCTGCCAGGGAGCTGCCTGGAACAGACATCTGGCTCAGCCGAGCTCTCTGAAGCGGCAGGGGGGCAGGAACAGACGTGTGCATGGGAGTTAGGGCCTTGGCCTGGGAGGTTGTGGACCCCCGAGCTGGAGTCCCCAGGGCTCGGGGCCAGGGGCCCGGGGGGAGAGAGGAACCACCCCAAAGCACTTTTTCTCCTGGGTTTCAGAGCAGTGTGCGCGATTTGCGGGAACAGCCGCCAGAGAGAGGTGCTTCCAAAACGGCCTTTGGAGGCAGGCGGGGTGGTCTCCAGAGGGGAGAGTGAGGCCGGTTCTGCTGGGAGGCCCCACAGGGCCAGGGAAGCACAACCCAGCGAGGCCCCTGGCCCTTGGCCAGCCTTGCCCGGCCTTCCTGGCGTCCAGGGCTACTGCCCCCACGGAAAGGGCAGGGCTGCAGGGAGTGTTGTCTACCAGACATGCACGGGCACCTACCCCAAAACTCAGCCCCGCTAGGGCCTCTCCCCTGGGCATTAGGCCTCAGCTCGAGGCCTTTACTGGGTGGGGAAGGTGCTGGCGAGGGGGGCTGTCTCCACACTGCAACGTCCCAGGAGGCAGAGCCTTCTGGCAGAGGGAAGCACAGGGAGCAACGGGGTGGATGGGCCCAAGGGCCCGTCCTTTGCCCCAGCTTCCTCAGGGGGAGCAGGGAGAGCAAAGAGGGCCCACTGTGCTGATCCTAGGTCGGCTGCTGCCTCTTCCATCCAGCAGCTGCTGAGGGGGCTTGCCAGGGAGGCTGCCTGACAGACTCTGGCTCAGCCGAGCTCTCTGAAGGGGGGCAGGTATATTTCATGTAAGGAACAGACCGTAGTGCATGGAGTTGGGGCCAATGAGCCTGGGAGTGTGGACCCCCCGAGCTGGTCCCCCCAGGCTCGGGGCCATGGGCCCGGAGAGAGGACCACCCCAAAGCACTTTTCTCCCGGGTTTCAGAGCAGTGTGCGCGATTTGCGGGGAACAGCCGGCCAGGAGTGCTTCCAAAACGGCCTTTGGAGGCAGGGCGGGGAGGTCTGCCAGAGGCTTAGAGGGCCGTTCTGCTGGGAGGGGCCCCACAGGCCAGAGGCACAACCCCAGCGAGGCCCCTGCCCTTGGCCAGCCTTGCCAGGCCTTCCTGGCGTCCAGGGCTACTGCCCCACGAAGGGGGGCAGGCTGCAGGGAGTGTGTCCAGACCATGGCACGGGCACCTACGCCCAACTCAGCCCCGCTAGGGCCTTTCCCCTGGGCCTAGGCCTCAGCTGAGGCCTACTGAGGGTGGGAAGGTGCTGGCAGGGGCTGTCTCCACACTGAAACGTCCAGGAGGCAGAGCCTTCTGGCAGAGGGAAGAGGGGAGCAACGGGGTGGATGCCCAAGCCGTCTTTGCCCCCAGCTGCCTCAGGGGAGCAGGGGAGAGCAAGAGGCCCACTGTGATCCTAGGTCGGCTCTGCCTCTTCCCACCCAGGCGGAGCTGCTGGGGCTGCCAGGGAGCTGCCTGACAGACTCTGGCTCAGCCGAGCTCTCTGAAGGGGCAGGGGGCAGGAAAACAGACGTGTGCATGGAGTTGGGCCTTGGCCTGGGAGTGTGGACCCCCGAGCTCCTGGTCTCTCTCCCCAGGCTCGGGGGCCATGGGGCCCGGACGAGAGGACCACCCCAAAGCACTTTTCTCCCGGGTTTCAGAGCAGTGTGCGCGATTTGCGGGAACAGCCGGCCAGAGTGCTTTCCAAAACGGCCTTTGGAGGCAGTAAGGCGGGGGGTCTGCCAGAGGGAGAGGGCCGGTTCTCTGGCAGGGAGGCCCCACAGGCCAGAGGCACAACCCAGCGAGGCCCCTGCACCTTGGCCAGCCTTGCCCAGGCCTTCCTGGCGTCCAGGGCTACTGCCCCACGAAGGGGCAGGCTGCAGGGAGTGTGTCCAGACATGCACGGGCAGCTACCCCAACTCAGCCCCGCTAGGGCCTAACCTTTCCCCTGGCCTAGGCCTCAGCTGAGGCCTACTGGGTGGGAAAAGGTGCTGGCAGGGGCTGTCTCCACACTGCAACGTCCCAGGAGGCAGAGCCTTCTGGCAGACGGGAAGAGGGAGCAACGGGGTGGATGCCCAAGCCGTCTTTGCCCCAGCTGCCTCAGGGGAGCAGGGAGAGCAAGAGGCCCACTGTGATCCTAGGTCGGCTCTGCCTCTTCCCACCCAGGCGGAGCTGCTGGGGGCTGCCAGGGAGCTGCCTGACAGACTCTGGCTCAGCCGAGCTCTCTGAAGGGGCAGGGGGCAGGAACAGACGTGTGCATGGAGTTGGGCCTTGGCCTGGGAGTGTGGACCCCCGAGCTGGTCCCCAGGCTCGGGGCCATGGGCCCGGAGAGAGGACCACCCCAAAGCACTTTTCTCCGGGTTTCAGAGCAGTGTGCGCGATTTGCGGGAAACAGCCGGCCAGAGTGCTTCCAAAACGGCCTTTGGAGGCAGGCGGGGAGGTGTGCCAGAGGGAGAGGGCCGGTTCTGCTGGGAGGCCCCACAGGCCAGAGGCACAACCCAGCGAGGCCCCTGCCCTTGGCCAGCCTTGCCCAGGCCTTCCTGGCGTCCAGGGCTACTGCCCCACGAAGGGGCAGGCTGCAGGGAGTGTGTCCAGACATGCACGGGCAGCTACCCCAACTCAGCCCCGCTAGGGCCTTTCCCCTGGGCCTAGGCCTCAGCTGAGGCCTACTGGGTGGGAAGGTGCTGGCAGGGGCTGTCTCCACACTGCAACGTCCCAGGAGGCAGAGCCTTCTGGCAGAGGGAAGAGGGGAGCAACGGGGTGGATGCCCAAGCCGTCTTTGCCCCAGCTGCCTCAGGGGAGCAGGGAGAGCAAGAGGCCCACTGTGATCCTAGGTCGGCTCTGCCTCTTCCCACCCAGGCGGAGCTGCTGGGGCTGCCAGGGAGCTGCCTGACAGACTCTGGCTCAGCCGAGCTCTCTGAAGGGGCAGGGGGCAGGAACAGACGTGTGCATGGAGTTGGGCCTTGGCCTGGGAGTGTGGACCCCCGAGCTGGTCCCCAGGCTCGGGGCCATGGGCCCGGAGAGAGGACCACCCCAAAGCACTTTTCTCCCGGGTTTCAGAGCAGTGTGCGCGATTTGCGGGAACAGCCGGCCAGAGTGCTTCCAAAACGGCCTTTGGAGGCAGGCGGGGAGGTCTGCCCAGAGGGAGAGGGCCGGTTCTGCTGGGAGGCCCCACAGGCCAGAGGCACAACCCAGCGAGGCCCCTGCCCTTGGCCAGCCTTGCCCAGGCCTTCCTGGCGTCCAGGGCTACTGCCCCACGAAGGGGCAGGCTGCAGGGAGTGTGTCCAGACATGCACGGGCAGCTACCCCAACTCAGCCCCGCTAGGGCCTTTCCCCTGGGCCTAGGCCTCAGCTGAGGCCTACTGGGTGGGAAGGTGCTGGCAGGGGCTGTCTCCACACTGCAACGTCCCAGGAGGCAGAGCCTTCTGGCAGAGGGAAGAGGGGAGCAACGGGGTGGATGCCCAAGCCGTCTTTGCCCCAGCTGCCTCAGGGGAGCAGGGAGAGCAAGAGGCCCACTGTGATCCTAGGTCGGCTCTGCCTCTTCCCACCCAGGCGGAGCTGCTGGGGCTGCCAGGGAGCTGCCTGACAGACTCTGGCTCAGCCGAGCTCTCTGAAGGGGCAGGGGGCAGGAACAGACGTGTGCATGGAGTTGGGCCTTGGCCTGGGAGTGTGGACCCCCGAGCTGGTCCCCAGGCTCGGGGCCATGGGCCCGGAGAGAGGACCACCCCAAAGCACTTTTCTCCCGGGTTTCAGAGCAGTGTGCGCGATTTGCGGGAACAGCCGGCCAGAGTGCTTCCAAAACGGCCTTTGGAGGCAGGCGGGAGGTGTGCCAGAGGGAGAGGGCCGGTTCTGCTGGGAGGCCCCACAGGCCAGAGGCACAACCCAGCGAGGCCCCTGCCCTTGGCCAGCCTTGCCCAGGCCTTCCTGGCGTCCAGGGCTACTGCCCCACGAAGGGGCAGGCTGCAGGGAGTGTGTCCAGACATGCACGGGCAGCTACCCCAACTCAGCCCCGCTAGGGCCTTTCCCCTGGGCCTAGGCCTCAGCTGAGGCCTACTGGGTGGGAAGGTGCTGGCAGGGGCTGTCTCCACACTGCAACGTCCCAGGAGGCAGAGCCTTCTGGCAGAGGGAAGAGGGGAGCAACGGGGTGTATGCCCAAGCCGTCTTTGCCCCAGCTGCCTCAGGGGAGCAGGGAGAGCAAGAGGCCCACTGTGATCCTAGGTCGGCTCTGCCTCTTCCCACCCAGGCGGAGCTGCTGGGGCTGCCAGGGAGCTGCCTGACAGACTCTGGCTCAGCCGAGCTCTCTGAAGGGGCAGGGGGCAGGAACAGACGTGTGCATGGAGTTGGGCCTTGGCCTGGGAGTGTGGACCCCCGAGCTGGTCCCCAGGCTCGGGGCCATGGGCCCGGAGAGAGGACCACCCCAAAGCACTTTTCTCCCGGGTTTCAGAGCAGTGTGCGCGATTTGCGGGAACAGCCGGCCAGAGTGCTTCCAAAACGGCCTTTGGAGGCAGGCGGGGAGGTGTGCCAGAGGGAGAGGGCCGGTTCTGCTGGGAGGCCCCACAGGCCAGAGGCACAACCCAGCGAGGCCCCTGCCCTTGGCCAGCCTTGCCCAGGCCTTCCTGGCGTCCAGGGCTACTGCCCCACGAAGGGGCAGGCTGCAGGGAGTGTGTCCAGACATGCACGGGCAGCTACCCCAACTCAGCCCCGCTAGGGCCTTTCCCCTGGGCCTAGGCCTCAGCTGAGGCCTACTGGGTGGGAAGGTGCTGGCAGGGGCTGTCTCCACACTGCAACGTCCCAGGAGGCAGAGCCTTCTGGCAGAGGGAAGAGGGGAGCAACGGGGTGGATGCCCAAGCCGTCTTTGCCCCAGCTGCCTCAGGGGAGCAGGGAGAGCAAGAGGCCCACTGTGATCCTAGGTCGGCTCTGCCTCTTCCCACCCAGGCGGAGCTGCTGGGGCTGCCAGGGAGCTGCCTGACAGACTCTGGCTCAGCCGAGCTCTCTGAAGGGGCAGGGGGCAGGAACAGACGTGTGCATGGAGTTGGGCCTTGGCCTGGGAGTGTGGACCCCCGAGCTGGTCCCCAGGCTCGGGGCCATGGGCCCGAGAGAGAGGACCACCCCAAAGCACTTTTCTCCCGGGTTTCAGAGCAGTGTGCGCGATTTGCGGGAACAGCCGGCCAGAGTGCTTCCAAAACGGCCTTTGGAGGCAGGCGGGTGTGAGGGTGGCGGAGGGAGAGGGGAGGGAGGTGCCAGAGGGAGAGGGCCGGTTCTGCTGGGAGGCCCCACAGGCCAGAGGCACAACCCAGCGAGGCCCCTGCCCTTGGCCAGCCTTGCCCAGGCCTTCCTGGCGTCCAGGCTACTGACCCCACGAAGGGGCAGGCTGCAGGGAGTGTGTCCAGACATGCACGGGCAGCTACCCCAACTCAGCCCCCGCTAGGGCCTTTCCCCTGGGCCTAGGCCTCAGCTGAGGCCTACTGGGTGGGAAGGTGCTGGCAGGGGCTGTCTCCACACTGCAACGTCCCAGGAGGCAGCAGAGCCTTCTGGCAGAGGGAAGAGGGGAGCAACGGGGTGGATGCCCAAGCCGTCTTTGCCCCAGCTGCCTCAGGGGAGCAGGGAGAGCAAGAGGCCCACTGTGATCCTAGGTCGGCTCTGCCTCTTCCCACCCAGGCGGAGCTGCTGGGGCTGCCAGGGAGCTGCCTGACAGACTCTGGCTCAGCCGAGCTCTCTGAAGGGGCAGGGGGCAGGAACAGACGTGTGCATGGAGTTGGGCCTTGGCCTGGGAGTGTGGACCCCCGAGCTGGTCCCCAGGCTCGGGGCCATGGGCCCGGAGAGAGGACCACCCCAAAGCACTTTTCTCCGGGTTTCAGAGCAGTGTGCGCGATTTGCGGGAACAGCCGGCCAGAGTGCTTCCAAAACGGCCTTTGGAGGCAGGCGGGGAGGTCTGCCAGAGGGAGAGGGCCGGTTTGCTGGGAGGCCCCACAGGCCAGAGGCACAACCCAGCGAGGCCCCTGCCCTTGGCCAGCCTTGCCCAGGCCTTCCTGGCGTCCAGGGCTACTGCCCCACGAAGGGGCAGGCTGCAGGGAGTGTGTCCAGACATGCACGGGCAGCTACCCCAACTCAGCCCCGCTAGGGCCTTTCCCCTGGGCCTAGGCCTCAGCTGAGGCCTACTGGGTGGGAAGGTGCTGGCAGGGGCTGTCTCCACACTGCAACGTCCCAGGAGGCAGAGCCTTCTGGCAGAGGGAAGAGGGGAGCAACGGGGTGGATGCCCAAGCCGTCTTTGCCCAGCTGCCTCAGGGGAGCAGGGAGAGCAAGAGGCCCACTGTGATCCTAGGTCGGCTCTGCCTCTTCCCACCCAGGCGGAGCTGCTGGGGCTGCCAGGGAGCTGCCTGACAGACTCTGGCTCAGCCGAGCTCTCTGAAGGGGCAGGGGGCAGGAACAGACGTGTGCATGGAGTTGGGCCTTGGCCTGGGAGTGTGGACCCCCGAGCTGGTCCCCAGGCTCGGGGCCATGGGCCCGGAGAGAGGACCACCCCAAAGCACTTTTCTCCCGGGTTTCAGAGCAGTGTGCGCGATTTGCGGGAACAGCCGGCCAGAGTGCTTCCAAAACGGCCTTTGGAGGCAGGCGGGGAGGTGTGCCAGAGGGAGAGGGCCGGTTCTGCTGGGGAGGCCCCACAGGCCAGAGGCACAACCCAGCGAGGCCCCTGCCCTTGGCCAGCCTTGCCCAGGCCTTCCTGGCGTCCAGGGCTACTGCCCCACGAAGGGGCAGGCTGCAGGGAGTGTGTCCAGACATGCACGGGCACCTACCCCAACTCAGCCCCGCTAGGGCCTTTCCCCTGGGCCTAGGCCTCAGCTGAGGCCTACTGGGTGGGAAGGTGCTGGCAGGGGCTGTCTCCACACTGCAACGTCCCAGGAGGCAGAGCCTTCTGGCAGAGGGAAGAGGGGAGCAACGGGGTGGATGCCCAAGCCGTCTTTGCCCCAGCTGCCTCAGGGGAGCAGGGAGAGCAAGAGGCCCACTGTGATCCTAGGTCGGCTCTGCCTCTTCCCACCCAGGCGGAGCTGCTGGGGCTGCCAGGGAGCTGCCTGACAGACTCTGGCTCAGCCGAGCTCTCTGAAGGGGCAGGGGGCAGGAACAGACGTGTGCATGGAGTTGGGCCTTGGCCTGGGAGTGTGGACCCCCGAGCTGGTCCCCAGGCTCGGGGCCATGGGCCCGGAGAGAGGACCACCCACCCCAAAGCACTTTTCTCCCGGGTTTCAGAGCAGTGTGCGCGATTTGCGGGAACAGCCGGCCAGAGTGCTTCCAAAACGGCCTTTGGAGGCAGGCGGGGAGGTGTGCCAGAGGGAGAGGGCCGGTTCTGCTGGGAGGCCCCACAGGCCAGAGGCACAACCCAGCGAGGCCCCTGCCCTTGGCCAGCCTTGCCCAGGCCTTCCTGGCGTCCAGGGCTACTGCCCCACGAAGGGGCAGGCTGCAGGGAGTGTGTCCAGACATGCACGGGCAGCTACCCCAACTCAGCCCCGCTAGGGCCTTTCCCCTGGGCCTAGGCCTCAGCTGAGGCCTACTGGGTGGGAAGGTGCTGGCAGGGGCTGTCTCCACACTGCAACGTCCCAGGAGGCAGAGCCTTCTGGCAGAGGGAAGAGGGGAGCAACGGGGTGGATGCCCAAGCCGTCTTTGCCCCAGCTGCCTCAGGGGAGCAGGGAGAGCAAGAGGCCCACTGTGATCCTAGGTCGGCTCTGCCTCTTCCCACCCAGGCGGAGCTGCTGGGGCTGCCAGGGAGCTGCCTGACAGACTCTGGCTCAGCCGAGCTCTCTGAAGGGGCAGGGGGCAGGAACAGACGTGTGCATGGAGTTGGGCCTTGGCCTGGGAGTGTGGACCCCCGAGCTGGTCCCCAGGCTCGGGGCCATGGGCCCGGAGAGAGGACCACCCCAAAGCACTTTTCTCCCGGGTTTCAGAGCAGTGTGCGCGATTTGCGGGAACAGCCGGCCAGAGTGCTTCCAAAACGGGCCTTTGGAGGCAGGCGGGGAGGTGTGCCAGAGGGAGAGGGCCGGTTCTGCTGGGAGGCCCCACAGGCCAGAGGCACAACCCAGCGAGGCCCCTGCCCTTGGCCAGCCTTGCCCAGGCCTTCCTGGCGTCCAGGGCTACTGCCCCACGAAGGGGCAGGCTGCAGGGAGTGTGTCCAGACATGCACGGGCAGCAGCTAGCCCCCAACTCAGCCCCGCTAGGGCCTTTCCCCCTGGGCCTAGGCCTCAGCTGAGGCCTACTGGGTGGGAAGGTGCTGGCAGGGGCTGTCTCCACACTGCAACGTCCCAGGAGGCAGAGCCTTCTGGCAGAGGGAAGAGGGGAGCAACGGGGTGGATGCCCAAGCCGTCTTTGCCCCAGCTGCCTCAGGGGAGCAGGGAGAGCAAGAGGCCCACTGTGATCCTAGGTCGGCTCTGCCTCTTCCCACCCAGGCGGAGCTGCTGGGGCTGCCAGGGAGCTGCCTGACAGACTCTGGCTCAGCCGAGCTCTCTGAAGGGGCAGGGGGCAGGAACAGACGTGTGCATGGAGTTGGGCCTTGGCCTGGGAGTGTGACCCCCCCGAGCTGGTCCCCAGGCTCGGGGCCATGGGCCCGGAGAGAGGACCACCCCAAAGCACTTTTCTCCCGGGTTTCAGAGCAGTGTGCGCGATTTGCGGGAACAGCCGGCCAGAGTGCTTCCAAAACGGCCTTTGGAGGCAGGCGGGGAGGTGTGCCAGAGGGAGAGGGCCGGTTCTGCTGGGAGGCCCCACAGGCCAGAGGCACAACCCAGCGAGGCCCCTGCCCTTGGCCAGCCTTGCCCAGGCCTTCCTGGCGTCCAGGGCTACTGCCCCACGAAGGGGCAGGCTGCAGGGAGTGTGTCCAGACATGCACGGGCAGCTACCCCAACTCAGCCCCGCTAGGGCCTTTCCCCTGGGCCTAGGCCTCAGCTGAGGCCTACTGGGTGGGAAGGTGCTGGCAGGGGCTGTCTCCACACTGCAACGTCCCAGGAGGCAGAGCCTTCTGGCAGAGGGAAGAGGGGAGCAACGGGGTGGATGCCCAAGCCGTCTTTGCCCCAGCTGCCTCAGGGGAGCAGGGGGAGAGCAAGAGGCCCACTGTGATCCTAGGTCGGCTCTGCCTCTTCCCACCCAGGCGGAGCTGCTGGGCTGCCAGGGAGCTGCCTGACAGACTCTGGCTCAGCCGAGCTCTCTGAAGGGGCAGGGGGCAGGAACAGACGTGTGCATGGAGTTGGGCCTTGGCCTGGGAGTGTGGACCCCCGAGCTGGTCCCCAGGCTCGGGGCCATGGGCCCGGAGAGAGGACCACCCCAAAGCACTTTTCTCCCGGGTTTCAGAGCAGTGTGCGCGATTTGCGGGAACAGCCGGCCAGAGTGCTTCCAAAACGGCCTTTGGAGGCAGGCGGGGAGGTGTGCCAGAGGGAGAGGGCCGGTTCTGCTGGGAGGCCCCACAGGCCAGAGGCACAACCCAGCGAGGCCCCTGCCCTTGGCCAGCCTTGCCCAGGCCTTCCTGGCGTCCAGGGCTACTGCCCCACGAAAGGGGCAGGCTGCAGGGAGTGTGTCCAGACATGCACGGGCAGCTACCCCAACTCAGCCCCGCTAGGGCCTTTCCCCTGGGCCTAGGCCTCAGCTGAGGCCTACTGGGTGGGAAGGTGCTGGCAGGGGGCTGTCTCCACACTGCAACGTCCCAGGAGGCAGAGCCTTCTGGCAGAGGGAAGAGGGGAGCAACGGGGTGGATGCCCAAGCCGTCTTTGCCCCAGCTGCCTCAGGGGAGCAGGGAGAGCAAGAGGCCCACTGTGATCCTAGGTCGGCTCTGCCTCTTCCCACCCAGGCGGAGCTGCTGGGGCTGCCAGGGAGCTGCCTGACAGACTCTGGCTCAGCCGAGCTCTCTGAAGGGGCAGGGGGCAGGAACAGACGTGTGCATGGAGTTGGGCCTTGGCCTGGGAGTGTGGACCCCCGAGCTGGTCCCCAGGCTCGGGGCCATGGGCCCGGAGAGAGGACCACCCCAAAGCACTTTTCTCCCGGGTTTCAGAGCAGTGTGCGCGATTTGCGGGAACAGCCGGCCAGAGTGCTTCCAAAACGGCCTTTGGAGGCAGGCGGGGAGGTGTGCCAGAGGGAGAGGGCCGGTTCTGCTGGGAGGCCCCACAGGCCAGAGGCACAACCCAGCGAGGCCCCTGCCCTTGGCCAGCCTTGCCCAGGCCTTCCTGGCGTCCAGGGCTACTGCCCCACGAAGGGGCAGGCTGCAGGGAGTGTGTCCAGACATGCACGGGCAGCTACCCCAACTCAGCCCCGCTAGGGCCTTTCCCCTGGGCCTAGGCCTCAGCTGAGGCCTACTGGGTGGGAAGGTGCTGGCAGGGGCTGTCTCCACACTGCAACGTCCCAGGAGGCAGAGCCTTCTGGCAGAGGGAAGAGGGGAGCAACGGGGTGGATGCCCAAGCCGTCTTTGCCCCAGCTGCCTCAGGGGAGCAGGGAGAGCAAGAGGCCCACTGTGATCCTAGGTCGGCTCTGCCTCTTCCCACCCAGGCGGAGCTGCTGGGGCTGCCAGGGAGCTGCCTGACAGACTCTGGCTCAGCCGAGCTCTCTGAAGGGGCAGGGGGCAGGAACAGACGTGTGCATGGAGTTGGGCCTTGGCCTGGGAGTGTGGACCCCCCGAGCTGGTCCCCAGGCTCGGGGCCATGGGCCCGGAGAGAGGACCACCCCAAAGCACTTTTCTCCGGGTTTCAGAGCAGTGTGCGCGATTTGCGGGAACAGCCGGCCAGAGTGCTTCCAAAACGGGCCTTTGGAGGCAGGCGGGGAGGTGTGCCAGAGGGAGAGGGCCGGTTCTGCTGGGAGGCCCCACAGGCCAGAGGCACAACCCAGCGAGGCCCCTGCCCTTGGCCAGCCTTGCCCAGGCCTTCCTGGCGTCCAGGGCTACTGCCCCACGAAGGGGCAGGCTGCAGGGAGTGTGTCCAGACATGCACGGGCAGCTACCCCAACACTCAGCCCCGCTAGGGCCTTTCCCCTGGGCCTAGGCCTCAGCTGAGGCCTACTGGGTGGGAAGGTGCTGGCAGGGGCTGTCTCCACACTGCAACGTCACCCAGGAGGCAGAGCCTTCTGGCAGAGGGAAGAGGGGAGCAACGGGGTGGATGCCCAAGCCGTCTTTGCCCCAGCTGCCTCAGGGAGCAGGCAGAGGAGAGCAAGAGGCCCCACTGTGATCCTAGGTCGGACTCTGCCTCTTCCCACCCAGGCGGAGCTGCTGGGGCTGCCAGGGAGCTGCCTGACAGACTCTGGCTCAGCCGAGCTCTCTGAAGGGGCAGGGGGCAGGAACAGACGTGTGCATGGAGTTGGGCCTTGGCCTGGGAGTGTGGACCCCCGAGCTGGTCCCCAGGCTCGGGGCCATGGGCCGGGAGAGAGGACCACCCCCAAAGCACTTTTCCTCCCGGGTTTCAGAGCAGTGTGTGCGCGATTTGCGGGAACAGCCGGCCCAGAGTGCTTCCAAAACGGCCTTTGGAGGCAGGCGGGGAGGTGTGCCAGAGGGAGAGGGCCGGTTCTGCTGGGAGGCCCCACAGGCCAGAGGCACAACCCAGCGAGGCCCCTGCCCTTGGCCAGCCTTGCCCAGGCCTTCCTGGCGTCCAGGGCTACTGCCCCACGAAGGGGCAGGCTGCAGGGAGTGTGTCCAGACATGCACGGGCAGCTACCCCAACTCAGCCCCGCTAGGGCTCTTCTTTCCCCTAGGGGGGACCTAGGCCTCAGCTGAGGCCTACTGGGTGGAGAAGGTGCTGGCAGGGGGCTGTCTCCACACTGCAACGTCCCAGGAGGCAGTGGCTTTCTGCAGAGGGAAGAGGGGAGCAACGGGGTGCGATGCCCAAGCGGTCTTTGCCCCAGGGGCCTTGCCTCAGGGGAGCAGGGGGAGAAGGAGAGCAAGAGGCCCTCTGTGATCCTAGGTCGGCTCTGCCTCTTCCCACCCAGGCGGAGCTGCTGGGGTGCCAGGGAGCTGCCTCCCAGGCTCGGGGCAAGGGCCCGAGAGGAGAGAGGACACACCCCAAAGCCACTTTTCTTCTCGGGTTTTCAGAGCCAGTGGGCGCCATTTGCGGGAACCATGCCGGCCAGAAGTGCTTCCAAAAAAACGGCCTTTGGAGGCAGGCGGGGAGGTGTGCCAGAGGGAGAAGGGCTCGGTTCTGCTGGGAGGCCCCACAGCCAGAGGCACAACCCAGCGAGGCCCCTCCCCTTGGCCACCTTGCCCAGGCTTCCTGGCGTCCAGGGGCTACTGCCCACTAAAGGGGCAGGCTGCAGGGAGTGTGTCCAGACATGCACGGGCAGCTAAACCCCATACCAGCCCCGCTAGGGCCTTTCCCTGGCCTAGGCCTCAGATAGGCCTACTGGGTGGGGAAGGTGCTGGCATGGGCTGTCTCCACACTGCAACGTCCCAGGAGGCAGAGCCTTCTGGCAGAGGGAAGACAGGGGAGCAACGGGGTGGATGCCACAAGCCGTCTTTGCACCAGCTGCCCTCAAGGGGGAGCAGGGAGAGCAAGAGGCCCACTGTGATCCTAGGTCGGCTCTGCCTCTTCCCACCCAGGCGGAGCTGCTGGGGCTGCCAGGGAGCTGCCTGACAGACTCTGGCTCAGCCGAGCTCTCTGAAGGGGCAGGGGGCAGGAACAGACGTGTGCATGGAGTTGGGCCTTGGCCTGGGAGTGTGGACCCCCGAGCTGGTCCCCAGGCTCGGGGCCATGGGCCCGGAGAGAGGACCACCCCAAAGCACTTTTCTCCCGGGTTTCAGAGCAGTGTGCGCGATTTGCGGGAACAGCCGGCCAGAGTGCTTCCAAAAGGGCCTTTGGAGGCAGGCGGGGGGTCTGCCAGAGGGAGAGGGCCGGTTCTGCTGGGAGGCCCCACAGGCCAGAGGCACAACCCAGCGAGGCCCCTGCCCTTGGCCAGCCTTGCCCAGGCCTTCCTGGCGTCCAGGGCTACTGCCCCACGAAGGGGCAGGCTGCAGGGAGTGTGTCCAGACATGCACGGGCACCTACCCCAACTCAGCCCCGCTAGGGCCTTTCCCCTGGGCCTAGGCCTCAGCTGAGGCCTACTGGGTGGGAAGGTGCTGGCAGGGGCTGTCTCCACACTGCAACGTCCCAGGAGGCAGAGCCTTCTGGCAGAGGGAAGAGGGGAGCAACGGGGTGGATGCCCAAGCCGTCTTTGCCCCAGCTGCCTCAGGGGAGCAGGGAGAGCAAGAGGCCCACTGTGATCCTAGGTCGGCTCTGCCTCTTCCCACCCAGGCGGAGCTGCTGGGGCTGCCAGGGAGCTGCCTGACAGACTCTGGCTCAGCCGAGCTCTCTGAAGGGGCAGGGGGCAGGAACAGACGTGTGCATGGAGTTGGGCCTTGGCCTGGGAGTGTGGACCCCCGAGCTGGTCCCCAGGCTCGGGGCCATGGGCCCGGAGAGAGGACCACCCCAAAGCACTTTTCTCCCGGGTTTCAGAGCAGTGTGCGCGATTTGCGGGAACAGCCGCCAGAGTGCTTCCAAAAGGGCCTTTGGAGGCAGGCGGGGAGGTCTGCCAGAGGGAGAGGGCCGGTTCTGCTGGGAGGCCCCACAGGCCAGAGGCACAACCCAGCGAGGCCCCTGCCCTTGGCCAGCCTTGCCCAGGCCTTCCTGGCGTCCAGGGCTACTGCCCCACGAAGGGGCAGGCTGCAGGGAGTGTGTCCAGACATGCACGGGCACCTACCCCAACTCAGCCCCGCTAGGGCCTCTCCCCTGGGCCTAGGCCTCAGCTGAGGCCTACTGGGTGGGAAGGTGCTGGCAGGGGCTGTCTCCACACTGCAACGTCCCAGGAGGCAGAGCCTTCTGGCAGAGGGAAGAGGGGAGCAACGGGGTGGATGCCCAAGCCGTCTTTGCCCCAGCTGCCTCAGGGGAGCAGGGAGAGCAAGAGGCCCACTGTGATCCTAGGTCGGCTCTGCCTCTTCCCACCCAGGCGGAGCTGCTGGGGCTGCCAGGGAGCTGCCTGACAGACTCTGGCTCAGCCGAGCTCTCTGAAGGGGCAGGGGCAGGAAACAAGACTGTGGCATGGAGTTGGGCCTCGGCCTGGCGTGTGGACCTCCCGAGCTGGTCCCCAGGCTCGGGCCATGGGCCCGGAAGAGACCACCTCCAAAGCACTTTTCTCGCCGGGTTTTCCAGAGCATTGTGTCCCATTTGCGTGTACAGCCGGGCCATATTTGCCTTCCAAAACCGCCCTTTTGGAAGGACATGCGGTGAATGAATTTTTGGCCAGAGTGGAGAGTGCCTGTTTCAGCTGGGAGGAGATCCCCCACAGGCCAGAGGCACAACCCAGCGAGGCCCCTGCCCTATGTGCCAGCCTTGCCCAGGCCTTCCTGAGCGATCCAGGAGGCTACTGCCACCCACGGAATAGGGGCAGGCTGCCCGGGAGGTTGTGTCCAGAACATGCACGGGCAGCTACCCCAACTCAGCCCCGCTAAGGGGGGCCTTTCCCCTGGGCCTAAGCGGCCTCAGCTGAGCCTACTCGGGGGTGGGAATGGTGCTGGCAGGGGCTGTCTCCACAACTGCAACGTCCCCGCAGGAAGGCAGAGCCTTCTGGCAGAGGGAAGAAGGGAGCAACGGGGTGGATGCCACAAGCCGTCTTTGCCCCAGCTGCCTCAGGGGAGCGGCGAAGTAGCAAGAGGCCCACTGTGATCCAAGGTCTGGGGGCTCTGACTCTTCCCGACCCGGATGGGGGGGGCCGGTGTGGGGACGATGCGGGGGGGGGCGTGCCTGAGTGGGAGCTGCGCAGGCAGCCGACTGCTGGCTCGAGGGGCGTCAGAGGCTCTGTCCTGAAGTTGGGCAGGGGGTCGAGGGGGAGCGAGGGAAACAGACTTGTGCATTGGGCAGTCGTGGGGCCTTGGTGAGGGTGGGAGTTGTTGGACCTCCGACTGTTCTCCAGGACCCCTCGAGGTGCTCGCATGAGGCCCGGAAAGAGGAGCCAAGCCCCAAAAGACACTGTTTTCCCTTCTGCCTCCGGGTTTTGAGAGTGCAGTGGTGCGGCTGATTTGCGGGAAGCAGGCCCGGGCCCGTTGATTGCGGATTCTTCGCCATAAACGGTGCCTTCGGTGGGGAGGGCATGCGGGGACTATGAGTTGTGCCGGAGGGAGAGGGCCTGGTTCTGCTGGGAGGCCTCGCCATCAGGCCAGAGGCATCAATCCAGGGAGGAATTGGCCATCGAGGTAGGAGGCCGGGGCCTGCCCTTTGCCAGGCATGCCCAGGCCCTTCCTGTCGGTCGCAGGGGCTATGCCTGCCTCAGCGCAAGGGGGCAGTATGCTTGCAGGGAGTGTGTCCCAGAGCATTCAACGGGCAGCTACCCCATATCTCAGGCGCCGGCTAGGGGCACTGAGTTTCCCGCCTGTGGGGCCTACAAGAGCCTCATCTTGAGGGCCTACAGGGGGTGGAGGGATAGGGTGTCTGGCAGGGTGTCTGTCTCCTCCACTGCTGGTACGTGGCGTGCGGCCCAGGCAGTGGAGCAGGAGCGCGTGTCTTGGCAGGATGATGAGACGGCGTCAAGTACATCGGGGTTGAGGCCCAAAGCCTCGTCGCTTTGGCCCCCAGTTGCCTGCCTCAAGGAGCAGGGGATGAGCAAGCGTGTCCCAACTGGTATCCTATGTTCGGGCTCTGTCACTCTTTTCCCCCACCCAGGGGCGTGATCTGCCTGGGGAGGTCTGCCAGGGAAGCTGCCAGACAGAACTCTGGAGCTCACAGCCGGAGCTCTCTGAAGTGCCAGGGGTCAGGAACAGACGTTGGGCATGGGGAGTATGAGCCTTGGCCTGGGATTTGTATGGGACCCCCGAGCTTGGTCCCCCAGCGCTTCGGTCCCATGGGCCCAGCAGAGAGGACCCTCGGGGTCGCCAAAGCACCTTTTCCTTCCCCGGCTTATTCAGAGCATGTGTGGCGCGATTTGAGCGGAACAGGCCGGCCAGGAGTGCCTGTCTAAAAAACGGCCGTTGGAGGCAGGCGGGAGTGTGTGCCGGAGGGAGAGGGGTGGGCCCTTCTGGCTGGGAGGCCCCCACAGGGGTCTAGGAGGCAGACAAACCCCTCGTGAAGGCCCCCCTGCCCTTGGCCAGCCTTGCACAGGCCTTTACAGCTGACTTGGCGTCCAGGACTACCGCCCCGACGAAGTGGTGCAGGACTGCAGAGTGAATGTGTCCCCAGTGTACTAATGCCACGGGGGCTCTACCCGCAACTCAGCCCCGCTAGGTGCCTTTCCCTGGGCCCTAGGCCCAGCTGAGGCTACTTGGGTGCGGGAAGGTGCTGAGCAGGGGCTTCTCCACAACTGCAACGTCCCAGGAGGCCAGAGCCTTACTGGTCAGAAGGGAAGAGGGGAGCAACGGGGGTGGGATGCCCATGCCGTCCTTGCCCAGCTGCCCTCATGGGGAGCAGGATGAGGCAAGGGCCCACTGTGATCCTAGGTCGCTCTGCCTCTTCCCACCCAGGCGGAGCTGCTGGGGCTGCCAGGGAGCTGCCTGACAGACTCTGGCTCAGCCGAGCTCTCTGAAGGGGCAGGGGGCAGGAACAGACGTGTGCATGGAGTTGGGCCTTGGCCTGGGAGTGTGGACCCCCGAGCTGGTCCCCAGGCTCGGGGCCATGGGCCCGGAGAGAGGACCACCCCAAAGCACTTTTCTCCCGGGTTTCAGAGCAGTGTGCGCGATTTGCGGGAACAGCCGGCCAGAGTGCTTCCAAAACGGCCTTTGGAGGCAGGCGGGGAGGTCTGCCAGAGGGAGAGGGCCGGTTCTGCTGGGAGGCCCCACAGGCCAGAGGCACAACCCAGCGAGGCCCCTGCCCTTGGCCAGCCTTGCCCAGGCCTTCCTGGCGTCCAGGGCTACTGCCCCACGAAGGGGCAGGCTGCAGGGAGTGTGTCCAGACATGCACGGGCACCTACCCCAACTCAGCCCCGCTAGGGCCTTTCCCCTGGGCCTAGGCCTCAGCTGAGCCTACTGGGTGGGAAGGTGCTGGCAGGGGCTGTCTCCACACTGCAACGTCCCAGGAGGCAGAGCCTTCTGGCAGAGGGAAGAGGGGAGCAACGGGGTGGATGCCCAAGCCGTCTTTGCCCCAGCTGCCTCAGGGGAGCAGGGAGAGCAAGAGGCCCACTGTGATCCTAGGTCGGCTCTGCCTCTTCCCACCCAGGCGGAGCTGCTGGGGCTGCCAGGGAGCTGCCTGACAGACTCTGGCTCAGCCGAGCTCTCTGAAGGGGCAGGGGGCAGGAACAGACGTGTGCATGGAGTTGGGCCTTGGCCTGGGAGTGTGGACCCCCGAGCTGGTCCCCAGGCTCGGGGCCATGGGCCGGAGAGAGGACCACCCCAAAGCACTTTTCTCCCGGGTTTCAGAGCAGTGTGCGCGATTTGCGGGAACAGCCGGCCAGAGTGCTTCCAAAAGGGCCTTTGGAGGCAGGCGGGGAGGTCTGCCAGAGGGAGAGGGCCGGTTCTGCTGGGAGGCCCCACAGGCCAGAGGCACAACCCAGCGAGGCCCCTGCCCTTGGCCAGCCTTGCCCAGGCCTTCCTGGCGTCCAGGGCTACTGCCCCACGAAGGGGCAGGCTGCAGGGAGTGTGTCCAGACATGCACGGGCACCTACCCCAACTCAGCCCCGCTAGGGCCTTTCCCCTGGGCCTAGGCCTCAGCTGAGGCCTACTGGGTGGGAAGGTGCTGGCAGGGGCTGTCTCCACACTGCAACGTCCCAGGAGGCAGAGCCTTCTGGCAGAGGGAAGAGGGGAGCAACGGGGTGGATGCCCAAGCCGTCTTTGCCCCAGCTGCCTCAGGGGAGCAGGGAGAGCAAGAGGCCCACTGTGATCCTAGGTCGGCTCTGCCTCTTCCCACCCAGGCGGAGCTGCTGGGGCTGCCAGGGAGCTGCCTGACAGACTCTGGCTCAGCCGAGCTCTCTGAAGGGGCAGGGGGCAGGAACAGACGTGTGCATGGAGTTGGGCCTTGGCCTGGGAGTGTGGACCCCCGAGCTGGTCCCCAGGCTCGGGGCCATGGGCCCGGAGAGAGGACCACCCCAAAGCACTTTTCTCCCGGGTTTCAGAGCAGTGTGCGCGATTTGCGGGAACAGCCGGCCAGAGTGCTTCCAAAAGGGCCTTTGGAGGCAGGCGGGGAGGTCTGCCAGAGGGAGAGGGCCGGTTCTGCTGGGAGGCCCCACAGGCCAGAGGCACAACCCAGCGAGGCCCCTGCCCTTGGCCAGCCTTGCCCAGGCCTTCCTGGCGTCCAGGGCTACTGCCCCACGAAGGGGCAGGCTGCAGGGAGTGTGTCCAGACATGCACGGGCACCTACCCCAACTCAGCCCCGCTAGGGCCTTTCCCCTGGGCCTAGGCCTCAGCTGAGGCCTACTGGGTGGGAAGGTGCTGGCAGGGGCTGTCTCCACACTGCAACGTCCCAGGAGGCAGAGCCTTCTGGCAGAGGGAAGAGGGGAGCAACGGGGTGGATGCCCAAGCCGTCTTTGCCCCAGCTGCCTCAGGGGAGCAGGGAGAGCAAGAGGCCCACTGTGATCCTAGGTCGGCTCTGCCTCTTCCCACCCAGGCGGAGCTGCTGGGGCTGCCAGGGAGCTGCCTGACAGACTCTGGCTCAGCCGAGCTCTCTGAAGGGGCAGGGGGCAGGAACAGACGTGTGCATGGAGTTGGGCCTTGGCCTGGGAGTGTGGACCCCCGAGCTGGTCCCCAGGCTCGGGGCCATGGGCCCGGAGAGAGGACCACCCCAAAGCACTTTTCTCCCGGGTTTCAGAGCAGTGTGCGCGATTTGCGGGAACAGCCGGCCAGAGTGCTTCCAAAAGGGCCTTTGGAGGCAGGCGGGGAGGTCTGCCAGAGGGAGAGGGCCGGTTCTGCTGGGAGGCCCCACAGGCCAGAGGCACAACCCAGCGAGGCCCCTGCCCTTGGCCAGCCTTGCCCAGGCCTTCCTGGCGTCCAGGGCTACTGCCCCACGAAGGGGCAGGCTGCAGGGAGTGTGTCCAGACATGCACGGGCACCTACCCCAACTCAGCCCCGCTAGGGCCTTTCCCCTGGGCCTAGGCCTCAGCTGAGGCCTACTGGGTGGGAAGGGGCTGGCAGGGGCTGTCTCCACACTGCAACGTCCCAGGAGGCAGAGCCTTCTGGCAGAGGGAAGAGGGGAGCAACGGGGTGGATGCCCAAGCCGTCTTTGCCCCAGCTGCCTCAGGGGAGCAGGGAGAGCAAGAGGCCCACTGTGATCCTAGGTCGGCTCTGCCTCTTCCCACCCAGGCGGAGCTGCTGGGGCTGCCAGGGAGCTGCCTGACAGACTCTGGCTCAGCCGAGCTCTCTGAAGGGGCAGGGGGCAGGAACAGACGTGTGCATGGAGTTGGGCCTTGGCCTGGGAGTGTGGACCCCCGAGCTGGTCCCCAGGCTCGGGGCCATGGGCCCGGAGAGAGGACCACCCCAAAGCACTTTTCTCCCGGGTTTCAGAGCAGTGTGCGCGATTTGCGGGAACAGCCGGCCAGAGTGCTTCCAAAAGGGCCTTTGGAGGCAGGCGGGGAGGTCTGCCAGAAGGAGAGGGCCGGTTCTGCTGGGAGGCCCCACAGGCCAGAGGCACAACCCAGCGAGGCCCCTGCCCTTGGCCAGCCTTGCCCAGGCCTTCCTGGCGTCCAGGGCTACTGCCCCACGAAGGGGCAGGCTGCAGGGAGTGTGTCCAGACATGCACGGGCACCTACCCCAACTCAGCCCCGCTAGGGCCTTTCCCCTGGGCCTAGGCCTCAGCTGAGGCCTACTGGGTGGGAAGGTGCTGGCAGGGGCTGTCTCCACACTGCAACGTCCCAGGAGGCAGAGCCTTCTGGCAGAGGGAAGAGGGGAGCAACGGGGTGGATGCCCAAGCCGTCTTTGCCCCAGCTGCCTCAGGGGAGCAGGGAGAGCAAGAGGCCCACTGTGATCCTAGGTCGGCTCTGCCTCTTCCCACCCAGGCGGAGCTGCTGGGGCTGCCAGGGAGCTGCCTGACAGACTCTGGCTCAGCCGAGCTCTCTGAAGGGCAGGGGGCAGGAACAGACGTGTGCATGGAGTTGGGCCTTGGCCTGGGAGTGTGGACCCCCGAGCTGGTCCCCAGGCTCGGGGCCATGGGCCCGGAGAGAGGACCACCCCAAAGCACTTTTCTCCCGGTTTCAGAGCAGTGTGCGCGACTTGCGGGAACAGCCGGCCAGAGTGCTTCCAAAAGGGCCTTTGGAGGCAGGCGGGGAGGTCTGCCAGAGGGAGAGGGCCGGTTCTGCTGGGAGGCCCCACAGGCCAGAGGCACAACCCAGCGAGGCCCCTGCCCTTGGCCAGCCTTGCCCAGGCCTTCCTGGCGTCCAGGGCTACTGCCCCACGAAGGGGCAGGCTGCAGGGAGTGTGTCCAGACATGCACGGGCACCTACCCCAACTCAGCCCCGCTAGGGCCTTTCCCCTGGGCCTAGGCCTCAGCTGAGGCCTACTGGGTGGGAAGGTGCTGGCAGGGGCTGTCTCCACACTGCAACGTCCCAGGAGGCAGAGCCTTCTGGCAGAGGGAAGAGGGGAGCAACGGGGTGGATGCCCAAGCCGTCTTTGCCCCAGCTGCCTCAGGGGAGCAGGGAGAGCAAGAGGCCCACTGTGATCCTAGGTCGGCTCTGCCTCTTCCCACCCAGGCGGAGCTGCTGGGGCTGCCAGGGAGCTGCCTGACAGACTCTGGCTCAGCCGAGCTCTCTGAAGGGGCAGGGGGCAGGAACAGACGTGTGCATGGAGTTGGGCCTTGGCCTGGGAGTGTGGACCCCCGAGCTGGTCCCCAGGCTCGGGGCCATGGGCCCGGAGAGAGGACCACCCCAAAGCACTTTTCTCCCGGGTTTCAGAGCAGTGTGCGCGATTTGCGGGAACAGCCGGCCAGAGTGCTTCCAAAAGGGCCTTTGGAGGCAGGCGGGGAGGTCTGCCAGAGAGGGAGAGGGCCGGTTCTGCTGGGAGGCCCCACAGGCCAGAGGCACAACCCAGCGAGGCCCGTAGCCCTTGGCCAGCATTGCCGGGACTTCTGCGTCACGGCTACTGCGCCAACGAAGGGGCCCAGAGCTGCAGAGGAGTGTGATCCAGAACTTGCACTAGGTGCTAGCCTACCAACTCAGCCCGAAGCTAGAGCAAGCCATACTACCAAACAGTTCATATCTATGGGCCTGGCTCAGCTGAGGCTACTGGTGGGAAGGTTGCTGGCAGGGGCTGTCTCACAACCCTGCAACTTCCAGCATGAGCAGAGCTTCTGGCTAGAGGGCCAAGAAAGACGTAGGAGGTGTCAACAAGGGGGTGGATGCCATCATGCCGTTCTCCTTTGCCTCCAGCCTTAGCCAATCAAGTGGGAAAGTCTAGGGAGAGCGCACAGGGAGGCAGCCCCACTGTGATCCTAGGTCAGGACTCTCTGCCACACTTCAATCTAACCACCGCCAGAATAGACCAGAGAGACTGCTAACTTGGTGCTAATAAGTCCCAATGGCTGCCAAACTGAGACTCACGAACAGACTACTGGCATGCTCAGACTCTGAATGCTCAACACTGAAGGTGCGGCCCATCGCGGCTCCGTGAAACTTATGAACGTAGATAGCATTGGGAGTTGGGCCCAATTGCCTCTGGAGTCAGTTGGACACGACCAGAGCTGGTCCCCCCACAAGCCTCGTGGTCTCATGAGAGGCCGGGAACGGAGGAGGACACCACACCAAAACGCTATCTTTCTTCTCACCAAGGCTTTCAGAGCCAGTGTGTGCGCAGAATTCGCTTTAGCGGAACAGAAACTTACCACAGCCATGGCCAGAACGAATGCTTACAAAACCGTGCCAGAATTTAGAGAGGCAAGGCGGCGGTAAGAGTGTCGGCCTAAGATGGGAGTCAGGAGCCGCGATTCTAATCTACATGGAGGACCCACCAGAGCCAAACGAGCACATACCAAAAACACGTAGGCCCTTTGCCGCACATTTCCGGCAGACTTCAGGCCAGAACCTTCCTGGCGTCCCAGGGCTACTGCAATCACGAAGAGGGCTAGGCTGGCAGGGCAGTGATGAGTACCAGAACATGCTACGGCAGCTACACCAATGTCAGCCCGGACACATCTAGGCCAATTCCCCTGGGCCAGGCCTCAGCTTGAGAAGCCTACGGGATGGTGAAGGTGGTGCTTAGCGCCAGGGACTCGCTCCATCGCTGCACAAGACGTCACAGGAGGCAAGCGCTTCTGGAGGAGGGAAGAGATGGGAGCACGGGGGTGGATGCCAAGCCGTCTTTGCGCAAGCTTGCATTCGGGGAGCAGGTAGAGCAAGAGGCCCACTGTGATCCTAGGTCGGCTCTGCCTCTTCCCACCCAGGCGGAGCTGCTGGGGCTGCCAGGGAGCTGCCTGACAGACTCTGGCTCAGCCGAGCTCTCTGAAGGGGCAGGGGGCAGGAACAGACGTGTGCATGGAGTTGGGCCTTGGCCTGGGAGTGTGGACCCCCGAGCTGGTCCCCAGGCTCGGGGCCATGGGCCCGGAGAGAGGACCACCCCAAAGCACTTTTCTCCCGGGTTTCAGAGCAGTGTGCGCGATTTGCGGGAACAGCCGGCCAGAGTGCTTCCAAAAGGGCCTTTGGAGGCAGGCGGGGAGGTCTGCCAGAGGGAGAGGGCCGGTTCTGCTGGGAGGCCCCACAGGCCAGAGGCACAACCCAGCGAGGCCCCTGCCTTGGCCAGCCTTGCCCAGGCCTTCCTGGCGTCCAGGGCTACTGCCCCACGAAGGGGCAGGCTGCAGGGAGTGTGTCCAGACATGCACGGGCACCTACCCCAACTCAGCCCCGCTAGGGCCTTTCCCCTGGGCCTAGGCCTCAGCTGAGGCCTACTGGGTGGGAAGGTGCTGGCAGGGGCTGTCTCCACACTGCAACGTCCCAGGAGGCAGAGCCTTCTGGCAGAGGGAAGAGGGGAGCAACGGGGTGGATGCCCAAGCCGTCTTTGCCCCAGCTGCCTCAGGGGAGCAGGGAGAGCAAGAGGCCCACTGTGATCCTAGGTCGGCTCTGCCTCTTCCCACCCAGGCGGAGCTGCTGGGGCTGCCAGGGAGCTGCCTGACAGACTCTGGCTCAGCCGAGCTCTCTGAAGGGGCAGGGGGCAGGAACAGACGTGTGCATGGAGTTGGGCCTTGGCCTGGGAGTGTGGACCCCCGAGCTGGTCCCCAGGCTCGGGGCCATGGCCCGGAGAGAGGACCACCCCAAAGCACTTTTCTCCCGGGTTTCAGAGCAGTGTGCGCGATTTGCGGGAACAGCCGGCCAGAGTGCTTCCAAAAGGGCCTTTGGAGGCAGGCGGGGAGGTCTGCCAGAGGGAGAGGGCCGGTTCTGCTGGGAGGCCCCACAGGCCAGAGGCACAACCCAGCGAGGCCCCTGCCCTTGGCCAGCCTTGCCCAGGCCTTCCTGGCGTCCAGGGCTACTGCCCCACGAAGGGGCAGGCTGCAGGGAGTGTGTCCAGACATGCACGGGCACCTACCCCAACTCAGCCCCGCTAGGGCCTTTCCCCTGGGCCTAGGCCTCAGCTGAGGCCTACTGGGTGGGAAGGTGCTGGCAGGGGCTGTCTCCACACTGCAACGTCCCAGGAGGCAGAGCCTTCTGGCAGAGGGAAGAGGGGGAGCAACGGGGTGGATGCCCAAGCCGTCTTTGCCCCAGCTGCCTCAGGGGAGCAGGGAGAGCAAGAGGCCCACTGTGATCCTAGGTCGGCTCTGCCTCTTCCCACCCAGGCGGAGCTGCTGGGGCTGCCAGGGAGCTGCCTGACAGACTCTGGCTCAGCCGAGCTCTCTGAAGGGGCAGGGGGCAGGAACAGACGTGTGCATGGAGTTGGGCCTTGGCCTGGGAGTGTGGACCCCCGAGCTGGTCCCCAGGCTCGGGGCCATGGGCCCGGAGAGAGGACCACCCCAAAGCACTTTTCTCCCGGGTTTCAGAGCAGTGTGCGCGATTTGCGGGAACAGCCGGCCAGAGTGCTTCCAAAAGGGCCTTTGGAGGCAGGCGGGGAGGTCTGCCAGAGGGAGAGGGCCGGTTCTGCTGGGAGGCCCCACAGGCCAGAGGCACAACCCAGCGAGGCCCCTGCCCTTGGCCAGCCTTGCCCAGGCCTTCCTGGCGTCCAGGGCTACTGCCCCACGAAGGGGCAGGCTGCAGGGAGTGTGTCCAGACATGCACGGGCACCTACCCCAACTCAGCCCCGCTAGGGCCTTTCCCCTGGGCCTAGGCCTCAGCTGAGGCCTACTGGGTGGGAAGGTGCTGGCAGGGGCTGTCTCCACACTGCAACGTCCCAGGAGGCAGAGCCTTCTGGCAGAGGGAAGAGGGGAGCAACGGGGGTGGATGGCCCCCACCGTCATTGCCTCCACTGCCTCAGGGGAGCAGGGCGAGCAAGTAGGCCTCCTGAGATCCAAGGTCGGGCTCTGCCTCTTCCCCACCCAGCCAGGCGGAGCTGGCTGGGCTGCCAGGGAGCTGCCTGCCTGACTCTGTCTCAGACCGAGCTCATCTGAAGGGGCATGGGGCAGGAACAGACGTGTGCATGGAGTTGGGCCATGGCCTGTGAGATGTTGGACCCCCCGAGCTGGTCCCCAGGCTCGGGGCCATGGGCCCGGAGGAGAGGACCCCTCCCTAAGCACTTTTCCTTTCTTTTCTCCGGGTTTTCAGAGCAGTGGTGCGCGATGTTTCGGGAACAGCCCAGACCGCCAGAGTGCCTTCCAAAAAACGTCCTTTGGAGGCAGGCGTGGAGGTGTGCCAGAGGGATAGGGGGCCGGCTGGTTTCAGCTGGGCGGAGGCCCCACACAGGCCAGAGGCACCACCCATCGAGGGGCCCCGCTGCCACCTGCCCAAGCCTTGCCCAGGCCTTCCTGGCTTCCAGGGGCTTACTTGCCCCACGAAGTGGCAGGGCTGCAGGGAGTTTTTCCTAGTTACATGCCAAACGTGCAGCTTGCCCCAAAACTCATCAAGGGCCCCGCTAAGGGCCTCTCCCCTGGGCCCAGAGAGGCCTCAAGCTGGAGGCCTACTGGGTGGGAAGTTGCTGGCAGGGCTGTCTCCCACACTGCAAAATACGTCCCAGAGGCAGAGATGCCTTCTGGCAGAGGGAAGAAGTACCGGAGCCAACGGGGTGGATGCCCAAGCCCGTCTTTGCCCTCAGCTGGCCTCAGGGAGTAGCAGGAGATGAGCAAGAGGCCCACTGTGGATCCTAGGTCGGGGCACTCGGCTCTCCTTCTGCCTCTTCTCCCATCTTCTTTCCCACCTCAAGCGGAGCTGCTTGGGGGGGCTGGGCCAAGGAGCTGCCTGACAGGACTCTGTCTGGACTCAGCCCCGAAGCTCTCTGAAGGGGCAGGGGAAGGAACAGGACGTGTGCATGGAGTTGGGACTTGGCCGTGGGAGTGTGGGACCCCGCCCGAAGCTGGTCCCCAGGCTCGGGCCATGGGCCCGGAAGAGAGGACCTCCCCAAAGCACTTTTTTCCACTTTCTTTCTTCCCGGGTTTCAGAGCAGTGTGCGCGATTTGCGGGAACAGCCGGCCAGAAGTGCTTTCCAAACTACGGCCTTTGAGGCAGGCGGGGAGGTCTGCCAGAGGAGAGGGCCGGTTCTGCTGGGAGGCCCCCACAGGCCAGAGGCACAACCCAGCGAGAGGCCCCTGCCCTTGAGCCAGCCTTGCCCAGGCCTTCCTGCGTCCAGGGCTACTGCCAAACCCACGAAGGGGCAGGCTGCAGGAGTGTGTCCAGAACATGCACGGGCAAGGAGCAGCTACCCCCAAAAAAAAACTCAGCCCCCGCTAGGGCCTTTCCCCCCCTGGGCCTAGGCCTCAGCTGAGGCCTACTGGTGGGAAGGTAGCTGGCAGGGGCTGTCTCCACACTGCAACGTCCCAGGAGGCAGAGCCTTCTGGCAGAGGGAAGAGGGAGCAACGGGGTGGATCCCAAGCCGTCTTTGCCCCACTGGCCTCAGTGGGAGCAGGGAGAGCATGAGGCCCACTGTGATCCTAGGGTCGGCTCTCTGCCTCTTCCCACCCAGGCGGAGCTGCTGGGGCTGCCAGGAGCTGACTGCCCTGACAGACTCTCTGGCTCAGCCAACAAGCCAGCTCTCTGAAGGGGCAAGTGCAAGGGGGCAAGGAACAGACGTGTTTGCATGGAGTTGGGCCCTTGGCCTGGGAGTGTGTGACCCCCGAGCTGGTCCCCAGGCTCGGGGCCATGGGCCCGGGAGAGAGGACCACCCCAAAGCACTTTCTCTCACCGGGTTTCAGAGCAGTGTGGCGCGATTTGCGGGAACAGCCAGCCGGCCCCAGAGTGCTTCCAAAACGGCCTTTGGAGGAGGCAGGCGGGGAGTGTGTGTCCAGGAGGGAGAGGGCCCGGTCTTCGGTTCTGCTGGAGGCCCCACAGGCCAGAGGCACAACCCAGCGAGGCCCTGCCCTTGGCCAGCCTTGCCCAGGCCCTTCCTGGCGTCCCAGGGCTACTGCCCCACGAAGGGGCAGGCTGCAGGGAGTGTGTCCAGACATGCACGGGCAGCTACCCCAACGTCAGCCCCGCTAGGGCCTTTCCCCTGGGCCTAAAGGCCTCAGCTGAGGCCCCTACTGGGGTGGGAAGGTGCTGGCAGGGGCTGTCTCCACACTGCAACGTCCCAGGAGGCAGAGCCTTCTGGCAGAGGGAAGAGGGGAGCAACGGGGTGGATGCCCAAGCCAAGCCGTCTTTTGCCCCAGCTGCCTCAGGGGAGCAGGGAGAGCAAGAGGCCCACTGTGATCCTAGGTCGGCTCTCTGCCTCTTCCCACCCAGGCGGAGCTGCTGGGGCTGCCAGGGAGCTGCCTGACAGACTCTGGCTCAGCCGAGCTCTCTGAAGGGGCAGGGGGGCAGGAACAGACGTGTGCATGGAGTTGGGCCTTGGCCTGGGAGTGTGGACCCCCCCGAGCTGGTCCCCCAGGCTCGGGGCCATGGGCCCGGAGAGAGGACCACCCCAAAGCACATTTCTCCCGGTTTTCAGAGCAGTGTGCGCGATTTGCGGGAACAGCCGGCCAGAGTGCTTCCAAAACGGCCTTTGGAGGCAGGCGGGGAGGTGGTGGCCAGAGGGAGAGGGCCGGTTCTGCTGGGAGGCCCCCACAGGCCAGAGGCACAACCCAGCGAGGCCCCTGCCCTTGGCCAGCCTTGCCCAGGCCTTCCTGGCGTCCAGGGCTACTGCCCCACGAAGGGGCAGGCTGCAGGGAGTGTGTCCAGACAAATGCACGGGCAGCTACCCCAACTCAGCCCCGCTAGGGCCTTTCCCCTGGCCTAGGCCTCAGCTGAGGCCTACTGGGTGGGAAGGTGCTGGCAGGGGCTGTCTCCACACTGCAACGTCCCAGGAGGCAGAGCCTTCTGGCAGAGGGAAGAGGGGAGCAACGGGGTGGATGCCCAAGCCGTCTTTGCCCCAGCTGCCTCAGGGGAGCAGGGAGAGCAAGAGGCCCACTGTGATCCTAGGTCGGCTCTGCCTCTTCCCACCCAGGCGGAGCTGCTGGGGCTGCCAGGGAGCTGCCTGACAGACTCTGGCTCAGCCGAGCTCTCTGAAGGGGCAGGGGGCAGGAACAGACGTGTGCATGGAGTTGGGCCTTGGCCTGGGAGTGTGGACCCCCGAGCTGGTCCCCAGGCTCGGGGCCATGGGCCCGGAGAGAGGACCACCCCAAAGCACTTTTCTCCCGGGTTTCAGAGCAGTGTGCGCGATTTGCGGGAACAGCCGGCCAGAGTGCTTCCAAAACGGCCTTTGGAGGCAGGCGGGGAGGTGTGCCAGAGGGAGAGGGCCGGTTCTGCTGGGAGGCCCCCACAGGCCAGAGGCAACAACCCAGCGAGGCCCCTGCCCTTGGCCAGCCTTGCCCAGGCCTTCCTGGCGTCCAGGGCTACTGCCCCACGAAGGGGCAGGCTGCAGGGAGTGTGTCCAGACATGCACGGGCAGCTACACCCAAACTCAGCCCCGCTAGGCCTTTTCCCCTGGGCCTAGGCCTCAGCTGAGGCCTACTGGGTGGGAAGGTGCTGGCAGGGGCTGTCTCCACACTGCAACGTCCCCAGGAGGCAGAGCCTTCTGGCAGAGGGAAGAGGGGAGCAACGGGGGTGGATGCCCAAGCCGTCTTTGCCCCAGCTGCCTCAGGGGAGCAGGGAGAGCAAGAGGCCCACTGTGATCCTAGGTCGGCTCTGCCTCTTCCCACCCAGGCGGAGCTGCTGGGGCTGCCAGGGAGCTGCCTGACAGACTCTGGCTCAGCCGAGCTCTCTGAAGGGGCAGGGGGCAGGAACAGACGTGTGCATGGAGTTGGGCCTTGGCCTGGGAGTGTGGACCCCCGAGCTGGTCCCCAGGCTCGGGGCCATGGGCCCGGAGAGAGGACCACCCCAAAGCACTTTTTTCTCCCGGGTTTCAGAGCAGTGTGCGCGATTTGCGGGAACAGCCGGCCAGAGTGCTTCCAAAACGGCCTTTGGAGGCAGGCGGGGAGGTGTGCCAGAGGGAGAGGGCCGGTTCTGCTGGGAGGCCCCACAGGCCAGAGGCACAACCCAGCGAGGCCCCTGCCCTTGGCCAGCCTTGCCCAGGCCTTCCTGGCGTCCAGGGCTACTGCCCCACGAAGGGGCAGGCTGCAGGGAGTGTGTCCAGACATGCACGGGCAGCTACCCCAACTCAGCCCCGCTAGGGCCTTTCCCCTGGGCCTAGGCCTCAGCTGAGGCCTACTGGGTGGGAAGGTGCTGGCAGGGGCTGTCTCCACACTGCAACGTCCCAGGAGGCAGAGCCTTCTGGCAGAGGGAAGAGGGGAGCAACGGGGTGGATGCCCAAGCCGTCTTTGCCCCAGCTGCCTCAGGGGAGCAGGGAGAGCAAGAGGCCCACTGTGATCCTAGGTCGGCTCTGCCTCTTCCCACCCAGGCGGAGCTGCTGGGGCTGCCAGGGAGCTGCTGACAGACTCTGGCTCAGCCGAGCTCTCTGAAGGGGCAGGGGGCAGGAACAGACGTGTGCATGGAGTTGGGCCTTGGCCTGGGAGTGTGGACCCCCGAGCTGGTCCCCAGGCTCGGGGCCATGGGCCCGGAGAGAGGACCACCCCAAAGCACTTTTCTCCCGGGTTTCAGAGCAGTGTGCGCGATTTGCGGGAACAGCCGGCCAGAGTGCTTCCAAAACGGCCTTTGGAGGCAGGCGGGGAGGTGTGCCAGAGGGAGAGGGCCGGTTCTGCTGGGAGGCCCCACAGGCCAGAGGCACAACCCAGCGAGGCCCCTGCCCTTGGCCAGCCTTGCCCAGGCCTTCCTGGCGTCCAGGGCTACTGCCCCACGAAGGGGCAGGCTGCAGGGAGTGTGTCCAGACATGCACGGGCAGCTACCCCAACTCAGCCCCGCTAGGGCCTTTCCCCTGGGCCTAGGCCTCAGCTGAGGCCTACTGGGTGGGAAGGTGCTGGCAGGGGCTGTCTCCACACTGCAACGTCCCAGGAGGCAGAGCCTTCTGGCAGAGGGAAGAGGGGAGCAACGGGGTGGATGCCCAAGCCGTCTTTGCCCCAGCTGCCTCAGGGGAGCAGGGAGAGCAAGAGGCCCACTGTGATCCTAGGTCGGCTCTGCCTCTTCCCACCCAGGCGGAGCTGCTGGGGCTGCCAGGGAGCTGCCTGACAGACTCTGGCTCAGCCGAGCTCTCTGAAGGGGCAGGGGGGCAGGAACAGACGTGTGCATGGAGTTGGGCCTTGGCCTGGGAGTGTGGACCCCCGAGCTGGTCCCCAGGCTCGGGGCCATGGGCCCGGAGAGAGGACCACCCCAAAGCACTTTTCTCCCGGGTTTCAGAGCAGTGTGCGCGATTTGCGGGAACAGCCGGCCAGAGTGCTTCCAAAACGGCCTTTGGAGGCAGGCGGGGAGGTGTGCCAGAGGGAGAGGGCCGGTTCTGCTGGGAGGCCCCACAGGCCAGAGGCACAACCCAGCGAGGCCCCTGCCCTTGGCCAGCCTTGCCCAGGCCTTCCTGGCGTCCAGGGCTACTGCCCCACGAAGGGGCAGGCTGCAGGGAGTGTGTCCAGACATGCACGGGCAGCTACCCCAACTCAGCCCCGCTAGGGCCTTTCCCCTGGGCCTAGGCCTCAGCTGAGGCCTACTGGGTGGGAAGGTGCTGGCAGGGGCTGTCTCCACACTGCAACGTCCCAGGAGGCAGAGCCTTCTGGCAGAGGGAAGAGGGGAGCAACGGGGTGGATGCCCAAGCCGTCTTTGCCCCAGCTGCCTCAGGGGAGCAGGGAGAGCAAGAGGCCCACTGTGATCCTAGGTCGGCTCTGCCTCTTCCCACCCAGGCGGAGCTGCTGGGGCTGCCAGGGAGCTGCCTGACAGACTCTGGCTCAGCCGAGCTCTCTGAAGGGGCAGGGGGCAGGAACAGACGTGTGCATGGAGTTGGGCCTTGGCCTGGGAGTGTGGACCCCCGAGCTGGTCCCCAGGCTCGGGGCCATGGGCCGGAGAGAGGACCACCCCAAAGCACTTTTCTCCCGGGTTTCAGAGCAGTGTGCGCGATTTGCGGGAACAGCCGGCCAGAGTGCTTCCAAAACGGCCTTTGGAGGCAGGCGGGGAGGTGTGCCAGAGGGAGAGGGCCGGTTCTGCTGGGAGGCCCCACAGGCCAGAGGCACAACCCAGCGAGGCCCCTGCCCTTGGCCAGCCTTGCCCAGGCCTTCCTGGCGTCCAGGGCTACTGCCCCACGAAGGGGCAGGCTGCAGGGAGTGTGTCCAGACATGCACGGGCAGCTACCCCAACTCAGCCCCGCTAGGGCCTTTCCCCTGGGCCTAGGCCTCAGCTGAGGCCTACTGGGTGGGAAGGTGCTGGCAGGGGCTGTCTCCACACTGCAACGTCCCAGGAGGCAGAGCCTTCTGGCAGAGGGAAGAGGGGAGCAACGGGGTGGATGCCCAAGCCGTCTTTGCCCCAGCTGCCTCAGGGGAGCAGGGAGAGCAAGAGGCCCACTGTGATCCTAGGTCGGCTCTGCCTCTTCCCACCCAGGCGGAGCTGCTGGGGCTGCCAGGGAGCTGCCTGACAGACTCTGGCTCAGCCGAGCTCTCTGAAGGGGCAGGGGGCAGGAACAGACGTGTGCATGGAGTTGGGCCTTGGCCTGGGAGTGTGGACCCCCGAGCTGGTCCCCAGGCTCGGGGCCATGGGCCCGGAGAGAGGACCACCCCAAAGCACTTTTCTCCCGGGTTTCAGAGCAGTGTGCGCGATTTGCGGGAACAGCCGGCCAGAGTGCTTCCAAAACGGCCTTTGGAGGCAGGCGGGGAGGTGTGCCAGAGGGAGAGGGCCGGTTCTGCTGGGAGGCCCCACAGGCCAGAGGCACAACCCAGCGAGGCCCCTGCCCTTGGCCAGCCTTGCCCAGGCCTTCCTGGCGTCCAGGGCTACTGCCCCACGAAGGGGCAGGCTGCAGGGAGTGTGTCCAGACATGCACGGGCAGCTACCCCAACTCAGCCCCGCTAGGGTTTTTCCCCTGGGCCTAGGCCTCAGCTGAGGCCTACTGGGTGGGAAGGTGCTGGCAGGGGCTGTCTCCACACTGCAACGTCCCAGGAGGCAGAGCCTTCTGGCAGAGGGAAGAGGGGAGCAACGGGGTGGATGCCCAAGCCGTCTTTGCCCCAGCTGCCTCAGGGGAGCAGGGAGAGCAAGAGGCCCACTGTGATCCTAGGTCGGCTCTGCCTCTTCCCACCCAGGCGGAGCTGCTGGGGCTGCCAGGGAGCTGCCTGACAGACTCTGGCTCAGCCGAGCTCTCTGAAGGGGCAGGGGGCAGGAACAGACGTGTGCATGGAGTTGGGCCTTGGCCTGGGAGTGTGGACCCCCGAGCTGGTCCCCAGGCTCGGGGCCATGGGCCCGGAGAGAGGACCACCCCAAAGCACTTTTCTCCCGGGTTTCAGAGCAGTGTGCGCGATTTGCGGGAACAGCCGGCCAGAGTGCTTCCAAAACGGCCTTTGGAGGCAGGCGGGGAGGTGTGCCAGAGGGAGAGGGCCGGTTCTGCTGGGAGGCCCCACAGGCCAGAGGCACAACCCAGCGAGGCCCCTGCCCTTGGCCAGCCTTGCCCAGGCCTTCCTGGCGTCCAGGGCTACTGCCCCACGAAGGGGCAGGCTGCAGGGAGTGTGTCCAGACATGCACGGGCAGCTACCCCAACTCAGCCCCGCTAGGGCCTTTCCCCTGGGCCTAGGCCTCAGCTGAGGCCTACTGGGTGGGAAGGTGCTGGCAGGGGCTGTCTCCACACTGCAACGTCCCAGGAGGCAGAGCCTTCTGGCAGAGGGAAGAGGGGAGCAACGGGGTGGATGCCCAAGCCGTCTTTGCCCCAGCTGCCTCAGGGGAGCAGGGAGAGCAAGAGGCCCACTGTGATCCTAGGTCGGCTCTGCCTCTTCCCACCCAGGCGGAGCTGCTGGGGCTGCCAGGGAGCTGCCTGACAGACTCTGGCTCAGCCGAGCTCTCTGAAGGGGCAGGGGGCAGGAACAGACGTGTGCATGGAGTTGGGCCTTGGCCTGGGAGTGTGGACCCCCGAGCTGGTCCCCAGGCTCGGGGCCATGGGCCCGGAGAGAGGACCACCCCAAAGCACTTTCTCCCGGGTTTCAGAGCAGTGTGCGCGATTTGCGGGAACAGCCGGCCAGAGTGCTTCCAAAACGGCCTTTGGAGGCAGGCGGGGAGGTGTGCCAGAGGGAGAGGGCCGGTTCTGCTGGGAGGCCCCACAGGCCAGAGGCACAACCCAGCGAGGCCCCTGCCCTTGGCCAGCCTTGCCCAGGCCTTCCTGGCGTCCAGGGCTACTGCCCCACGAAGGGGCAGGCTGCAGGGAGTGTGTCCAGACATGCACGGGCAGCTACCCCAACTCAGCCCCGCTAGGGCCTTTCCCCTGGGCCTAGGCCTCAGCTGAGGCCTACTGGGTGGGAAGGTGCTGGCAGGGGCTGTCTCCACACTGCAACGTCCCAGGAGGCAGAGCCTTCTGGCAGAGGGAAGAGGGGAGCAACGGGGTGGATGCCCAAGCCGTCTTTGCCCCAGCTGCCTCAGGGGAGCAGGGAGAGCAAGAGGCCCACTGTGATCCTAGGTCGGCTCTGCCTCTTCCCACCCAGGCGGAGCTGCTGGGGCTGCCAGGGAGCTGCCTGACAGACTCTGGCTCAGCCGAGCTCTCTGAAGGGGCAGGGGGCAGGAACAGACGTGTGCATGGAGTTGGGCCTTGGCCTGGGAGTGTGGACCCCCGAGCTGGTCCCCAGGCTCGGGGCCATGGGCCCGGAGAGAGGACCACCCCAAAGCACTTTTCTCCCGGGTTTCAGAGCAGTGTGCGCGATTTGGGGGAACAGCCGGCCAGAGTGCTTCCAAAACGGCCTTTGGAGGCAGGCGGGGAGGTGTGCCAGAGGGAGAGGGCCGGTTCTGCTGGGAGGCCCCACAGGCCAGAGGCACAACCCAGCGAGGCCCCTGCCCTTGGCCAGCCTTGCCCAGGCCTTCCTGGCGTCCAGGGCTACTGCCCCACGAAGGGGCAGGCTGCAGGGAGTGTGTCCAGACATGCACGGGCAGCTACCCCAACTCAGCCCCGCTAGGGCCTTTCCCCTGGGCCTAGGCCTCAGCTGAGGCCTACTGGGTGGGAAGGTGCTGGCAGGGGCTGTCTCCACACTGCAACGTCCCAGGAGGCAGAGCCTTCTGGCAGAGGGAAGGGGGAGCAACGGGGTGGATGCCCAAGCCGTCTTTGCCCCAGCTGCCTCAGGGGAGCAGGGAGAGCAAGAGGCCCACTGTGATCCTAGGTCGGCTCTGCCTCTTCCCACCCAGGCGGAGCTGCTGGGGCTGCCAGGGAGCTGCCTGACAGACTCTGGCTCAGCCGAGCTCTCTGAAGGGGCAGGGGGCAGGAACAGACGTGTGCATGGAGTTGGGCCTTGGCCTGGGAGTGTGGACCCCCGAGCTGGTCCCCAGGCTCGGGGCCATGGGCCCGGAGAGAGGACCACCCCAAAGCACTTTTCTCCCGGGTTTCAGAGCAGTGTGCGCGATTTGCGGGAACAGCCGGCCAGAGTGCTTCCAAAACGGCCTTTGGAGGCAGGCGGGGAGGTGTGTGCCAGAGGGAGAGGGCCGGTTCTGCTGGGAGGCCCCACAGGCCAGAGGCACAACCCAGCGAGGCCCCTGCCCTTGGCCAGCCTTGCCCAGGCCTTCCTGGCGTCCAGGGCTACTGCCCCACGAAGGGGCAGGCTGCAGGGAGTGTGTCCAGACATGCACGGGCAGCTACCCCAACTCAGCCCCGCTAGGGCCTTTCCCCTGGGCCTAGGCCTCAGCTGAGGCCTACTGGGTGGGAAGGTGCTGGCAGGGGCTGTCTCCACACTGCAACGTCCCAGGAGGCAGAGCCTTCTGGCAGAGGGAAGAGGGGAGCAACGGGGTGGATGCCCAAGCCGTCTTTGCCCCAGCTGCCTCAGGGGAGCAGGGAGAGCAAGAGGCCCACTGTGATCCTAGGTCGGCTCTGCCTCTTCCCACCCAGGCGGAGCTGCTGGGGCTGCCAGGGAGCTGCCTGACAGACTCTGGCTCAGCCGAGCTCTCTGAAGGGGCAGGGGGCAGGAACAGACGTGTGCATGGAGTTGGGCCTTGGCCTGGGAGTGTGGACCCCCGAGCTGGTCCCCAGGCTCGGGGCCATGGGCCCGGAGAGAGGACCACCCCAAAGCACTTTTCTCCCGTTTTTCAGAGCAGTGTGCGCGATTTGCGGGAACAGCCGGCCAGAGTGCTTCCAAAACGGCCTTTGGAGGCAGGCGGGGAGGTGTGCCAGAGGGAGAGGGCCGGTTCTGCTGGGAGGCCCCACAGGCCAGAGGCACAACCCAGCGAGGCCCCTGCCCTTGGCCAGCCTTGCCCAGGCCTTCCTGGCGTCCAGGGCTACTGCCCCACGAAGGGGCAGGCTGCAGGGAGTGTGTCCAGACATGCACGGGCAGCTACCCCAACTCAGCCCCGCTAGGGCCTTTCCCCTGGGCCTAGGCCTCAGCTGAGGCCTACTGGGTGGGAAGGTGCTGGCAGGGGCTGTCTCCACACTGCAACGTCCCAGGAGGCAGAGCCTTCTGGCAGAGGGAAGAGGGGAGCAACGGGGTGGATGCCCAAGCCGTCTTTGCCCCAGCTGCCTCAGGGGAGCAGGGAGAGCAAGAGGCCCACTGTGATCCTAGGTCGGCTCTGCCTCTTCCCACCCCAGGCGGAGCTGCTGGGGCTGCCAGGGAGCTGCCTGACAGACTCTGGCTCAGCCGAGCTCTCTGAAGGGGCAGGGGGCAGGAACAGACGTGTGCATGGAGTTGGGCCTTGGCCTGGGAGTGTGGACCCCCGAGCTGGTCCCCAGGCTCGGGGCCATGGGCCCGGAGAGAGGACCACCCCAAAGCACTTTTCTCCCGGGTTTCAGAGCAGTGTGCGCGATTTGCGGGAACAGCCGGCCAGAGTGCTTCCAAAACGGCCTTTGGAGGCAGGGGGGGGGAGGTGTGCCAGAGGGAGAGGGCCGGTTCTGCTGGGAGGCCCCACAGGCCAGAGGCACAACCCAGCGAGGCCCCTGCCCTTGGCCAGCCTTGCCCAGGCCTTCCTGGCGTCCAGGGCTACTGCCCCACGAAGGGGCAGGCTGCAGGGAGTGTGTCCAGACATGCACGGGCAGCTACCCCAACTCAGCCCCGCTAGGGCCTTTCCCCTGGGCCTAGGCCTCAGCTGAGGCCTACTGGGTGGGAAGGTGCTGGCAGGGGCTGTCTCCACACTGCAACGTCCCAGGAGGCAGAGCCTTCTGGCAGAGGGAAGAGGGGAGCAACGGGGTGGATGCCCAAGCCGTCTTTGCCCCAGCTGCCTCAGGGGAGCAGGGAGAGCAAGAGGCCCACTGTGATCCTAGGTCGGCTCTGCCTCTTCCCACCCAGGCGGAGCTGCTGGGGCTGCCAGGGAGCTGCCTGACAGACTCTGGCTCAGCCGAGCTCTCTGAAGGGGCAGGGGGCAGGAACAGACGTGTGCATGGAGTTGGGCCTTGGCCTGGGAGTGTGGACCCCCGAGCTGGTCCCCAGGCTCGGGGCCATGGGCCCGGAGAGAGGACCACCCCAAAGCACTTTTCTCCCGGGTTTTCAGAGCAGTGTGCGCGATTTGCGGGAACAGCCGGCCAGAGTGCTTCCAAAACGGCCTTTGGAGGCAGGCGGGGAGGTGTGCCAGAGGGAGAGGGCCGGTTCTGCTGGGAGGCCCCACAGGCCAGAGGCACAACCCAGCGAGGCCCCTGCCCTTGGCCAGCCTTGCCCAGGCCTTCCTGGCGTCCAGGGCTACTGCCCCACGAAGGGGCAGGCTGCAGGGAGTGTGTCCAGACATGCACGGGCAGCTACCCCAACTCAGCCCCGCTAGGGCCTTTCCCCTGGGCCTAGGCCTCAGCTGAGGCCTACTGGGTGGGAAGGTGCTGGCAGGGGGGCTGTCTCCACACTGCAACGTCCCAGGAGGCAGAGCCTTCTGGCAGAGGGAAGAGGGGAGCAACGGGGTGGATGCCCAAGCCGTCTTTGCCCCAGCTGCCTCAGGGGAGCAGGGAGAGCAAGAGGCCCACTGTGATCCTAGGTCGGCTCTGCCTCTTCCCACCCAGGCGGAGCTGCTGGGGCTGCCAGGGAGCTGCCTGACAGACTCTGGCTCAGCCGAGCTCTCTGAAGGGGCAGGGGGCAGGAACAGACGTGTGCATGGAGTTGGGCCTTGGCCTGGGAGTGTGGACCCCCGAGCTGGTCCCAGGCTCGGGGCCATGGGCCCGGAGAGAGGACCACCCCAAAGCACTTTTCTCCCGGGTTTCAGAGCAGTGTGCGCGATTTGCGGGAACAGCCGGCCAGAGTGCTTCCAAAACGGCCTTTGGAGGCAGGCGGGGAGGTGTGCCAGAGGGAGAGGGCCGGTTCTGCTGGGAGGCCCCACAGGCCAGAGGCACAACCCAGCGAGGCCCCTGCCCTTGGCCAGCCTTGCCCAGGCCTTCCTGGCGTCCAGGGCTACTGCCCCACGAAGGGGCAGGCTGCAGGGAGTGTGTCCAGACATGCACGGGCAGCTACCCCAACTCAGCCCCGCTAGGGCCTTTCCCCTGGGCCTAGGCCTCAGCTGAGGCCTACTGGGTGGGAAGGTGCTGGGAGGGGCTGTCTCCACACTGCAACGTCCAGGAGGCAGGAGGCAGAGCCTTCTGGCAGAGGGAAGAGGGGAGCAACGGGGTGGATGCCCAAGCCGTCTTTGCCCCAGCTGCCTCAGGGGAGCAGGGAGAGCAAGAGGCCCACTGTGATCCTAGGTCGGCTCTGCCTCTTCCCACCCAGGCGGAGCTGCTGGGGCTGCCAGGGAGCTGCCTGACAGACTCTGGCTCAGCCGAGCTCTCTGAAGGGGCAGGGGGCAGGAACAGACGTGTGCATGGAGTTGGGCCTTGGCCTGGGAGTGTGGACCCCCGAGCTGGTCCCCAGGCTCGGGGCCATGGGCCCGGAGAGAGGACCACCCCAAAGCACTTTTCTCCCGGGTTTCAGAGCAGTGTGCGCGATTTGCGGGAACAGCCGGCCAGAGTGCTTCCAAAACGGCCTTTGGAGGCAGGCGGGGAGGTGTGCCAGAGGGAGAGGGCCGGTTCTGCTGGGAGGCCCCACAGGCCAGAGGCACACAACCCAGCGAGGCCCCTGCCCTTGGCCAGCCTTGCCCAGGCCTTCCTGGCGTCCAGGGCTACTGCCCCACGAAGGGGCAGGCTGCAGGGAGTGTGTCCAGACATGCACGGGCAGCTACCCCAACTCAGCCCCGCTAGGGCCTTTCCCCTGGGCCTAGGCCTCAGCTGAGGCCTACTGGGTGGGAAGGTGCTGGCAGGGGCTGTCTCCACACTGCAACGTCCCAGGAGGCAGAGCCTTCTGGCAGAGGGAAGAGGGGAGCAACGGGGTGGATGCCCAAGCCGTCTTTGCCCCAGCTGCCTCAGGGGAGCAGGGAGAGCAAGAGGCCCACTGTGATCCTAGGTCGGCTCTGCCTCTTCCCACCCAGGCGGAGCTGCTGGGGCTGCCAGGGAGCTGCCTGACAGACTCTGGCTCAGCCGAGCTCTCTGAAGGGGCAGGGGGCAGGAACAGACGTGTGCATGGAGTTGGGCCTTGGCCTGGGAGTGTGGACCCCCGAGCTGGTCCCCAGGCTCGGGGCCATGGGCCCGGAGAGAGGACCACCCCAAAGCACTTTTCTCCCGGGTTTCAGAGCAGTGTGCGCGATTTGCGGGAACAGCCGGCCAGAGTGCTTCCAAAACGGCCTTTGGAGGCAGGCGGGGAGGTGTGCCAGAGGGAGAGGGCCGGTTCTGCTGGGAGGCCCCACAGGCCAGAGGCACAACCCAGCGAGGCCCCTGCCCTTGGCCAGCCTTGCCCAGGCCTTCCTGGCGTCCAGGGCTACTGCCCCACGAAGGGGCAGGCTGCAGGGAGTGTGTCCAGACATGCACGGGCAGCTACCCCAACTCAGCCCCGCTAGGGCCTTTCCCCTGGGCCTAGGCCTCAGCTGAGGCCTACTGGGTGGGAAGGTGCTGGCAGGGGCTGTCTCCACACTGCAACGTCCCAGGAGGCAGAGCCTTCTGGCAGAGGGAAGAGGGGAGCAACGGGGTGGATGCCCAAGCCGTCTTTGCCCCAGCTGCCTCAGGGGAGCAGGGAGAGCAAGAGGCCCACTGTGATCCTAGGTCGGCTCTGCCTCTTCCCACCCAGGCGGAGCTGCTGGGGCTGCCAGGGAGCTGCCTGACAGACTCTGGCTCAGCCGAGCTCTCTGAAGGGGCAGGGGGCAGGAACAGACGTGTGCATGGAGTTGGGCCTTGGCCTGGGAGTGTGGACCCCCGAGCTGGTCCCCAGGCTCGGGGCCATGGGCCCGGAGAGAGGACCACCCCAAAGCACTTTTCTCCCGGGTTTCAGAGAGCAGTGTGCGCGATTTGCGGGAACAGCCGGCCAGAGTGCTTCCAAAACGGCCTTTGGAGGCAGGGGGGGAGGTGTGCCAGAGGGAGAGGGCCGGTTCTGCTGGGAGGCCCCACAGGCCAGAGGCACAACCCAGCGAGGCCCCTGCCCTTGGCCAGCCTTGCCCAGGCCTTCCTGGCGTCCAGGGCTACTGCCCCACGAAGGGGCAGGCTGCAGGGAGTGTGTCCAGACATGCACGGGCAGCTGCTACCCCAACTCAGCCCCGCTAGGGCCTTTCCCCTGGGCCTAGGCCTCAGCTGAGGCCTACTGGGTGGGAAGAAGGTGCTGGCAGGGGCTGTCTCCACACTGCAACGTCCCAGGAGGCAGAGCCTTCTGGCAGAGGGAAGAGGGGAGCAACGGGGTGGATGCCCAAGCCGTCTTTGCCCCAGCTGCCTCAGGGGAGCAGGGAGAGCAAGAGGCCCACTGTGATCCTAGGTCGGCTCTGCCTCTTCCCACCCAGGCGGAGCTGCTGGGGCTGCCAGGGAGCTGCCTGACAGACTCTGGCTCAGCCGAGCTCTCTGAAGGGGCAGGGGGCAGGAACAGACGTGTGCATGGAGTTGGGCCTTGGCCTGGGAGTGTGGACCCCCGAGCTGGTCCCCAGGCTCGGGGCCATGGGCCCGGAGAGAGGACCACCCCAAAGCACTTTTCTCCCGGGTTTCAGAGCAGTGTGCGCGATTTGCGGGAACAGCCGGCCAGAGTGCTTCCAAAAAGGCCTTTGGAGGCAGGCGGGGAGGTGTGCCAGAGGGAGAGGGCCGGTTCTGCTGGGAGGCCCCACAGGCCAGAGGCACAACCCAGCGAGGCCCCTGCCCTTGGCCAGCCTTGCCCAGGCCTTCCTGGCGTCCAGGGCTACTGCCCCACGAAGGGGCAGGCTGCAGGGAGTGTGTCCAGACATGCACGGGCAGCTACCCCAACTCAGCCCCGCTAGGGCCTTTCCCCTGGGCCTAGGCCTCAGCTGAGGCCTACTGGGTGGGAAGGTGCTGGCAGGGGCTGTCTCCACACTGCAACGTCCCAGGAGGCAGAGCCTTCTGGCAGAGGGAAGAGGGGAGCAACGGGGTGGATGCCCAAGCCGTCTTTGCCCCAGCTGCCTCAGGGGAGCAGGGAGAGCAAGAGGCCCACTGTGATCCTAGGTCGGCTCTGCCTCTTCCCACCCAGGCGGAGCTGCTGGGGCTGCCAGGGAGCTGCCTGACAGACTCTGGCTCAGCCGAGCTCTCTGAAGGGGCAGGGGGCAGGAACAGACGTGTGCATGGAGTTGGGCCTTGGCCTGGGAGTGTGGACCCCCGAGCTGGTCCCCAGGCTCGGGGCCATGGGCCCGGAGAGAGGACCACCCCAAAGCACTTTTCTCCCGGGTTTCAGAGCAGTGTGCGCGATTTGCGGGAACAGCCGGCCAGAGTGCTTCCAAAACGGCCTTTGGAGGCAGGCGGGGAGGTGTGCCAGAGGGAGAGGGCCGGTTCTGCTGGGAGGCCCCACAGGCCAGAGGCACAACCCAGCGAGGCCCCTGCCCTTGGCCAGCCTTGCCCAGGCCTTCCTGGCGTCCAGGGCTACTGCCCCACGAAGGGGCAGGCTGCAGGGAGTGTGTCCAGACATGCACGGGCAGCTACCCCAACTCAGCCCCGCTAGGGCCTTTCCCCTGGGCCTAGGCCTCAGCTGAGGCCTACTGGGTGGGAAGGTGCTGGCAGGGGCTGTCTCCACACTGCAACGTCCCAGGAGGCAGAGCCTTCTGGCAGAGGGAAGAGGGGAGCAACGGGGTGGATGCCCAAGCCGTCTTTGCCCCAGCTGCCTCAGGGGAGCAGGGAGAGCAAGAGGCCCACTGTGATCCTAGGTCGGCTCTGCCTCTTCCCACCCAGGCGGAGCTGCTGGGGCTGCCAGGGAGCTGCCTGACAGACTCTGGCTCAGCCGAGCTCTCTGAAGGGGCAGGGGGCAGGAACAGACGTGTGCATGGAGTTGGGCCTTGGCCTGGGAGTGTGGACCCCCGAGCTGGTCCCCAGGCTCGGGGCCATGGGCCCGGAGAGAGGACCACCCCAAAGCACTTTTCTCCCGGGTTTCAGAGCAGTGTGCGCGATTTGCGGGAACAGCCGGCCAGAGTGCTTCCAAAACGGCCTTTGGAGGCAGGCGGGGAGGTGTGCCAGAGGGAGAGGGCCGGTTCTGCTGGGAGGCCCCACAGGCCAGAGGCACAACCCAGCGAGGCCCCTGCCCTTGGCCAGCCTTGCCCAGGGCTTCCTGGCGTCCAGGGCTACTGCCCCACGAAGGGGCAGGCTGCAGGGAGTGTGTCCAGACATGCACGGGCAGCTACCCCAACTCAGCCCCGCTAGGGCCTTTCCCCTGGGCCTAGGCCTCAGCTGAGGCCTACTGGGTGGGAAGGTGCTGGCAGGGGCTGTCTCCACACTGCAACGTCCCAGGAGGCAGAGCCTTCTGGCAGAGGGAAGAGGGGAGCAACGGGGTGGATGCCCAAGCCGTCTTTGCCCCAGCTGCCTCAGGGGAGCAGGGAGAGCAAGAGGCCCACTGTGATCCTAGGTCGGCTCTGCCTCTTCCCACCCAGGCGGAGCTGCTGGGGCTGCCAGGGAGCTGCCTGACAGACTCTGGCTCAGCCGAGCTCTCTGAAGGGGCAGGGGGCAGGAACAGACGTGTGCATGGAGTTGGGCCTTGGCCTGGGAGTGTGGACCCCCGAGCTGGTCCCCAGGCTCGGGGCCATGGGCCCGGAGAGAGGACCACCCCAAAGCACTTTTCTCCCGGGTTTCAGAGCAGTGTGCGCGATTTGCGGGAACAGCCGGCCAGAGTGCTTCCAAAACGGCCTTTGGAGGCAGGCGGGGAGGTGTGCCAGAGGGAGAGGGCCGGTTCTGCTGGGAGGCCCCACAGGCCAGAGGCACAACCCAGCGAGGCCCCTGCCCTTGGCCAGCCTTGCCCAGGCCTTCCTGGCGTCCAGGGCTACTGCCCCACGAAGGGGCAGGCTGCAGGGAGTGTGTCCAGACATGCACGGGCAGCTACCCCAACTCAGCCCCGCTAGGGCCTTTCCCCTGGGCCTAGGCCTCAGCTGAGGCCTACTGGGTGGGAAGGTGCTGGCAGGGGCTGTCTCCACACTGCAACGTCCCAGGAGGCAGAGCCTTCTGGCAGAGGGAAGAGGGGAGCAACGGGGTGGATGCCCAAGCCGTCTTTGCCCCAGCTGCCTCAGGGGAGCAGGGAGAGCAAGAGGCCCACTGTGATCCTAGGTCGGCTCTGCCTCTCTTCCCACCCAGGCGGAGCTGCTGGGGCTGCCAGGGAGCTGCCTGACAGACTCTGGCTCAGCCGAGCTCTCTGAAGGGGCAGGGGGCAGGAACAGACGTGTGCATGGAGTTGGGCCTTGGCCTGGGAGTGTGGACCCCCGAGCTGGTCCCCAGGCTCGGGGCCATGGGCCCGGAGAGAGGACCACCCCAAAGCACTTTTCTCCCGGGTTTCAGAGCAGTGTGCGCGATTTGCGGGAACAGCCGGCCAGAGTGCTTCCAAAACGGCCTTTGGAGGCAGGCGGGGAGGTGTGCCAGAGGGAGAGGGCCGGTTCTGCTGGGAGGCCCCACAGGCCAGAGGCACAACCCAGCGAGGCCCCTGCCCTTGGCCAGCCTTGCCCAGGCCTTCCTGGCGTCCAGGGCTACTGCCCCACGAAGGGGCAGGCTGCAGGGAGTGTGTCCAGACATGCACGGGCAGCTACCCCAACTCAGCCCCGCTAGGGCCTTTCCCCTGGGCCTAGGCCTCAGCTGAGGCCTACTGGGTGGGAAGGTGCTGGCAGGGGCTGTCTCCACACTGCAACGTCCCAGGAGGCAGAGCCTTCTGGCAGAGGGAAGAGGGGAGCAACGGGGTGGATGCCCAAGCCGTCTTTGCCCCAGCTGCCTCAGGGGAGCAGGGAGAGCAAGAGGCCCACTGTGATCCTAGGTCGGCTCTGCCTCTTCCCACCCAGGCGGAGCTGCTGGGGCTGCCAGGGAGCTGCCTGACAGACTCTGGCTCAGCCGAGCTCTCTGAAGGGGCAGGGGGCAGGAACAGACGTGTGCATGGAGTTGGGCCTTGGCCTGGGAGTGTGGACCCCCGAGCTGGTCCCCAGGCTCGGGGCCATGGGCCCGGAGAGAGGACCACCCCAAAGCACTTTTCTCCCGGGTTTCAGAGCAGTGTGCGCGATTTGCGGGAACAGCCGGCCAGAGTGCTTCCAAAACGGCCTTTGGAGGCAGGCGGGGAGGTGTGCCAGAGGGAGAGGGCCGGTTCTGCTGGGAGGGCCCCACAGGCCAGAGGCACAACCCAGCGAGGCCCCTGCCCTTGGCCAGCCTTGCCCAGGCCTTCCTGGCGTCCAGGGCTACTGCCCCACGAAGGGGCAGGCTGCAGGGAGTGTGTCCAGACATGCACGGGCACCTACCCCAACTCAGCCCCGCTAGGGCCTTTCCCCTGGGCCTAGGCCTCAGCTGAGGCCTACTGGGTGGGAAGGTGCTGGCAGGGGCTGTCTCCACACTGCAACGTCCCAGGAGGCAGAGCCTTCTGGCAGAGGGAAGAGGGGAGCAACGGGGTGGATGCCCAAGCCGTCTTTGCCCCAGCTGCCTCAGGGGAGCAGGGAGAGCAAGAGGCCCACTGTGATCCTAGGTCGGCTCTGCCTCTTCCCACCCAGGCGGAGCTGCTGGGGCTGCCAGGGAGCTGCCTGACAGACTCTGGCTCAGCCGAGCTCTCTGAAGGGGCAGGGGGCAGGAACAGACGTGTGCATGGAGTTGGGCCTTGGCCTGGGAGTGTGGACCCCCGAGCTGGTCCCCAGGCTCGGGGCCATGGGCCCGGAGAGAGGACCACCCCAAAGCACTTTTCTCCCGGGTTTCAGAGCAGTGTGCGCGATTTGCGGGAACAGCCGGCCAGAGTGCTTCCAAAACGGCCTTTGGAGGCAGGCGGGGAGGTGTGCCAGAGGGAGAGGGCCGGTTCTGCTGGGAGGCCCCACAGGCCAGAGGCACAACCCAGCGAGGCCCCTGCCCTTGGCCAGCCTTGCCCAGGCCTTCCTGGCGTCCAGGGCTACTGCCCCACGAAGGGGCAGGCTGCAGGGAGTGTGTCCAGACATGCACGGGCAGCTACCCCAACTCAGCCCCGCTAGGGCCTTTCCCCTGGGCCTAGGCCTCAGCTGAGGCCTACTGGGTGGGAAGGTGCTGGCAGGGGCTGTCTCCACACTGCAACGTCCCAGGAGGCAGAGCCTTCTGGCAGAGGGAAGAGGGGAGCAACGGGGTGGATGCCCAAGCCGTCTTTGCCCCAGCTGCCTCAGGGGAGCAGGGAGAGCAAGAGGCCCACTGTGATCCTAGGTCGGCTCTGCCTCTTCCCACCCAGGCGGAGCTGCTGGGGCTGCCAGGGAGCTGCCTGACAGACTCTGGCTCAGCCGAGCTCTCTGAAGGGGCAGGGGGCAGGAACAGACGTGTGCATGGAGTTGGGCCTTGGCCTGGGAGTGTGGACCCCCGAGCTGGTCCCCAGGCTCGGGGCCATGGGCCCGGAGAGAGGACCACCCCAAAGCACTTTTCTCCCGGGTTTCAGAGCAGTGTGCGCGATTTGCGGGAACAGCCGGCCAGAGTGCTTCCAAAACGGCCTTTGGAGGCAGGGGGGGGAGGTGTGCCAGAGGGAGAGGGCCGGTTCTGCTGGGAGGCCCCACAGGCCAGAGGCACAACCCAGCGAGGCCCCTGCCCTTGGCCAGCCTTGCCCAGGCCTTCCTGGCGTCCAGGGCTACTGCCCCACGAAGGGGCAGGCTGCAGGGAGAGTGTGTCCAGACATGCACGGGCAGCTACCCCAACTCAGCCCCGCTAGGGCCTTTCCCCTGGGCCTAGGCCTCAGCTGAGGCCTACTGGGTGGGAAGGTGCTGGCAGGGGCTGTCTCCACACTGCAACGTCCCAGGAGGCAGAGCCTTCTGGCAGAGGGAAGAGGGGAGCAACGGGGTGGATGCCCAAGCCGTCTTTGCCCCAGCTGCCTCAGGGGAGCAGGGAGAGCAAGAGGCCCACTGTGATCCTAGGTCGGCTCTGCCTCTTCCCACCCAGGCGGAGCTGCTGGGGCTGCCAGGGAGCTGCCTGACAGACTCTGGCTCAGCCGAGCTCTCTGAAGGGGCAGGGGGCAGGAACAGACGTGTGCATGGAGTTGGGCCTTGGCCTGGGAGTGTGGACCCCCGAGCTGGTCCCCAGGCTCGGGGCCATGGGCCCGGAGAGAGGACCACCCCAAAGCACTTTTCTCCCGGGTTTCAGAGCAGTGTGCGCGATTTGCGGGAACAGCCGGCCAGAGTGCTTCCAAAACGGCCTTTGGAGGCAGGCGGGGAGGTGTGCCAGAGGGAGAGGGCCGGTTCTGCTGGGAGGCCCCACAGGCCAGAGGCACAACCCAGCGAGGCCCCTGCCCTTGGCCAGCCTTGCCCAGGCCTTCCTGGCGTCCAGGGCTACTGCCCCACGAAGGGGCAGGCTGCAGGGAGTGTGTCCAGACATGCACGGGCACCTACCCCAACTCAGCCCCGCTAGGGCCTTTCCCCTGGGCCTAGGCCTCAGCTGAGGCCTACTGGGTGGGAAGGTGCTGGCAGGGGCTGTCTCCACACTGCAACGTCCCAGGAGGCAGAGCCTTCTGGCAGAGGGAAGAGGGGAGCAACGGGGTGGATGCCCAAGCCGTCTTTGCCCCAGCTGCCTCAGGGGAGCAGGGAGAGCAAGAGGCCCACTGTGATCCTAGGTCGGCTCTGCCTCTTCCCACCCAGGCGGAGCTGCTGGGGCTGCCAGGGAGCTGCCTGACAGACTCTGGCTCAGCCGAGCTCTCTGAAGGGGCAGGGGGCAGGAACAGACGTGTGCATGGAGTTGGGCCTTGGCCTGGGAGTGTGGACCCCCGAGCTGGTCCCCAGGCTCGGGGCCATGGGCCCGGAGAGAGGACCACCCCAAAGCACTTTTCTCCCGGGTTTCAGAGCAGTGTGCGCGATTTGCGGGAACAGCCGGCCAGAGTGCTTCCAAAACGGCCTTTGGAGGCAGGCGGGGAGGTGTGCCAGAGGGAGAGGGCCGGTTCTGCTGGGAGGCCCCACAGGCCAGAGGCACAACCCAGCGAGGCCCCTGCCCTTGGCCAGCCTTGCCCAGGCCTTCCTGGCGTCCAGGGCTACTGCCCCACGAAGGGGCAGGCTGCAGGGAGTGTGTCCAGACATGCACGGGCAGCTACCCCAACTCAGCCCCGCTAGGGCCTTTCCCCTGGGCCTAGGCCTCAGCTGAGGCCTACTGGGTGGGAAGGTGCTGGCAGGGCTGTCTCCACACTGCAACGTCCCAGGAGGCAGAGCCTTCTGGCAGAGGGAAGAGGGGAGCAACGGGGTGGATGCCCAAGCCGTCTTTGCCCCAGCTGCCTCAGGGGAGCAGGGAGAGCAAGAGGCCCACTGTGATCCTAGGTCGGCTCTGCCTCTTCCCACCCAGGCGGAGCTGCTGGGGCTGCCAGGGAGCTGCCTGACAGACTCTGGCTCAGCCGAGCTCTCTGAAGGGGCAGGGGGCAGGAACAGACGTGTGCATGGAGTTGGGCCTTGGCCTGGGAGTGTGGACCCCCGAGCTGGTCCCCAGGCTCGGGGCCATGGGCCCGGAGAGAGGACCACCCCAAAGCACTTTTCTCCCGGGTTTCAGAGCAGTGTGCGCGATTTGCGGGAACAGCCGGCCAGAGTGCTTCCAAAACGGCCTTTGGAGGCAGGCGGGGAGGTGTGCCAGAGGGAGAGGGCCGGTTCTGCTGGGAGGCCCCACAGGCCAGAGGCACACAACCCAGCGAGGCCCCTGCCCTTGGCCAGCCTTGCCCAGGCCTTCCTGGCGTCCAGGGCTACTGCCCCACGAAGGGGCAGGCTGCAGGGAGTGTGTCCAGACATGCACGGGCAGCTACCCCAACTCAGCCCCGCTAGGGCCTTTCCCCTGGGCCTAGGCCTCAGCTGAGGCCTACTGGGTGGGAAGGTGCTGGCAGGGGCTGTCTCCACACTGCAACGTCCCAGGAGGCAGAGCCTTCTGGCAGAGGGAAGAGAGGGGAGCAACGGGGTGGATGCCCAAGCCGTCTTTGCCCCAGCTGCCTCAGGGGAGCAGGGAGAGCAAGAGGCCCACTGTGATCCTAGGTCGGCTCTGCCTCTTCCCACCCAGGCGGAGCTGCTGGGGCTGCCAGGGAGCTGCCTGACAGACTCTGGCTCAGCCGAGCTCTCTGAAGGGGCAGGGGGCAGGAACAGACGTGTGCATGGAGTTGGGCCTTGGCCTGGGAGTGTGGACCCCCGAGCTGGTCCCCAGGCTCGGGGCCATGGGCCCGGAGAGAGGACCACCCCAAAGCACTTTTCTCCCGGGTTTCAGAGCAGTGTGCGCGATTTGCGGGAACAGCCGGCCAGAGTGCTTCCAAAACGGCCTTTGGAGGCAGGCGGGGAGGTGTGCCAGAGGGAGAGGGCCGGTTCTGCTGGGAGGCCCCACAGGCCAGAGGCACAACCCAGCGAGGCCCCTGCCCTTGGCCAGCCTTGCCCAGGCCTTCCTGGCGTCCAGGGCTACTGCCCCACGAAGGGGCAGGCTGCAGGGAGTGTGTCCAGACATGCACGGGCAGCTACCCCAACTCAGCCCCGCTAGGGCCTTTCCCCTGGGCCTAGGCCTCAGCTGAGGCCTACTGGGTGGGAAGGTGCTGGCAGGGGCTGTCTCCACACTGCAACGTCCCAGGAGGCAGAGCCTTCTGGCAGAGGGAAGAGGGGAGCAACGGGGTGGATGCCCAAGCCGTCTTTGCCCCAGCTGCCTCAGGGGAGCAGGGAGAGCAAGAGGCCCACTGTGATCCTAGGTCGGCTCTGCCTCTTCCCACCCAGGCGGAGCTGCGGGCTGCTGGGGCTGCCAGGGAGCTGCCTGACAGACTCTGGCTCAGCCGAGCTCTCTGAAGGGGCAGGGGGCAGGAACAGACGTGTGCATGGAGTTGGGCCTTGGCCTGGGAGTGTGGACCCCCGAGCTGGTCCCCAGGCTCGGGGCCATGGGCCCGGAGAGAGGACCACCCCAAAGCACTTTTCTCCCGGGTTTCAGAGCAGTGTGCGCGATTTGCGGGAACAGCCGGCCAGAGTGCTTCCAAAACGGCCTTTGGAGGCAGGCGGGGAGGTGTGCCAGAGGGAGAGGGCCGGTTCTGCTGGGAGGCCCCACAGGCCAGAGGCACAACCCAGCGAGGCCCCTGCCCTTGGCCAGCCTTGCCCAGGCCTTCCTGGCGTCCAGGGCTACTGCCCCACGAAGGGGCAGGCTGCAGGGAGTGTGTCCAGACATGCACGGGCAGCTACCCCCCAACAGCCCCGCTAGGGCCTTTCCCCTGGGCCTAGGCCTCAGCTGAGGCCTACTGGGTGGGAAGGTGCTGGCAGGGGCTGTCTCCACACTGCAACGTCCCAGGAGGCAGAGCCTTCTGGCAGAGGGAAGAGGGGAGCAACGGGGTGGATGCCCAAGCCGTCTTTGCCCCAGCTGCCTCAGGGGAGCAGGGAGAGCAAGAGGCCCACTGTGATCCTAGGTCGGCTCTGCCTCTTCCCACCCAGGCGGAGCTGCTGGGGCTGCCAGGGAGCTGCCTGACAGACTCTGGCTCAGCCGAGCTCTCTGAAGGGGCAGGGGGCAGGAACAGACGTGTGCATGGAGTTGGGCCTTGGCCTGGGAGTGTGGACCCCCGAGCTGGTCCCCAGGCTCGGGGCCATGGGCCCGGAGAGAGGACCACCCCAAAGCACTTTTCTCCCGGGTTTCAGAGCAGTGTGCGCGATTTGCGGGAACAGCCGGCCAGAGTGCTTCCAAAACGGCCTTTGGAGGCAGGCGGGGAGGTGTGCCAGAGGGAGAGGGCCGGTTCTGCTGGGAGGCCCCACAGGCCAGAGGCACAACCCAGCGAGGCCCCTGCCCTTGGCCAGCCTTGCCCAGGCCTTCCTGGCGTCCAGGGCTACTGCCCCACGAAGGGGCAGGCTGCAGGGAGTGTGTCCAGACATGCACGGGCAGCTACCCCAACTCAGCCCCGCTAGGGCCTTTCCCCTGGGCCTAGGCCTCAGCTGAGGCCTACTGGGTGGGAAGGTGCTGGCAGGGGCTGTCTCCACACTGCAACGTCCCAGGAGGCAGAGCCTTCTGGCAGAGGGAAGAGGGGAGCAACGGGGGGGTGGATGCCCAAGCCGTCTTTGCCCCAGCTGCCTCAGGGGAGCAGGGAGAGCAAGAGGCCCACTGTGATCCTAGGTCGGCTCTGCCTCTTCCCACCCAGGCGGAGCTGCTGGGGCTGCCAGGGAGCTGCCTGACAGACTCTGGCTCAGCCGAGCTCTCTGAAGGGGCGGGGGGCAGGAACAGACGTGTGCATGGAGTTGGGCCTTGGCCTGGGAGTGTGGACCCCCGAGCTGGTCCCCAGGCTCGGGGCCATGGGCCCGGAGAGAGGACCACCCCAAAGCACTTTTCTCCCGGGTTTTTCAGAGCAGTGTGCGCGATTTGCGGGAACAGCCGGCCAGAGTGCTTCCAAAACGGCCTTTGGAGGCAGGCGGGGAGGTGTGCCAGAGGGAGAGGGCCGGTTCTGCTGGGAGGCCCCACAGGCCAGAGGCACAACCCAGCGAGGCCCCTGCCCTTGGCCAGCCTTGCCCAGGCCTTCCTGGCGTCCAGGGCTACTGCCCCACGAAGGGGCAGGCTGCAGGGAGTGTGTCCAGACATGCACGGGCAGCTACCCCAACTCAGCCCCGCTAGGGCCTTTTCCCCTGGGCCTAGGCCTCAGCTGAGGCCTACTGGGTGGGAAGGTGCTGGCAGGGGCTGTCTCCACACTGCAACGTCCCAGGAGGCAGAGCCTTCTGGCAGAGGGAAGAGGGGAGCAACGGGGTGGATGCCCAAGCCGTCTTTGCCCCAGCTGCCTCAGGGGAGCAGGGAGAGCAAGAGGCCCACTGTGATCCTAGGTCGGCTCTGCCTCTTCCCACCCAGGCGGAGCTGCTGGGGCTGCCAGGGAGCTGCCTGACAGACTCTGGCTCAGCCGAGCTCTCTGAAGGGGCAGGGGGCAGGAACAGACGTGTGCATGGAGTTGGGCCTTGGCCTGGGAGTGTGGACCCCCGAGCTGGTCCCCAGGCTCGGGGCCATGGGCCCGGAGAGAGGACCACCCCAAAGCACTTTTCTCCCGGGTTTCAGAGCAGTGTGCGCGATTTGCGGGAACAGCCGGCCAGAGTGCTTCCAAAACGGCCTTTGGAGGCAGGCGGGGAGGTGTGCCAGAGGGAGAGGGCCGGTTCTGCTGGGAGGCCCCACAGGCCAGAGGCACAACCCAGCGAGGCCCCTGCCCTTGGCCAGCCTTGCCCAGGCCTTCCTGGCTCCCAGGGCTACTGCCCCACGAAGGGGCAGGCTGCAGGGAGTGTGTCCAGACATGCACGGGCAGCTACCCCAACTCAGCCCCGCTAGGGCCTTTCCCCTGGGCCTAGGCCTCAGCTGAGGCCTACTGGGTGGGAAGGTGCTGGCAGGGGGCTGTCTCCACACTGCAACGTCCCAGGAGGCAGAGCCTTCTGGCAGAGGGAAGAGGGGAGCAACGGGGTGGATGCCCAAGCCGTCTTTGCCCCAGCTGCCTCAGGGGAGCAGGGAGAGCAAGAGGCCCACTGTGATCCTAGGTCGGCTCTGCCTCTTCCCACCCAGGCGGAGCTGCTGGGGCTGCCAGGGAGCTGCCTGACAGACTCTGGCTCAGCCGAGCTCTCTGAAGGGGCAGGGGGCAGGAACAGACGTGTGCATGGAGTTGGGCCTTGGCCTGGGAGTGTGGACCCCCGAGCTGGTCCCCAGGCTCGGGGCCATGGGCCCGGAGAGAGGACCACCCCAAAGCACTTTTCTCCGGGGTTTCAGAGCAGTGTGCGCGATTTGCGGGAACAGCCGGCCAGAGTGCTTCCAAAACGGCCTTTGGAGGCAGGCGGGGAGGTCTGCCAGAGGGAGAGGGCCGGTTCTGCTGGGAGGCCCCACAGGCCAGAGGCACAACCCAGCGAGGCCCCTGCCCTTGGCCAGCCTTGCCCAGGCCTTCCTGGCGTCCAGGGCTACTGCCCCACGAAGGGGCAGGCTGCAGGGAGTGTGTCCAGACATGCACGGGCACCTACCCCAACTCAGCCCCGCTAGGGCCTTTCCCCTGGGCCTAGGCCTCAGCTGAGGCCTACTGGGTGGGAAGGTGCTGGCAGGGGCTGTCTCCACACTGCAACGTCCCAGGAGGCAGAGCCTTCTGGCAGAGGGAAGAGGGGAGCAACGGGGTGGATGCCCAAGCCGTCTTTGCCCCAGCTGCCTCAGGGGAGCAGGGAGAGCAAGAGGCCCACTGTGATCCTAGGTCGGCTCTGCCTCTTCCCACCAGGGCGGAGCTGCTGGGGCTGCCAGGGAGCTGCCTGACAGACTCTGGCTCAGCCGAGCTCTCTGAAGGGGCAGGGGGCAGGAACAGACGTGTGCATGGAGTTGGGCCTTGGCCTGGGAGTGTGGACCCCCGAGCTGGTCCCCAGGCTCGGGGCCATGGGCCCGGAGAGAGGACCACCCCAAAGCACTTTTCTCCCGGGTTTCAGAGCAGTGTGCGCGATTTGCGGGAACAGCCGGCCAGAGTGCTTCCAAAACGGCCTTTGGAGGCAGGCGGGGAGGTGTGCCAGAGGGAGAGGGCCGGTTCTGCTGGGAGGCCCCACAGGCCAGAGGCACAACCCAGCGAGGCCCCTGCCCTTGGCCAGCCTTGCCCAGGCCTTCCTGGCGTCCAGGGCTACTGCCCCACGAAGGGGCAGGCTGCAGGGAGTGTGTCCAGACATGCACGGGCAGCTACCCCAACTCAGCCCCGCTAGGGCCTTTCCCCTGGGCCTAGGCCTCAGCTGAGGCCTACTACTGGGTGGGAAGGTGCTGGCAGGGGCTGTCTCCACACTGCAACGTCCCAGGAGGCAGAGCCTTCTGGCAGAGGGAAGAGGGGAGCAACGGGGTGGATGCCCAAGCCGTCTTTGCCCCAGCTGCCTCAGGGGAGCAGGGAGAGCAAGAGGCCCACTGTGATCCTAGGTCGGCTCTGCCTCTTCCCACCCAGGCGGAGCTGCTGGGGCTGCCAGGGAGCTGCCTGACAGACTCTGGCTCAGCCGAGCTCTCTGAAGGGGCAGGGGGCAGGAACAGACGTGTGCATGGAGTTGGGCCTTGGCCTGGGAGTGTGGACCCCCGAGCTGGTCCCCAGGCTCGGGGCCATGGGGCCCGGAGAGAGGACCACCCCAAAGCACTTTTCTCCCGGGTTTCAGAGCAGTGTGCGCGATTTGCGGGAACAGCCGGCCAGAGTGCTTCCAAAACGGCCTTTGGAGGCAGGCGGGGAGGTGTGCCAGAGGGAGAGGGCCGGTTCTGCTGGGGCCCCACAGGCCAGAGGCACAACCCAGCGAGGCCCCTGCCCTTGGCCAGCCTTGCCCAGGCCTTCCTGGCGTCCAGGGCTACTGCCCCACGAAGGGGCAGGCTGCAGGGAGTGTGTCCAGACATGCACGGGCACCTACCCCAACTCAGCCCCGCTAGGGCCTTTCCCCTGGGCCTAGGCCTCAGCTGAGGCCTACTGGGTGGGAAGGTGCTGGCAGGGGCTGTCTCCACACTGCAACGTCCCAGGAGGCAGAGCCTTCTGGCAGAGGGAAGAGGGGAGCAACGGGGTGGATGCCCAAGCCGTCTTTGCCCCAGCTGCCTCAGGGGAGCAGGGAGAGCAAGAGGCCCACTGTGATCCTAGGTCGGCTCTGCCTCTTCCCACCCAGGCGGAGCTGCTGGGGCTGCCAGGGAGCTGCCTGACAGACTCTGGCTCAGCCGAGCTCTCTGAAGGGGCAGGGGGCAGGAACAGACGTGTGCATGGAGTTGGGCCTTGGCCTGGGAGTGTGGACCCCCGAGCTGGTCCCCAGGCTCGGGGCCATGGGCCCGGAGAGAGGACCACCCCAAAGCACTTTTCTCCCGGGTTTCAGAGCAGTGTGCGCGATTTGCGGGAACAGCCGGCCAGAGTGCTTCCAAAACGGCCTTTGGAGGCAGGCGGGGAGGTCTGCCAGAGGGAGAGGGCCGGTTCTGCTGGGAGGCCCCACAGGCCAGAGGCACAACCCAGCGAGGCCCCTGCCCTTGGCCAGCCTTGCCCAGGCCTTCCTGGCGTCCAGGGCTACTGCCCCACGAAGGGGCAGGCTGCAGGGAGTGTGTCCAGACATGCACGGGCACCTACCCCAACTCAGCCCCGCTAGGGCCTTTCCCCTGGGCCTAGGCCTCAGCTGAGGCCTACTGGGTGGGAAGGTGCTGGCAGGGGCTGTCTCCACACTGCAACGTCCCAGGAGGCAGAGCCTTCTGGCAGAGGGAAGAGGGGAGCAACGGGGTGGATGCCCAAGCCGTCTTTGCCCCAGCTGCCTCAGGGGAGCAGGGAGAGCAAGAGGCCCACTGTGATCCTAGGTCGGCTCTGCCTCTTCCCACCCAGGCGGAGCTGCTGGGGCTGCCAGGGAGCTGCCTGACAGACTCTGGCTCAGCCGAGCTCTCTGAAGGGGCAGGGGGCAGGAACAGACGTGTGCATGGAGTTGGGCCTTGGCCTGGGAGTGTGGACCCCCGAGCTGGTCCCCAGGCTCGGGGCCATGGGCCCGGAGAGAGGACCACCCCAAAGCACTTTTCTCCCGGGTTTCAGAGCAGTGTGCGCGATTTGCGGGAACAGCCGGCCAGAGTGCTTCCAAAAGGGCCTTTGGAGGCAGGCGGGGAGGTCTGCCAGAGGGAGAGGGCCGGTTCTGCTGGGAGGCCCCACAGGCCAGAGGCACAACCCAGCGAGGCCCCTGCCCTTGGCCAGCCTTGCCCAGGCCTTCCTGGCGTCCAGGGCTACTGCCCCACGAAGGGGCAGGCTGCAGGGAGTGTGTCCAGACATGCACGGGCACCTACCCCAACTCAGCCCCGCTAGGGCCTTTCCCCTGGGCCTAGGCCTCAGCTGAGGCCTACTGGGTGGGAAGGTGCTGGCAGGGGCTGTCTCCACACTGCAACGTCCCAGGAGGCAGAGCCTTCTGGCAGAGGGAAGAGGGGAGCAACGGGGTGGATGCCCAAGCCGTCTTTGCCCCAGCTGCCTCAGGGGAGCAGGGAGAGCAAGAGGCCCACTGTGATCCTAGGTCGGCTCTGCCTCTTCCCACCCAGGCGGAGCTGCTGGGGCTGCCAGGGAGCTGCCTGACAGACTCTGGCTCAGCCGAGCTCTCTGAAGGGGCAGGGGGCAGGAACAGACGTGTGCATGGAGTTGGGCCTTGGCCTGGGAGTGTGGACCCCCGAGCTGGTCCCCAGGCTCGGGGCCATGGGCCCGGAGAGAGGACCACCCCAAAGCACTTTTCTCCCGGGTTTCAGAGCAGTGTGCGCGATTTGCGGGAACAGCCGGCCAGAGTGCTTCCAAAACGGCCTTTGGAGGCAGGCGGGGAGGTCTGCCAGAGGGAGAGGGCCGGTTCTGCTGGGAGGCCCCACAGGCCAGAGGCACAACCCAGCGAGGCCCCTGCCCTTGGCCAGCCTTGCCCAGGCCTTCCTGGCGTCCAGGGCTACTGCCCCACGAAGGGGCAGGCTGCAGGGAGTGTGTCCAGACATGCACGGGCAGCTACCCCAACTCAGCCCCGCTAGGGCCTTTCCCCTGGGCCTAGGCCTCAGCTGAGGCCTACTGGGTGGGAAGGTGCTGGCAGGGGCTGTCTCCACACTGCAACGTCCCAGGAGGCAGAGCCTTCTGGCAGAGGGAAGAGGGGAGCAACGGGGTGGATGCCCAAGCCGTCTTTGCCCCAGCTGCCTCAGGGGAGCAGGGAGAGCAAGAGGCCCACTGTGATCCTAGGTCGGCTCTGCCTCTTCCCACCCAGGCGGAGCTGCTGGGGCTGCCAGGGAGCTGCCTGACAGACTCTGGCTCAGCCGAGCTCTCTGAAGGGGCAGGGGGCAGGAACAGACGTGTGCATGGAGTTGGGCCTTGGCCTGGGAGTGTGGACCCCCGAGCTGGTCCCCAGGCTCGGGGCCATGGGCCCGGAGAGAGGACCACCCCAAAGCACTTTTCTCCCGGGTTTCAGAGCAGTGTGCGCGATTTGCGGGAACAGCCGGCCAGAGTGCTTCCAAAAGGGCCTTTGGAGGCAGGCGGGGAGGTCTGCCAGATGGAGAGGGCCGGTTCTGCTGGGAGGCCCCACAGGCCAGAGGCACAACCCAGCGAGGCCCCTGCCCTTGGCCAGCCTTGCCCAGGCCTTCCTGGCGTCCAGGGCTACTGCCCCACGAAGGGGCAGGCTGCAGGGAGTGTGTCCAGACATGCACGGGCACCTACCCCAACTCAGCCCCGCTAGGGCCTTTCCCCTGGGCCTAGGCCTCAGCTGAGGCCTACTGGGTGGGAAGGTGCTGGCAGGGGCTGTCTCCACACTGAACGTCCCAGGAGGCAGAGCCTTCTGGCAGAGGGAAGAGGGGAGCAACGGGGTGGATGCCCAAGCCGTCTTTGCCCCAGCTGCCTCAGGGGAGCAGGGAGAGCAAGAGGCCCACTGTGATCCTAGGTCGGCTCTGCCTCTTCCCACCCAGGCGGAGCTGCTGGGGCTGCCAGGGAGCTGCCTGACAGACTCTGGCTCAGCCGAGCTCTCTGAAGGGGCAGGGGGCAGGAACAGACGTGTGCATGGAGTTGGGCCTTGGCCTGGGAGTGTGGACCCCCGAGCTGGTCCCCAGGCTCGGGGCCATGGGCCCGGAGAGAGGACCACCCCAAAGCACTTTTCTCCCGGGTTTCAGAGCAGTGTGCGCGATTTGCGGGAACAGCCGGCCAGAGTGCTTCCAAAAGGGCCTTTGGAGGCAGGCGGGGAGGTCTGCCAGAGGGAGAGGGCCGGTTCTGCTGGGAGGCCCCACAGGCCAGAGGCACAACCCAGCGAGGCCCCTGCCCTTGGCCAGCCTTGCCCAGGCCTTCCTGGCGTCCAGGGCTACTGCCCCACGAAGGGGCAGGCTGCAGGGAGTGTGTCCAGACATGCACGGGCACCTACCCCAACTCAGCCCCGCTAGGGCCTTTCCCCTGGGCCTAGGCCTCAGCTGAGGCCTACTGGGTGGGAAGGTGCTGGCAGGGGCTGTCTCCACACTGCAACGTCCCAGGAGGCAGAGCCTTCTGGCAGAGGGAAGAGGGGAGCAACGGGGTGGATGCCCAAGCCGTCTTTGCCCCAGCTGCCTCAGGGGAGCAGGGAGAGCAAGAGGCCCACTGTGATCCTAGGTCGGCTCTGCCTCTTCCCACCCAGGCGGAGCTGCTGGGGCTGCCAGGGAGCTGCCTGACAGACTCTGGCTCAGCCGAGCTCTCTGAAGGGGCAGGGGGCAGGAACAGACGTGTGCATGGAGTTGGGCCTTGGCCTGGGAGTGTGGACCCCCGAGCTGGTCCCCAGGCTCGGGGCCATGGGCCCGGAGAGAGGACCACCCCAAAGCACTTTTCTCCCGGGTTTCAGAGCAGTGTGCGCGATTTGCGGGAACAGCCGGCCAGAGTGCTTCCAAAAGGGCCTTTGGAGGCAGGCGGGGAGGTCTGCCAGAGGGAGAGGGCCGGTTCTGCTGGGAGGCCCCACAGGCCAGAGGCACAACCCAGCGAGGCCCCTGCCCTTGGCCAGCCTTGCCCAGGCCTTCCTGGCGTCCAGGGCTACTGCCCCACGAAGGGGCAGGCTGCAGGGAGTGTGTCCAGACATGCACGGGCACCTACCCCAACTCAGCCCCGCTAGGGCCTTTCCCCTGGGCCTAGGCCTCAGCTGAGGCCTACTGGGTGGGGGAAGGTGCTGGCAGGGGCTGTCTCCACACTGCAACGTCCCAGGAGGCAGAGCCTTCTGGCAGAGGGAAGAGGGGAGCAACGGGGTGGATGCCCAAGCCGTCTTTGCCCCAGCTGCCTCAGGGGAGCAGGGAGAGCAAGAGGCCCACTGTGATCCTAGGTCGGCTCTGCCTCTTCCCACCCAGGCGGAGCTGCTGGGGCTGCCAGGGAGCTGCCTGACAGACTCTGGCTCAGCCGAGCTCTCTGAAGGGGCAGGGGGCAGGAACAGACGTGTGCATGGAGTTGGGCCTTGGCCTGGGAGTGTGGACCCCCGAGCTGGTCCCCAGGCTCGGGGCCATGGGCCCGGAGAGAGGACCACCCCAAAGCACTTTTCTCCCGGGTTTCAGAGCAGTGTGCGCGATTTGCGGGAACAGCCGGCCAGAGTGCTTCCAAAACGGCCTTTGGAGGCAGGCGGGGAGGTCTGCCAGAGGGAGAGGGCCGGTTCTGCTGGGAGGCCCCACAGGCCAGAGGCACAACCCAGCGAGGCCCCTGCCCTTGGCCAGCCTTGCCCAGGCCTTCCTGGCGTCCAGGGCTACTGCCCCACGAAGGGGCAGGCTGCAGGGAGTGTGTCCAGACATGCACGGGCACCTACCCCAACTCAGCCCCGCTAGGGCCTTTCCCTGGGCCTAGGCCTCAGCTGAGGCCTACTGGGTGGGAAGGTGCTGGCAGGGGCTGTCTCCACACTGCAACGTCCCAGGAGGCAGAGCCTTCTGGCAGAGGGAAGAGGGGAGCAACGGGGTGGATGCCCAAGCCGTCTTTGCCCCAGCTGCCTCAGGGGAGCAGGGAGAGCAAGAGGCCCACTGTGATCCTAGGTCGGCTCTGCCTCTTCCCACCCAGGCGGAGCTGCTGGGGCTGCCAGGGAGCTGCCTGACAGACTCTGGCTCAGCCGAGCTCTCTGAAGGGGCAGGGGGCAGGAACAGACGTGTGCATGGAGTTGGGCCTTGGCCTGGGAGTGTGGACCCCCGAGCTGGTCCCCAGGCTCGGGGCCATGGGCCCGGAGAGAGGACCACCCCAAAGCACTTTTCTCCCGGGTTTCAGAGCAGTGTGCGCGATTTGCGGGAACAGCCGGCCAGAGTGCTTCCAAAAGGGCCTTTGGAGGCAGGCGGGGAGGTCTGCCAGAGGGAGAGGGCCGGTTCTGCTGGGAGGCCCCACAGGCCAGAGGCACAACCCAGCGAGGCCCCTGCCCTTGGCCAGCCTTGCCCAGGCCTTCCTGGCGTCCAGGGCTACTGCCCCACGAAGGGGCAGGCTGCAGGGAGTGTGTCCAGACATGCACGGGCACCTACCCCAACTCAGCCCCGCTAGGGCCTTTCCCCTGGGCCTAGGCCTCAGCTGAGGCCTACTGGGTGGGAAGGTGCTGGCAGGGGCTGTCTCCACACTGCAACGTCCCAGGAGGCAGAGCCTTCTGGCAGAGGGAAGAGGGGAGCAACGGGGTGGATGCCCAAGCCGTCTTTGCCCCAGCTGCCTCAGGGGAGCAGGGAGAGCAAGAGGCCCACTGTGATCCTAGGTCGGCTCTGCCTCTTCCCACCCAGGCGGAGCTGCTGGGGGGCTGCCAGGGAGCTGCCTGACAGACTCTGGCTCAGCCGAGCTCTCTGAAGGGGCAGGGGGCAGGAACAGACGTGTGCATGGAGTTGGGCCTTGGCCTGGGAGTGTGGACCCCCGAGCTGGTCCCCAGGCTCGGGGCCATGGGCCCGGAGAGAGGACCACCCCAAAGCACTTTTCTCCCGGGTTTCAGAGCAGTGTGCGCGATTTGCGGGAACAGCCGGCCAGAGTGCTTCCAAAAGGGCCTTTGGAGGCAGGCGGGGAGGTCTGCCAGAGGGAGAGGGCCGGTTCTGCTGGGAGGCCCCACAGGCCAGAGGCACAACCCAGCGAGGCCCCTGCCCTTGGCCAGCCTTGCCCAGGCCTTCCTGGCGTCCAGGGCTACTGCCCCACGAAGGGGCAGGCTGCAGGGAGTGTGTCCAGACATGCACGGGCACCTACCCCAACTCAGCCCCGCTAGGGCCTTTCCCCTGGGCCTAGGCCTCAGCTGAGGCCTACTGGGTGGGAAGGTGCTGGCAGGGGCTGTCTCCACACTGCAACGTCCCAGGAGGCAGAGCCTTCTGGCAGAGGGAAGAGGGAGGCAACGGGGTGGATGCCCAAGCCGTCTTTGCCCCAGCTGCCTCAGGGGAGCAGGGAGAGCAAGAGGCCCACTGTGATCCTAGGTCGGCTCTGCCTCTTCCCACCCAGGCGGAGCTGCTGGGGCTGCCAGGGAGCTGCCTGACAGACTCTGGCTCAGCCGAGCTCTCTGAAGGGGCAGGGGGCAGGAACAGACGTGTGCATGGAGTTGGGCCTTGGCCTGGGAGTGTGGACCCCCGAGCTGGTCCCCAGGCTCGGGGCCATGGGCCCGGAGAGAGGACCACCCCAAAGCACTTTTCTCCCGGGTTTCAGAGCAGTGTGCGCGATTTGCGGGAACAGCCGGCCAGAGTGCTTCCAAAACGGCCTTTGGAGGCAGGCGGGGAGGTCTGCCAGAGGGAGAGGGCCGGTTCTGCTGGGAGGCCCCACAGGCCAGAGGCACAACCCAGCGAGGCCCCTGCCCTTGGCCAGCCTTGCCCAGGCCTTCCTGGCGTCCAGGGCTACTGCCCCACGAAGGGGCAGGCTGCAGGGAGTGTGTCCAGACATGCACGGGCACCTACCCCAACTCAGCCCCGCTAGGGCCTTTCCCCTGGGCCTAGGCCTCAGCTGAGGCCTACTGGGTGGGAAGGTGCTGGCAGGGGCTGTCTCCACACTGCAACGTCCCAGGAGGCAGAGCCTTCTGGCAGAGGGAAGAGGGGAGCAACGGGGTGGATGCCCAAGCCGTCTTTGCCCCAGCTGCCTCAGGGGAGCAGGGAGAGCAAGAGGCCCACTGTGATCCTAGGTCGGCTCTGCCTCTTCCCACCCAGGCGGAGCTGCTGGGGCTGCCAGGGAGCTGCCTGACAGACTCTGGCTCAGCCGAGCTCTCTGAAGGGGCAGGGGGCAGGAACAGACGTGTGCATGGAGTTGGGCCTTGGCCTGGGAGTGTGGACCCCCGAGCTGGTCCCCAGGCTCGGGGCCATGGGCCCGGAGAGAGGACCACCCCAAAGCACTTTTCTCCCGGGTTTCAGAGCAGTGTGCGCGATTTGCGGGAACAGCCGGCCAGAGTGCTTCCAAAAGGGCCTTTGGAGGCAGGCGGGGAGGTCTGCCAGAGGGAGAGGGCCGGTTCTGCTGGGAGGCCCCACAGGCCAGAGGCACAACCCAGCGAGGCCCCTGCCCTTGGCCAGCCTTGCCCAGGCCTTCCTGGCGTCCAGGGCTACTGCCCCACGAAGGGGCAGGCTGCAGGGAGTGTGTCCAGACATGCACGGGCACCTACCCCAACTCAGCCCCGCTAGGGCCTTTCCCCTGGGCCTAGGCCTCAGCTGAGGCCTACTGGGTGGGAAGGTGCTGGCAGGGGCTGTCTCCACACTGCAACGTCCCAGGAGGCAGAGCCTTCTGGCAGAGGGAAGAGGGGAGCAACGGGGTGGATGCCCAAGCCGTCTTTGCCCCAGCTGCCTCAGGGGAGCAGGGAGAGCAAGAGGCCCACTGTGATCCTAGGTCGGCTCTGCCTCTTCCCACCCAGGCGGAGCTGCTGGGGCTGCCAGGGAGCTGCCTGACAGACTCTGGCTCAGCCGAGCTCTCTGAAGGGGCAGGGGGCAGGAACAGACGTGTGCATGGAGTTGGGCCTTGGCCTGGGAGTGTGGACCCCCGAGCTGGTCCCCAGGCTCGGGGCCATGGGCCCGGAGAGAGGACCACCCCAAAGCACTTTTCTCCCGGGTTTCAGAGCAGTGTGCGCGATTTGCGGGAACAGCCGGCCAGAGTGCTTCCAAAAGGGCCTTTGGAGGCAGGCGGGGAGGTCTGCCAGAGGGAGAGGGCCGGTTCTGCTGGGAGGCCCCACAGGCCAGAGGCACAACCCAGCGAGGCCCCTGCCCTTGGCCAGCCTTGCCCAGGCCTTCCTGGCGTCCAGGGCTACTGCCCCACGAAGGGGCAGGCTGCAGGGAGTGTGTCCAGACATGCACGGGCACCTACCCCAACTCAGCCCCGCTAGGGCCTTTCCCCTGGGCCTAGGCCTCAGCTGAGGCCTACTGGGTGGGAAGGTGCTGGCAGGGGGCTGTCTCCACACTGCAACGTCCCAGGAGGCAGAGCCTTCTGGCAGAGGGAAGAGGGGAGCAACGGGGGGGTGGATGCCCAAGCCGTCTTTGCCCCAGCTGCCTCAGGGGAGCAGGGGAGAGCAAGAGGCCCACTGTGATCCTAGGTCGGCTCTGCCTCTTCCCACCCAGGCGGAGCTGCTGGGGCTGCCAGGGAGCTGCCTGACAGACTCTGGCTCAGCCGAGCTCTCTGAAGGGGCAGGGGGCAGGAACAGACGTGTGCATGGAGTTGGGCCTTGGCCTGGGAGTGTGGACCCCCGAGCTGGTCCCCAGGCTCGGGGCCATGGGCCCGGAGAGAGGACCACCCCAAAGCACTTTTCTCCCGGGTTTCAGAGCAGTGTGCGTGATTTGCGGGAACAGCCGGCCAGAGTGCTTCCAAAAGGGCCTTTGGAGGCAGGCGGGGAGGTCTGCCAGAGGGAGAGGGCCGGTTCTGCTGGGAGGCCCCACAGGCCAGAGGCACAACCCAGCGAGGCCCCTGCCCTTGGCCAGCCTTGCCCAGGCCTTCCTGGCGTCCAGGGCTACTGCCCCACGAAGGGGCAGGCTGCAGGGAGTGTGTCCAGACATGCACGGGCACCTACCCCAACTCAGCCCCGCTAGGGCCTTTCCCCTGGGCCTAGGCCTCAGCTGAGGCCTACTGGGTGGGAAGGTGCTGGCAGGGGCTGTCTCCACACTGCAACGTCCCAGGAGGCAGAGCCTTCTGGCAGAGGGAAGAGGGGAGCAACGGGGTGGATGCCCAAGCCGTCTTTGCCCCAGCTGCCTCAGGGGAGCAGGGAGAGCAAGAGGCCCACTGTGATCCTAGGTCGGCTCTGCCTCTTCCCACCCAGGCGGAGCTGCTGGGGCTGCCAGGGAGCTGCCTGACAGACTCTGGCTCAGCCGAGCTCTCTGAAGGGGCAGGGGGCAGGAACAGACGTGTGCATGGAGTTGGGCCTTGGCCTGGGAGTGTGGACCCCCGAGCTGGTCCCCAGGCTCGGGGCCATGGGCCCGGAGAGAGGACCACCCCAAAGCACTTTTCTCCCGGGTTTCAGAGCAGTGTGCGCGATTTGCGGGAACAGCCGGCCAGAGTGCTTCCAAAAGGGCCTTTGGAGGCAGGCGGGGAGGTCTGCCAGAGGGAGAGGGCCGGTTCTGCTGGGAGGCCCCACAGGCCAGAGGCACAACCCAGCGAGGCCCCTGCCCTTGGCCAGCCTTGCCCAGGCCTTCCTGGCGTCCAGGGCTACTGCCCCACGAAGGGGCAGGCTGCAGGGAGTGTGTCCAGACATGCACGGGCACCTACCCCAACTCAGCCCCGCTAGGGCCTTTCCCCTGGGCCTAGGCCTCAGCTGAGGCCTACTGGGTGGGAAGGTGCTGGCAGGGGCTGTCTCCACACTGCAACGTCCCAGGAGGCAGAGCCTTCTGGCAGAGGGAAGAGGGGAGCAACGGGGTGGATGCCCAAGCCGTCTTTGCCCCAGCTGCCTCAGGGGAGCAGGGAGAGCAAGAGGCCCACTGTGATCCTAGGTCGGCTCTGCCTCTTCCCACCCAGGCGGAGCTGCTGGGGCTGCCAGGGAGCTGCCTGACAGACTCTGGCTCAGCCGAGCTCTCTGAAGGGGCAGGGGGCAGGAACAGACGTGTGCATGGAGTTGGGCCTTGGCCTGGGAGTGTGGACCCCCGAGCTGGTCCCCAGGCTCGGGGCCATGGGCCCGGAGAGAGGACCACCCCAAAGCACTTTTCTCCCGGGTTTCAGAGCAGTGTGCGCGATTTGCGGGAACAGCCGGCCAGAGTGCTTCCAAAAGGGCCTTTGGAGGCAGGGGGGGAGGTCTGCCAGAGGGAGAGGGCCGGTTCTGCTGGGAGGCCCCACAGGCCAGAGGCACAACCCAGCGAGGCCCCTGCCCTTGGCCAGCCTTGCCCAGGCCTTCCTGGCGTCCAGGGCTACTGCCCCACGAAGGGGCAGGCTGCAGGGAGTGTGTCCAGATGCACGGGCACCTACCCCAACTCAGCCCCGCTAGGGCCTTTCCCCTGGGCCTAGGCCTCAGCTGAGGCCTACTGGGTGGGAAGGTGCTGGCAGGGGCTGTCTCCACACTGCAACGTCCCAGGAGGCAGAGCCTTCTGGCAGAGGGAAGAGGGGAGCAACGGGGGGTGGATGCCCAAGCCGTCTTTGCCCCAGCTGCCTCAGGGGAGCAGGGAGAGCAAGAGGCCCACTGTGATCCTAGGTCGGCTCTGCCTCTTCCCACCCAGGCGGAGCTGCTGGGGCTGCCAGGGAGCTGCCTGACAGACTCTGGCTCAGCCGAGCTCTCTGAAGGGGCAGGGGGCAGGAACAGACGTGTGCATGGAGTTGGGCCTTGGCCTGGGAGTGTGGACCCCCGAGCTGGTCCCCAGGCTCGGGGCCATGGGCCCGGAGAGAGGACCACCCCAAAGCACTTTTCTCCCGGGTTTCAGAGCAGTGTGCGCGATTTGCGGGAACAGCCGGCCAGAGTGCTTCCAAAAGGGCCTTTGGAGGCAGGCGGGGAGGTCTGCCAGAGGGAGAGGGCCGGTTCTGCTGGGAGGCCCCACAGGCCAGAGGCACAACCCAGCGAGGCCCCTGCCCTTGGCCAGCCTTGCCCAGGCCTTCCTGGCGTCCAGGGCTACTGCCCCACGAAGGGGCAGGCTGCAGGGAGTGTGTCCAGACATGCACGGGCACCTACCCCAACTCAGCCCCGCTAGGGCCTTTCCCCTGGGCCTAGGCCTCAGCTGAGGCCTACTGGGTGGGAAGGTGCTGGCAGGGGCTGTCTCCACACTGCAACGTCCCAGGAGGCAGAGCCTTCTGGCAGAGGGAAGAGGGGAGCAACGGGGTGGATGCCCAAGCCGTCTTTGCCCCAGCTGCCTCAGGGGAGCAGGGAGAGCAAGAGGCCCACTGTGATCCTAGGTCGGCTCTGCCTCTTCCCACCCAGGCGGAGCTGCTGGGGCTGCCAGGGAGCTGCCTGACAGACTCTGGCTCAGCCGAGCTCTCTGAAGGGGCAGGGGGCAGGAACAGACGTGTGCATGGAGTTGGGCCTTGGCCTGGGAGTGTGGACCCCCGAGCTGGTCCCCAGGCTCGGGGCCATGGGCCCGGAGAGAGGACCACCCCAAAGCACTTTTCTCCCGGGTTTCAGAGCAGTGTGCGCGATTTGCGGGAACAGCCGGCCAGAGTGCTTCCAAAACGGCCTTTGGAGGCAGGCGGGGAGGTCTGCCAGAGGGAGAGGGCCGGTTCTGCTGGGAGGCCCCACAGGCCAGAGGCACAACCCAGCGAGGCCCCTGCCCTTGGCCAGCCTTGCCCAGGCCTTCCTGGCGTCCAGGGCTACTGCCCCACGAAGGGGCAGGCTGCAGGGAGTGTGTCCAGACATGCACGGGCACCTACCCCAACTCAGCCCCGCTAGGGCCTTTCCCCTGGGCCTAGGCCTCAGCTGAGGCCTACTGGGTGGGAAGGTGCTGGCAGGGGCTGTCTCCACACTGCAACGTCCAGGAGGCAGAGCCTTCTGGCAGAGGGAAGAGGGGAGCAACGGGGTGGATGCCCAAGCCGTCTTTGCCCCAGCTGCCTCAGGGGAGCAGGGAGAGCAAGAGGCCCACTGTGATCCTAGGTCGGCTCTGCCTCTTCCCACCCAGGCGGAGCTGCTGGGGCTGCCAGGGAGCTGCCTGACAGACTCTGGCTCAGCCGAGCTCTCTGAAGGGGCAGGGGGCAGGAACAGACGTGTGCATGGAGTTGGGCCTTGGCCTGGGAGTGTGGACCCCCGAGCTGGTCCCCAGGCTCGGGGCCATGGGCCCGGAGAGAGGACCACCCCAAAGCACTTTTCTCCCGGGTTTCAGAGCAGTGTGCGCGATTTGCGGGAACAGCCGGCCAGAGTGCTTCAAAAAGGGCCTTTGGAGGCAGGCGGGGAGGTGTGCCAGAGGGAGAGGGCCGGTTCTGCTGGGAGGCCCCACAGGCCAGAGGCACAACCCAGCGAGGCCCCTGCCCTTGGCCAGCCTTGCCCAGGCCTTCCTGGCGTCCAGGGCTACTGCCCCACGAAGGGGCAGGCTGCAGGGAGTGTGTCCAGACATGCACGGGCAGCTACCCCAACTCAGCCCCGCTAGGGCCTTTCCCCTGGGCCTAGGCCTCAGCTGAGGCCTACTGGGTGGGAAGGTGCTGGCAGGGGCTGTCTCCACACTGCAACGTCCCAGGAGGCAGAGCCTTCTGGCAGAGGGAAGAGGGGAGCAACGGGGTGGATGCCCAAGCCGTCTTTGCCCCAGCTGCCTCAGGGGAGCAGGGAGAGCAAGAGGCCCACTGTGATCCTAGGTCGGCTCTGCCTCTTCCCACCCAGGCGGAGCTGCTGGGGCTGCCAGGGAGCTGCCTGACAGACTCTGGCTCAGCCGAGCTCTCTGAAGGGGCAGGGGGCAGGAACAGACGTGTGCATGGAGTTGGGCCTTGGCCTGGGAGTGTGGACCCCCGAGCTGGTCCCCAGGCTCGGGGCCATGGGGCCCGAGAGAGAGAGGACCACCCCAAAGCACTTTTCTCCCGGGTTTCAGAGCAGTGTGCGCGATTTGCGGGAACAGCCGGCCAGAGTGCTTCCAAAACGGCCTTTGGAGGCAGGCGGGGAGGTGTGCCAGAGGGAGAGGGCCGGTTCTGCTGGGAGGCCCCACAGGCCAGAGGCACAACCCAGCGAGGCCCCTGCCCTTGGCCAGCCTTGCCCAGGCCTTCCTGGCGTCCAGGGCTACTGCCCCACGAAGGGGCAGGCTGCAGGGAGTGTGTCCAGACATGCACGGGCAGCTACCCCAACTCAGCCCCGCTAGGGCCTTTCCCCTGGGCCTAGGCCTCAGCTGAGGCCTACTGGGTGGGAAGGTGCTGGCAGGGGCTGTCTCCACACTGCAACGTCCCAGGAGGCAGAGCCTTCTGGCAGAGGGAAGAGGGGAGCAACGGGGTGGATGCCCAAGCCGTCTTTGCCCCAGCTGCCTCAGGGGAGCAGGGAGAGCAAGAGGCCCACTGTGATCCTAGGTCGGCTCTGCCTCTTCCCACCCAGGCGGAGCTGCTGGGGCTGCCAGGGAGCTGCCTGACAGACTCTGGCTCAGCCGAGCTCTCTGAAGGGGCAGGGGGCAGGAACAGACGTGTGCATGGAGTTGGGCCTTGGCCTGGGAGTGTGGACCCCCGAGCTGGTCCCCAGGCTCGGGGCCATGGGCCCGGAGAGAGGACCACCCCAAAGCACTTTTCTCCCGGGTTTCAGAGCAGTGTGCGCGATTTGCGGGAACAGCCGGCCAGAGTGCTTCCAAAACGGCCTTTGGAGGCAGGCGGGGAGGTGTGCCAGAGGGAGAGGGCCGGTTCTGCTGGGAGGCCCCACAGGCCAGAGGCACAACCCAGCGAGGCCCCTGCCCTTGGCCAGCCTTGCCCAGGCCTTCCTGGCGTCCAGGGCTACTGCCCCACGAAGGGGCAGGCTGCAGGGAGTGTGTCCAGACATGCACGGGCACCTACCCCAACTCAGCCCCGCTAGGGCCTTTCCCCTGGGCCTAGGCCTCAGCTGAGGCCTACTGGGTGGGAAGGTGCTGGCAGGGGCTGTCTCCACACTGCAACGTCCCAGGAGGCAGAGCCTTCTGGCAGAGGGAAGAGGGGAGCAACGGGGTGGATGCCCAAGCCGTCTTTGCCCCAGCTGCCTCAGGGGAGCAGGGAGAGCAAGAGGCCCACTGTGATCCTAGGTCGGCTCTGCCTCTTCCCACCCAGGCGGAGCTGCTGGGGCTGCCAGGGAGCTGCCTGACAGACTCTGGCTCAGCCGAGCTCTCTGAAGGGGCAGGGGGCAGGAACAGACGTGTGCATGGAGTTGGGCCTTGGCCTGGGAGTGTGGACCCCCGAGCTGGTCCCCAGGCTCGGGGCCATGGGCCCGGAGAGAGGACCACCCCAAAGCACTTTTCTCCCGGGTTTCAGAGCAGTGTGCGCGATTTGCGGGAACAGCCGGCCAGAGTGCTTCCAAAACGGCCTTTGGAGGCAGGCGGGGAGGTGTGCCAGAGGGAGAGGGCCGGTTCTGCTGGGAGGCCCCACAGGCCAGAGGCACAACCCAGCGAGGCCCCTGCCCTTGGCCAGCCTTGCCCAGGCCTTCCTGGCGTCCAGGGCTACTGCCCCACGAAGGGGCAGGCTGCAGGGAGTGTGTCCAGACATGCACGGGCAGCTACCCCAACTCAGCCCCGCTAGGGCCTTTCCCCTGGGCCTAGGCCTCAGCTGAGGCCTACTGGGTGGGAAGGTGCTGGCAGGGGCTGTCTCCACACTGCAACGTCCCAGGAGGCAGAGCCTTCTGGCAGAGGGAAGAGGGGAGCAACGGGGTGGATGCCCAAGCCGTCTTTGCCCCAGCTGCCTCAGGGGAGCAGGGAGAGCAAGAGGCCCACTGTGATCCTAGGTCGGCTCTGCCTCTTCCCACCCAGGCGGAGCTGCTGGGGCTGCCAGGGAGCTGCCTGACAGACTCTGGCTCAGCCGAGCTCTCTGAAGGGGCAGGGGGCAGGAACAGACGTGTGCATGGAGTTGGGCCTTGGCCTGGGAGTGTGGACCCCCGAGCTGGTCCCCAGGCTCGGGGCCATGGGCCCGGAGAGAGGACCACCCCAAAGCACTTTTCTCCCGGGTTTCAGAGCAGTGTGCGCGATTTGCGGGAACAGCCGGCCAGAGTGCTTCCAAAACGGCCTTTGGAGGCAGGCGGGGGGAGGTGTGCCAGAGGGAGAGGGCCGGTTCTGCTGGGAGGCCCCACAGGCCAGAGGCACAACCCAGCGAGGCCCCTGCCCTTGGCCAGCCTTGCCCAGGCCTTCCTGGCGTCCAGGGCTACTGCCCCACGAAGGGGCAGGCTGCAGGGAGTGTGTCCAGACATGCACGGGCAGCTACCCCAACTCAGCCCCGCTAGGGCCTTTCCCCTGGGCCTAGGCCTCAGCTGAGGCCTACTGGGTGGGAAGGTGCTGGCAGGGGCTGTCTCCACACTGCAACGTCCCAGGAGGCAGAGCCTTCTGGCAGAGGGAAGAGGGGAGCAACGGGGTGGATGCCCAAGCCGTCTTTGCCCCAGCTGCCTCAGGGGAGCAGGGAGAGCAAGAGGCCCACTGTGATCCTAGGTCGGCTCTGCCTCTTCCCACCCAGGCGGAGCTGCTGGGGCTGCCAGGGAGCTGCCTGACAGACTCTGGCTCAGCCGAGCTCTCTGAAGGGGCAGGGGGCAGGAACAGACGTGTGCATGGAGTTGGGCCTTGGCCTGGGAGTGTGGACCCCCGAGCTGGTCCCCAGGCTCGGGGCCATGGGCCCGGAGAGAGGACCACCCCAAAGCACTTTTCTCCCGGGTTTCAGAGCAGTGTGCGCGCGATTTGCGGGAACAGCCGGCCAGAGTGCTTCCAAAACGGCCTTTGGAGGCAGGCGGGGAGGTGTGCCAGAGGGAGAGGGCCGGTTCTGCTGGGAGGCCCCACAGGCCAGAGGCACAACCCAGCGAGGCCCCTGCCCTTGGCCAGCCTTGCCCAGGCCTTCCTGGCGTCCAGGGCTACTGCCCCACGAAGGGGCAGGCTGCAGGGAGTGTGTCCAGACATGCACGGGCAGCTACCCCAACTCAGCCCCGCTAGGGCCTTTCCCCTGGGCCTAGGCCTCAGCTGAGGCCTACTGGGTGGGAAGGTGCTGGCAGGGGCTGTCTCCACACTGCAACGTCCCAGGAGGCAGAGCCTTCTGGCAGAGGGAAGAGGGGAGCAACGGGGTGGATGCCCAAGCCGTCTTTGCCCCAGCTGCCTCAGGGGAGCAGGGAGAGCAAGAGGCCCACTGTGATCCTAGGTCGGCTCTGCCTCTTCCCACCCAGGCGGAGCTGCTGGGGCTGCCAGGGAGCTGCCTGACAGACTCTGGCTCAGCCGAGCTCTCTGAAGGGGCAGGGGGCAGGAACAGACGTGTGCATGGAGTTGGGCCTTGGCCTGGGAGTGTGGACCCCCGAGCTGGTCCCCAGGCTCGGGGCCATGGGCCCGGAGAGAGGACCACCCCAAAGCACTTTTCTCCCGGGTTTCAGAGCAGTGTGCGCGATTTGCGGGAACAGCCGGCCAGAGTGCTTCCAAAACGGCCTTTGGAGGCAGGCGGGGAGGTGTGCCAGAGGGAGAGGGCCGGTTCTGCTGGGAGGCCCCACAGGCCAGAGGCACAACCCAGCGAGGCCCCTGCCCTTGGCCAGCCTTGCCCAGGCCTTCCTGGCGTCCAGGGCTACTGCCCCACGAAGGGGCAGGCTGCAGGGAGTGTGTCCAGACATGCACGGGCAGCTACCCCAACTCAGCCCCGCTAGGGCCTTTCCCCTGGGCCTAGGCCTCAGCTGAGGCCTACTGGGTGGGAAGGTGCTGGCAGGGGCTGTCTCCACACTGCAACGTCCCAGGAGGCAGAGCCTTCTGGCAGAGGGAAGAGGGGAGCAACGGGGTGGATGCCCAAGCCGTCTTTGCCCCAGCTGCCTCAGGGGAGCAGGGAGAGCAAGAGGCCCACTGTGATCCTAGGTCGGCTCTGCCTCTTCCCACCCAGGCGGAGCTGCTGGGGCTGCCAGGGAGCTGCCTGACAGACTCTGGGCAATTTCCCAAAGGGGGGGCGGGGGGTTTCCGAAACCACCTACCCCAACTGTGAGGCCCCCCGGCTGGCTCCCTGAGGCCCGGGGGAATCGGGAGGGGGAAACGGTCCCAAGGGGGCCCTTTGGCAAAGGGAAAAGGGGGGCAAGGGGGGATAAAAACCCCCCCGCCCCTCCGGGACAGGGGTTTTAAAGGCCCACTTGCCTTTGGGGGCCTTTCCCCCCGGGGGCCGGGCTCCCAAAGCGGACCCGGGGTAGGGGCCCCCCGGGGGGGGGGGGGGAACAAGGCCCGAAAAATTTGGGGTGGCCGGAGTGGGCCCCCAGCTTCCCCCGGTAGGTGGGGGGGGGGAACCCAAAACCCCCGGGTTTTAAGGCTTTTTGGGGCAGCGGGAGGTTCCAAAAGGGGGGGGGGGGGGAGGGCCAGGGGAGGGCCGGCGCGGGAGGCCCGGCCAAGGGAACCAGCGGGCCCCCCCCCTGGCGCCTTCCCAGGCCTTCCCCCAAAAAGCCCCAGGGGGGGGCTGCAGGGATTTCCAACTCAGGGGGCCTCCCCCCCCCGGGGGGTTTCCCCTGGGCCCCTATGGGAAGGGGGGGAAGGGCCAAGGGGGCCCCGGGGGACCTCCCCAGGGGGGGGGGGGGCCCCCCCCTTTTTTCCCCCGGGGGGCCCCCGGGGGGCCCCCGGGGGGCGGGCCCCCCCGGGGGGGGCCCCACCCGGGGGCCCGGCCCTCCACCCCAAAAGGGGGGCCCCCGGGCCCGGAAGGTCGGGGGGCCTTCTTGGGGGGGGGCCCGGCGGGGGGGGTGGCCCAGGGCCCCCTTTTCCCGGGGGGGCCAGGGGGGGCCCCCCCCCCTTTGGAAAGGGCGGTTCCGGGGGGGCGGCGTTTTAACCCCGGGGGGGGCCCCAGGGGCCCCGGGGGGCCCCGGGAGGCCCCTGGGCCCGGGAAACCCCGGGGCCCTTTTGGGGGCCAGGGTTCCCCGGGCATCCCCCAAAAAACCGCAGGGGGCCCCCACCCCCTTCCCCCCCCCGGGGGCCCCCGGGGGTCCCCGCAGGGCCGGGGGGAATTTGGGGGGGGAAAAACGGGGGGGCCCCCGGGGGGAGCCCGGGGGGGAAAGGGGGGGAAGGGCCCCCCGGGGGGGGGGGGCCCCCAAACAGGGGGGGGCCCCCCCACCCCGGGGGGTGTTAAGGGACTGCCGGCCCCGGGGGCCCGAGGGGGGGGGTTGAAAGGGGGGGGCAAGGGGGGGGGGGGGGGGAGGGGCCCCAGGGCCCCCGGGGGGGGGCCCCAAAGGACCCCCGTTTTTTTGGGGGGGTTTATTTGGGGAAAGCCCGGAAGGCCCAAGGTTTCAGGGGGGGGGGGGAGGGGGGGCGGCGGGGGGGGCCGGGGCCAAAAACCCCCCGGGGGCCCCCTTTTCCCCGCCCTTTTTCCCCGGCCTTTGGCCCGGAAGGCCCGAGGGGGGTTGGGGGGGGGCACAGCACCCCACCAAATAGCCCCCTGGGCCCCCTTTCCCCGGGCCCAGGCCCCGTGAGGCCCCGGGGGGAAGGGGCTGGCAGGGGGGTTCCCCCCTGAAGTCCCAGGAGGCGGCCTTCTGGCAGAGGGAAGGGAGAAGGGGTGGTCCCAAGCTCTTTGCACCGCAGCCTCAGGGGGGGGGGAAAAAGGGGAGGCCCGGGGGGTTTTTTTCCCCCCGGGGGGCTGGGGCCCCCGCCCCCCGGGCCCCTTTTGGGGGACAAAAAAAAGGGGGGGGGTTCTGGGTTGGGCCTGGCCGGGGTTTGGCCCCCGGGAGGGGGGACCAGGAAACCCCCCGCTTTTCCCCCCTTCAAAGGGGGGACGGGAAAGGGGCCCAAAAAACTTAAAAAGGGGGGGCGGGGGGGGGGGGGGGCCTTTGGGGGAAAGGGCCCCGGCCCCCCCCCCCCCCTTGGCCCGCCTTCCCGGCCTTCCGGGTACCCCAGGGGGCGCCAGGGAGTGTGTCCGAAACCGGGCCCCCCAACCCCCGGGCCTTTCCCTTTTTAGGCCCTTGGGGGGGGGGGGGCCTCCCCCGCCCGGGGGAGAGCCTTTGGCAGAGGGAAGAGGGGGAAGGGTGGGCCCCTTTTTTGCCCCCGCCCCGGGGGAAAGGGGGCAAAGGGGGGAGTTTCCGGTCCCCGGTTTGGGGGGGGCTGTGGGGGAAACCGGTCGGCCAGCCGGGAAAGGGCCCGGGGCCGGAAAAAAGGGGTGCATGGAGTTGGACCTTGGCCCGGGGTGGGACCCCCCGGGTTTTCCCCCGGCCGGGCCATGGGCCCGGAGAGAGGCCACCCAAAGAATTTTCTCCCGGTTCGAGCAGTGTGCGCTTTTCGGGAAAAGCGGCCAAAGGTGCCAAAAGGGCCCTTTTTTGCAGGGGGGGGTCGGGAGGGGGCCGGCTTGGGGGCCCCCCCCGGGGAAAAAACCCCTTTTTTCCCCTTCTTTCCCCCTTTTTTTTTTTCCCTTTTCCCCCCCTTTTTTTTTTTTCCCCCCCCCCCTCCCCCCCGGGTTTTTTTCCCCCCCCCCCTTTTTTTTTGAAAGGGCCCGGAAGGGGGTTCCCCGGGGGGCCCCCCAAAGGGGGGAGGGGGGGGCCGGGGGGGAACCCCCCCGGGCCCCCGGGGGCCCGGGGGGGGCCCCCACGGGGCCCCGGGGGGCCCCAAGGGGGGCCCCGCCACCCGGGGAAAAGGGGGCCGGGGGAAACCGGGGGAGGGGGGCCCCGGGGTTTCCCCGGTGGGGCCCCGGGGGGGGGGCCCCGGGGACCGCCCCCCCGGGGGGGGGCCGGGGGTTTTTTTCCCCCCCCCGGTCCCAGGGGGGCAGGGGAGGCTAAAGGGGGGCCGGGGGGGGCCCAAGGGGAGGGCCCCCGGGGGCCCGGGGGGGGAAAAACCCTTTTGGGCCCCGGGGGGTGGGTTTGCCCCGGGGGGGGGGTCAAAAAGGGCCGGGGGGGGGGGGGGATTGCCGAAAAACCCCCTCCCCCAGGCCAGGGTTCCCTGGGCCGGCCTTTACTGGGGGACGGGGGAGTCTGGCAGGGGCCCCCGGGGAGCGGGCAGCTTTTTGGCAAGGGAAAGGGGCAACGGTGATGCCCAGCGCTTGCCCCCCAGGGGAGCGGAGGGCGCCCACTGTGACCAGTCGCTCGCCTTCCAAGGGAGGTGGGGCCCCGAATGCGCAATGAGGGCCTTGGGGGGGGGACGACGTAGGTGGGCCTGGCGGGAGGGGACCCCCAGTTCCCCAGGTCGGCTGGCGGGGGGGACACCCAAAATTTCCCGGTTTAGCAGGTGGGTTGCGGGAAGCGCCGGGCCAAAGGGCCTTTGGGCACGGAGGCTGCCGGAGGGAGGGGGGGGTTGGGGTGGGGGGGGGGCCACAGGCCAGGGCACACCAAGAGCCCCTCCTTGGCCCTTGGCCAGGCCTCCGCTAGGACTGTGGAAGGGCGGCTGGGTGTTCACATGCACGGCCACCAACTCGCCCGAGGGCCCCTTTTGGCAGCTGCAGGCAGGGGGGAAGGGAGGGGCCCACTGATCCAGGCGCCTTCCCCAAGGGGGGGGCAAAGGGTGTGCCAGCTCTTGCCAGCTCCAAGGGCAGGGAGACAAGGGAGTGGCCTGCCTGTTCCCCAAGCGGCGCTGGGCTGCCGGAGCGCCAGACTTCTCCAGTTCGAAGGGGTGCAGAAACAAGTGTGCTAGGGCTTGGCGGGGGGACCCAGGGCCCAGGTCGGGAGGCCGGGAGGACCCCAAGCCTTTTCCCGGCACTTGCCGACTTCGGCGCGGCAATGCCAAAAGGGGAGGCGCGGGAGTTTCAGAGGAGCGGCTGCTGCGGGGGGCCCCCGGGCCCAGGCCCCCAGGCCCTGTGGACTGCCCGGCTTCCTGCGTCCAGGTCGCCCCGAGGAGGCGAGGGGGGCCCGGGGCCTGCCCAATCGCCCGCTGCCTCCCCCCGGGCCTAGGCTGCTCCACGGGGGGGGCTGCAGGGGCGCTCCCACTGCAAGTCCAGGGCAGGGCCCCGAAAAGGGGCACGGGTGGGCCGCGTTTGCCCACGTCAGGGGGCAGGGAGAGAACCCCACATCTCGTTTCCACCCGCGGACTGCGGGCGCGGGAGCTCCAAGCTTGGCAGGGGTCTGAGGGGAGGGGCGGGGGCAGCGGGCAAGGGGCCTGCCTGGAGTTTTTTGGCCCCCCTGTCCCCAGTGGGCCCGGCCGAGGGGCCAAAAGCACCTCCCTTTAGCGTGGACTTCAGGCCAGCTCCAAAAGGGCCCTTTTGGGGGGAGTCTGCAGGGGAAGGGGTCGGGGGGCCCGCGGAGGGAAACACGGGTGCCAGCCGCTTTCCAGGCCTCCGGGCAGGGTAAGCCCACGGGGCAGGTGCGGGTTTCCCACCGGCCACCCACTGCTGCAGAGCTTCCTGAGCCTGGCTCACGAGCTATGGGGAGGGCGGAGGGTTCAAGGCCCGGAGGGCCCCTTCAGGAGGGAGGGCCCGGGGATCCCAAGCCCTTTCCCCGTTCAGGGGCAGGGACAGGGCCCTGTTCCAGGGCTTGTTCCCCCGGCGAGTCTGGGGCCGAGGCGAGCCGGCGGAGCCAAGGGCAGGGAACAGCGGCCTGATTGGCCTGGCCGGTTGGCCCGGCTGCCCCAGCTCGGGCGGCCGGGAAGCCACCCAAGCATTTCTCCGGGTTCAAAGGGGTTTCGGGCAGGCCAGCTAAAAGGGCCCTTTGGGAGGCGGAGGTTGCCAAGGGAGGGCCCGGGGACCCAAGGAAGGACACCGGAGCCCGCCCTGGCCAGCTCCAGGCCCGGGCAGGGCCCCCTGCCCAGGGGCGCTCAGGAGGTGTGCGCACGGGCCCTAACTCGCCCGCTGGGCCCCCGGCTAGGCCCCTGGCAGGGTGGGCTGGAGGGGTGCCCCATGCCCCAGGGCGGCCTTGGCGAGGAGAGGGAAACCCGGGGTTCCCGGTTCGCCCGTGTGGGGAAGGGCAGAGGCCCAAACCGGGGCGTCTCCAAGGGGGCGTGGGGCACAGAGCCCACAGCCTGCCGCCAGCTTCAGGCGGGGGGCAGACGTGCAGAGGGCTTGCGGAGTGTGGACCCGGCTTCCCATCGGCCCTGGCCCAGGCACCCAAACTTTCCCGGTTTGGAGTGTGTGTTGGGGAACCGCAGTCTCCAACGGCTTTGGAGGGGGGAGCCGGGGGAGGGGCCGCTGGAACCCCAGGAGAGGAACCCGAGCCCCTGCCTTGGCCCTTCCCACCCGGCTCCGGTGCCCCGAGGGGGCTGCAGGGTTGCCAGCATGAGGGCAACCCAACACCGTAGGGCTTCCCCGGCGGCCCACGAGGCCATTGGGAGGGCGGAGGGCCCCAGCAACCCGGGCAGAGTTGGCGGGGGGGACAACGGGGAGGCTCCCACGGCCTGGGAGCGGAGGCAAAGGGGGCCGGGGCCGCCCCAACCCGCGGCGCTGGGCTGCCGGCTCGCGCTCGGTACCCCGAAGGGCAGGGAGGAGTGTGCAGGATGGGCTTCCTGGGTTTGGCCCCCGGCTGGCCCAGCTGGGCCTGGGGGGAGGCACCCAAGCATTTCCCGGCGAGCTGGGGAAGGGGAACACGGAGGTGCTTCAACCGTTTGAGCCGGGGAGCGGAGGGAGGGCCGGTTCTGTGGGGCCCACAGCAGGGCAACCAGGAGCCTGCCTTGGCCAGCGAGCTTCTGGGCGGCAACCCACGGGGGGCTCGGGATGTGCCGCTGCCGGCCCCCCAAACCCCCAGGCCCCCGGCCTCCCGTAGCATGGGGGGAGTGGAGGGCCCATGCGCCCGGAGCGGTCTGCAGAGGAGAGGGCCGGGTGGAGCCCAGCGGCCCAAAACCGGGCGGAGGCAGAGCCCAGCCTGGCGTCGGGTCTTCCCACAGGCGGCTGCCGGGGGTGCGAAGCCGGCACCACCTCAGGGCCCCCCCCCCCCCCCCCCCCCCCCCCCCCCCCCCCCCCCCCCCCCCCCCCCCCCCCCCCCCCCCCCCCCCCCCCCCCCCCCCCCCCCCCCCCCCCCCCCCCCCCCCCCCCCCCCCCCCCCCCCCCCCCCTCCCCTGGGCCTAGGCCTCAGCTGAGGCCTACTGGGTGGGAAGGTGCTGGCAGGGGCTGTCTCCACACTGCAACGTCCCAGGAGGCAGAGCCTTCTGGCAGAGGGAAGAGGGGAGCAACGGGGTGGATGCCCAAGCCGTCTTTGCCCCAGCTGCCTCAGGGGAGCAGGGAGAGCAAGAGGCCCACTGTGATCCTAGGTCGGCTCTGCCTCTTCCCACCCAGGCGGAGCTGCTGGGGCTGCCAGGGAGCTGCCTGACAGACTCTGGCTCAGCCGAGCTCTCTGAAGGGGCAGGGGGCAGGAACAGACGTGTGCATGGAGTTGGGCCTTGGCCTGGGAGTGTGGACCCCCGAGCTGGTCCCCAGGCTCGGGGCCATGGGCCCGGAGAGAGGACCACCCCAAAGCACTTTTCTCCCGGGTTTCAGAGCAGTGTGCGCGATTTGCGGGAACAGCCGGCCAGAGTGCTTCCAAAACGGCCTTTGGAGGCAGGCGGGGAGGTGTGCCAGAGGAGAGAGAGGGCCGGTTCTGCTGGGCCCCCCCACAGGCCAGAGGCACAACCCAGCGAGGCCCCTGCCCTTGGCCAGCCTTGCCCAGGCCTTCCTGGCGTCCAGGGCTACTGCCCCACGAAGGGGCAGGCTGCAGGGAGTGTGTCCAGACATGCACGGGCAGCTACCCCAACTCAGCCCCGCTAGGGCCTTTCCCCTGGGCCTAGGCCTCAGCTGAGGCCTACTGGGTGGGAAGGTGCTGGCAGGGGCTGTCTCCACACTGCAACGTCCCAGGAGGCAGAGCCTTCTGGCAGAGGGAAGAGGGGGAGCAACGGGGTGGATGCCCAAGCGTCTCTTTGCCCCAGCTGCCTCAGGGGAGCAGGGAGAGCAAGAGGCCCACTGTGATCCTAGGTCGGCTCTGCCTCTTCCCACCCAGGCGGAGCTGCTGGGGCTGCCAGGGAGCTGCCTGACAGACTCTGGCTCAGCCGAGCTCTCTGAAGGGGCAGGGGGCAGGAACAGACGTGTGCATGGAGTTGGGCCTTGGCCTGGGAGTGTGGACCCCCGAGCTGGTCCCCAGGCTCGGGGCCATGGGCCCGGAGAGAGGACCACCCCAAAGCACTTTTTCTCTCCGGGTTTCAGAGCAGTGTGTGCGCGATTTGCGGGAACAGCCGGCCAGAGTGCTTCCAAAACGGCCTTTGGAGGCAGGCGGGGGGAGGTGTGCCAGAGGGAGAGGGCCGGTTCTGCTGGGAGGCCCCACAGGCCAGAGGCACAACCCAGCGAGCGGGCCCCTGCCCTTGGCCAGCCTTGCCAGGCCTTCCTGGCGTCCAGGGCTACTGCCCCCGAAGGGGCAGGCTGCAGGGAGTGTGTCCAGACATGCACGGGGGCAGCTACCCCAACTCAGCCCCGCTAGGGCCTTTCCCCTGGGCCTAGGCCTCAGCTGAGGCCTACTACTGGGTGGGAAGGTGCTGGCAGGGGCTGTCTCCACACTGCAACGTCCCAGGAGGCAGAGCCTTCTGGCAGAGGGAAGAGGGGGGAGCAACGGGGTGGATGCCCAAGCCGTCTTTGCCCCAGCTGCCTCAGGGGAGCAGGAGAGAGCAAGAGGCCCACTGTGATCCTAGGTCGGCTCTGCCTCTTTCCCACCCAGGCGGAGCTGCTGGGGCTGCCAGGGAGCTGCCTGACAGACTCTGGCTCAGCCGAGCTCTCTGAAGGGGCAGGGGGGGGCAGGAACAGACGTGTGCATGGAGTGGGCCTTGGCCTGGGAGTGTGGACCCCCGAGCTCCCCCCCAGGCTCGGGGCCATGGGCCCGGGGCCCGGAGAGAGAGGACCACCCCAAAGCACTTTTTTCTCCCGGGTTTCAGAGCAGTGTGCGCGATTTGCGGGAACAGCCGGCCAGAGTGCTTCCAAAACGGCCTTTGGAGGCAGGCGGGGGGGAGGGTGTGCCAGAGGGAGAGGGCCGGTTTCTGCTGGGAGGCCCCACAGGCCAGAGGCACAACCCCCAGCGAGGCCCCTGCCCTTGGCCAGCCTTGCCCAGGCCTTCCTGGCGTCCAGGGCTACTGCCCCCCCACGAAGGGGCAGGCTGCAGGGAGTGTGTCCAGACATGCACGGGGGCAGCTACCCCAACTCAGCCCCGCTAGGGCCTTTCCCCTGGGCCTAGGCCTCAGCTGAGGCCTACTGGGTGGGAAGGTGCTGGCAGGGGCTGTCTCCACACTGCAACGCAGGAGGCAGAGCCTTCTGGCAGAGGGAAGAGGGGAGCAACGGGGTGGATGCCCAAGCCGTCTTTGCCCCAGCTGCCTCAGGGGAGCAGGGAGAGCAAGAGGCCCACTGTGATCCTAGGTCGGCTCTGCCTCTTCCCACCCAGGCGGAGCTGCTGGGGCTGCCAGGGAGCTGCCTGACAGACTCTGGCTCAGCCGAGCTCTCTGAAGGGGCAGGGGGGGCAGGAACAGAGACGTGTGCATGGAGTTGGGCCTTGGCCTGGGAGTGTGGACCCCCGAGCTGGTCCCCAGGCTCGGGGCCATGGGCCCGGAGAGAGGACCACCCCAAAGCACTTTTCTCCCGGGTTTCAGAGCAGTGTGTGCGAGCAGTGTGCGCGATTTGCGGGAACACCGGGCCAGAGTGCTTCCAAAACGGCCTTTGGAGGCAGGCGGGGAGGTGTGCCAGAGGGAGAGGGCCGGTTCTGCTGGGAGGCCCCACAGGCCAGAGGCACAACCCAGCGAGGGCCCCTGCCCTTGGCCAGCCTTGCCCAGGCCTTCCTGGCGTCCAGGGCTACTGCCCCCCCACGAAGGGGCAGGCTGCAGGGAGTGTGTCCAGACATGCACGGGCAGCTACCCCAACTCAGCCCCGCTAGGGCCTTTCCCCTGGGCCTAGGCCTCAGCTGAGGCCTACTGGGTGGGAAAGTGTGCTGGCAGGGGCTGTCTCCACACTGCAACGTCCCAGGAGGCAGAGCCTTCTGGCAGAGGGAAGAGGGGAGCAACGGGGTGGATGCCCAAGCCGTCTTTGCCCCAGCTGCCTCAGGGGGGAGCAGGGAGAGCAAGAGGCCCACTGTGATCCTAGGTAGGTCGGCTCTGCCTCTTCCCACCCAGGCGGAGCTGCTGGGGCTGCCAGGGAGCTGCCTGCTGAGACTCTGGCTCAGCCGAGCTCTCTGAAGGGGCAGGGGGCAGGAACAGACGTGTGCATGGAGTTGGGCCTTGGCCTGGGAGTGTGGACCCCCGAGCTGGTCCCCAGGCTCGGGGCCATGGCCCCGGAGAGAGGACCACCCCAAAGCACTTTTCTCCCGGGTTTCAGAGCAGTGTGCGCGATTTGCGGGAACAGCCGGCCAGAGTGCTTCCAAAACGGCCTTTGGAGGCAGGCAGGGGGGGAGGTGTGCCAGAGGGAGAGGGCCGGTTCTGCTGGGAGGCCCCACAGGCCAGAGGCACAACCCAGCGAGGCCCCTGCCCTTGGCCAGCCTTGCCCAGGCCTTCCTGGCGTCCAGGGCTACTGCCCCACGAAGGGGCAGGCTGCAGGGAGTGTGTCCAGACATGCACGGGCAGCTACCCCAACTCAGCCCCGCTAGGGCCTTTCCCCTGGGCCTAGGCCTCAGCTGAGGCCCTGGGTGGGTGGGAAGGTGCTGCAGGGGCTGTCTCCACACTGCAACGTCCCAGGAGGCAGAGCCTTCTGGCAGAGGGAAGAGGGGAGCAACGGGGTGGATGCCCAAGCCGTCTTTGCCCCAGCTGCCTCAGGGGAGCAGGGGAGAGCAAGAGGCCCACTGTGATCCTAGGTCGGCTCTGCCTCTTCCCACCCAGGCGGAGCTGCTGGGGCTGCCAGGGAGCTGCCTGACAGACTCTGGCTCAGCCGAGCTCTCTGAAGGGGCAGGGGGCAGGAACAGACGTGTGCATGGAGTTGGGCCTTGGCCTGGGAGTGTGGACCCCCGAGCTGGTCCCCAGGCTCGGGGCCATGGGCCCGGAGAGAGGACCACCCCAAAGCACTTTTCTCCCGGGTTTTCAGAGCAGTGTGCGCGATTTGCGGGAACAGCCGGCCGGCCAGAGTGCTTCCAAAACGGCCTTTGGAGGCAGGCGGGGGAGGTGTGCCAGAGGGAGAGGGCCGGTTCTGCTGGGGGGCCCCACAGGCCAGAGGCACAACCCAGCGAGGCCCCTGCCCTTGGCCAGCCTTGCCCAGGCCTTCCTGGCGTCCAGGGCTACTGCCCCACGAAGGGGCAGGCTGCAGGGAGTGTGTCCAGACATGCACGGGCAGCTACCCCAACTCAGCCCCCGCTAGGGCCTTTCCCCTGGGCCTAGGCCTCAGCTGAGGCCTACTGGGTGGGAAGGTGCTGGCAGGGGCTGTCTCCACACTGCAACGTCCCAGGAGGCAGAGCCTTCTGGCAGAGGGAAGAGGGGGAGCAACGGGGTGGATGCCCAAGCCGTCTTTGCCCCAGCTGCCTCAGGGGAGCAGGGAGAGCAAGAGGCCCACTGTGATCCTAGGTCGGCTCTGCCTCTTCCACCCAGGCGGAGCTGCTGGGGCTGCCAGGGAGCTGCCTGACAGACTCTGGCTCAGCCGAGCTCTCTGAAGGGGCAGGGGGCAGGAACAGACGTGTGCAGGGAGTTGGGCCTTGGCCTGGGAGTGTGGACCCCCGAGCTGGTCCCCAGGCTCGGGGCCATGGGCCCGGAGAGAGGACCACCCCAAAGCACTTTTCCCCGGGTTTCAGAGCAGTGTGCGCGATTTGCGGGAACAGCCGGCCAGAGTGCTTCCAAAACGGCCTTTGGAGGCAGGCGGGGAGGTGTGCCAGAGGGAGAGGGCCGGTTCTGCTGGGAGGCCCCACAGGCCAGAGGCACAACCCAGCGAGGCCCCTGCCCTTGGCCAGCCTTGCCCAGGCCTTCCTGGCGTCCAGGGCTACTGCCCCACGAAGGGGCAGGCTGCAGGGAGTGTGTCCAGACATGCACGGGCAGCTACCCCAACTCAGCCCCGCTAGGGCCTTTCCCCTGGGCCTAGGCCTCAGCTGAGGCCTACTGGGTGGGAAGGTGCTGGCAGGGGCTGTCTCCACACTGCAACGTCCCAGGAGGCAGAGCCTTCTGGCAGAGGAAGAGAGGGGAGCAACGGGGGTGGATGCCCAAGCCGTCTTTGCCCCAGCTGCCTCAGGGGAGCGGGGAGAGCAAGAGGCCCACTGTGATCCTAGGTCGGCTCTGCCTCTTCCCACCCAGGCGGAGCTGCTGGGGCTGCCAGGGAGCTGCCTGACAGACTCTGGCTCAGCCGAGCTCTCTGAAGGGGCAGGGGGCAGGAACAGACGTGTGCATGGAGTTGGGCCTTGGCCTGGGAGTGTGGACCCCCGAGCTGGTCCCCAGGCTCGGGGCCATGGGCCCGGAGAGAGGACCACCCCAAAGCACTTTTCTTTTCTCCCGGGTTTCAGAGCAGTGTGCGCGATTTGCGGGAACAGCCGGCCAGAGTGCTTCCAAAACGGCCTTTGGAGGCAGGCGGGGAGGTGTGCCAGAGGGAGAGGGCCGGTTCTGCTGGGAGGCCCCACAGGCCAGAGGCACAACCCAGCGAGGCCCCTGCCCTTGGCCAGCCTTGCCCAGGCCTTCCTGGCGTCCAGGGCTACTGCCCCACGAAGGGGCAGGCTGCAGGGAGTGTGTCCAGACATGCACGGGCAGCTACCCAACTCAGCCCCGCTAGGGCCTTTCCCCTGGGCCTAGGCCTCAGCTGAGGCCTACTGGGTGGGAAGGTGCTGGCAGGGGCTGTCTCCACACTGCAAACGTCCCAGGAGGCAGAGCCTTCTGGCAGAGGGAAGAGGGGAGCAACGGGGTGGATGCCCAAGCCGTCTTTGCCCCAGCTGCCTCAGGGGAGCAGGGAGAGCAAGAGGCCCACTGTGATAGGTCGGCTCTGCCTCTTCCCACCCAGGCGGAGCTGCTGGGGCTGCCAGGGAGCTGCCTGACAGACTCTGGCTCAGCCGAGCTCTCTGAAGGGGCAGGGGGGGCAGGAACAGACGTGTGCATGGAGTTGGGCCTTGGCCTGGGAGTGTGGACCCCCGAGCTGGTCCCCAGGCTCGGGGCCATGGGCCCGGAGAGAGGACCACCCCAAAGCTTTTTTCTCCCGGGTTTCAGAGCAGTGTGCGCGATTTGCGGGAACAGCCGGCCAGAGTGCTTCCAAAACGGCCTTTGGAGGCAGGCGGGGAGGTGTGCCAGAGGGAGAGGGCCGGTTCTGCTGGGAGGCCCCACAGGCCAGAGGCACAACCCAGCGAGGCCCCTGCCCTTGGCCAGCCTTGCCCAGGCCTTCCTGGCGTCCAGGGCTACTGCCCCACGAAGGGGCAGGCTGCAGGGAGTGTGTCCAGACATGCACGGGCAGCTACCCCAACTCAGCCCCGCTAGGGCCTTTCCCCTGGGCCTAGGCCTCAGCTGAGGCCTACTGGGTGGGAAGGTGCTGGCAGGGGCTGTGTCTCCACACTGCAACGTCCCAGGAGGCAGAGCCTTCTGGCAGAGGGAAGAGGGGAGCAACGGGGTGGATGCCCAAGCCGTCTTTGCCCCAGCTGCCTCAGGGGAGCAGGGAGAGCAAGAGGCCCACTGTGATCCTAGGTCGGCTCTGCCTCTTCCCACCCAGGCGGAGCTGCTGGGGCTGCCAGGGAGCTGCCTGACAGACTCTGGCTCAGCCGAGCTCTCTGAAGGGGCAGGGGGCAGGAACAGACGTGTGCATGGAGTTGGGCCTTGGCCTGGGAGTGTGGACCCCCGAGCTGGTCCCCAGGCTCGGGGCCATGGGCCCGGAGAGAGGACCACCCCAAAGCACTTTTCTCCCGGGTTTCAGAGCAGTGTGCGCGATTTGCGGGAACAGCCGGCCAGAGTGCTTCCAAAACGGCCTTTGGAGGCAGGCGGGGAGGTGTGCCAGAGGGAGAGGGCCGGTTCTGCTGGAGGCCCCACAGGCCAGAGGCACAACCCAGCGAGGCCCCTGCCCTTGGCCAGCCTTGCCCAGGCCTTCCTGGCGTCCAGGGCTACTGCCCCACGAAGGGGCAGGCTGCAGGGAGTGTGTCCAGACATGCACGGGCAGCTACCCCAACTCAGCCCCGCTAGGGCCTTTCCCCTGGGCCTAGGCCTCAGCTGAGGCCTACTGGGTGGGAAGGTGCTGGCAGGGGCTGTCTCCACACTGCAACGTCCCAGGAGGCAGAGCCTTCTGGCAGAGGGAAGAGGGGAGCAACGGGGTGGATGCCCAAGCCGTCTTTGCCCCAGCTGCCTCAGGGGAGCAGGGAGAGCAAGAGGCCCACTGTGATCCTAGGTCGGCTCTGCCTCTTCCCACCCAGGCGGAGCTGCTGGGGCTGCCAGGGAGCTGCCTGACAGACTCTGGCTCAGCCGAGCTCTCTGAAGGGGCAGGGGGCAGGAACAGACGTGTGCATGGAGTTGGGCCTTGGCCTGGGAGTGTGGACCCCCGAGCTGGTCCCCAGGCTCGGGGCCATGGGCCCGGAGAGAGGACCACCCCAAAGCACTTTTCTCCCGGGTTTCAGAGCAGTGTGCGCGATTTGCGGGAACAGCCGGCCAGAGTGCTTCCAAAACGGCCTTTGGAGGCAGGCGGGGAGGTGTGCCAGAGGGAGAGGGCCGGTTCTGCTGGGAGGCCCCACAGGCCAGAGGCACAACCAGCGAGGCCCCTGCCCTTGGCCAGCCTTGCCCAGGCCTTCCTGGCGTCCAGGGCTACTGCCCCACGAAGGGGCAGGCTGCAGGGAGTGTGTCCAGACATGCACGGGCAGCTACCCCAACTCAGCCCCGCTAGGGCCTTTCCCCTGGGCCTAGGCCTCAGCTGAGGCCTACTGGGTGGGAAGGTGCTGGCAGGGGCTGTCTCCACACTGCAACGTCCCAGGAGGCAGAGCCTTCTGGCAGAGGGAAGAGGGGAGCAACGGGGTAAGAAAACCCCTGTGATCCCAGGTGGCTTGCTCTTCCCACCACCCCCCCCCCCCCCCCCCCCCCCCCCCCCCCCCCCCCCCCCCCCCCCCCCCACCCCCCCCCCCCCCCCCCCCCCCCCCCCCCCCCCCCCCCCCCCCCCCCCCCCCCCCCCCCCCCCCCCCCCCCCCCCCCCACCCCCCCCCCCCCCCCCCCCCCCCCCCCCCCCCCCCCCCCCCCCCCCCCCCCCCCCCCCCCCCCCCCCCCCCCCCCCCCCCCCCCCCCCCCCCCCCCCCCCCCCCCCCCCCCCCCCCCCCCCCCCCCCCCCCCCCCCCCCCCCCCCCCCCCCCCCCCCCCCCCCCCCCCCCCCCCCCCCCCCCCCCCCCCCCCCCCCCCCCCCCCCCCCCCCCCCCCCCCCCCCCCCCCCCCCCCCCCCCCCCCCCCCCCCCCCCCCCCCCCCCCCCCCCCCCCCCCCCCCCCCCCCCCCCCCCCCCCCCCCCCCCCCCCCCCCCCCCCCCCCCCCCCCCCCCCCCCCCCCCCCCCCCCCCCCCCCCCCCCCCCCCCCCCCCCCCCCCCCCCCCCCCCCCCCCCCCCCCCCCCCCCCCCCCCCCCCCCCCCCCCCCCCCCCCCCCCCCCCCCCCCCCCCCCCCCCCCCCCCCCCCCCCCCAACCCCCCCCCCCCCCCCCCCCCCCCCCCCCCACCCCCCCCCCCCCCCCCCCCCCCCCCCCCCCCCCCCCCCCCCCCCCCCCCCCCCCCCCCCCTCCCCACCCCTCCCCCCCCCTTCCCCCATAGCAAAGCCCCCCCCTCCCCCCCCCCCACCCCCCCCCCCCCCCACCACCCCCCCCCACCCCCACCCACCCCCCCACACCCCCCCCCCCCCAACCCCCCCCCCCCCCCCCCCCCCCCCCCCCCCCCCCCCCCCCCCCCCCCCCCCCCCCCCCCCCCCCCCCCCCCCCCCCCCCCCCACCCCCCCCCCCCCCCCCCCCCCCCCCCCCCCCCCCCCCCCCCCCCCCCCCCCACCCCTCCCCCCCCCCCCCAGGGAGCTGCCTGACAGACTCTGGCTCAGCCGAGCTCTCTGAAGGGGCAGGGGGCAGGAACAGACGTGTGCATGGAGTTGGGCCTTGGCCTGGGAGTGTGGACCCCCGAGCTGGTCCCCAGGCTCGGGGCCATGGGCCCGAGAGAGGACCACCCCAAAGCACTTTTTCTCCCGGGTTTCAGAGCAGTGTGCGCGATTTGCGGGAACAGCCGGCCAGAGTGCTTCCAAAACGGCCTTTGGAGGCAGGCGGGGAGGTGTGAGAGAGGGAGAGGGCCGGTTCTGCTGGGAGGCCCCACAGGCCAGAGGCACAACCCAGCGAGGCCCCTGCCCTTGGCCAGCCTTGCCCAGGCCTTCCTGGCGTCCAGGGCTACTGCCCCACGAAGGGGCAGGCTGCAGGGAGTGTGTCCAGACATGCACGGGCAGCTACCCCAACTCAGCCCCGCTAGGGCCTTTCCCCCTGGGCCTAGGCCTCAGCTGAGGCCTACTGGGTGGGAAGGTGCTGGCAGGGGCTGTCTCCACACTGCAACGTCCCAGGAGGCAGAGCCTTCTGGCAGAGGGAAGAGGGGAGCAACGGGGTGGATGCCCAAGCCGTCTTTGCCCCAGCTGCCTCAGGGGAGCAGGGAGAGCAAGAGGCCCACTGTGATCCTAGGTCGGCTCTGCCTCTTCCCACCCAGGCGGAGCTGCTGGGGCTGCCAGGGAGCTGCCTGACAGACTCTGGCTCAGCCGAGCTCTCTGAAGGGGCAGGGGGGCAGGAACAGACGTGTGCATGGAGTTGGGCCTTGGCCTGGGAGTGTGGACCCCCGAGCTGGTCCCCAGGCTCGGGGCCATGGGCCCGGAGAGAGGACCACCCCAAAGCACTTTTCTCCCGGGTTTCAGAGCAGTGTGCGCGATTTGCGGGAACAGCCGGCCAGAGTGCTTCCAAAACGGCCTTTGGAGGCAGGCGGGGAGGTGTGCCAGAGGGAGAGGGCCGGTTCTGCTGGGAGGCCCCACAGGCCAGAGGCACAACCCAGCGAGGCCCCTGCCCTTGGCCAGCCTTGCCCAGGCCTTCCTGGCGTCCAGGGCTACTGCCCCACGAAGGGGCAGGCTGCAGGGAGTGTGTCCAGACATGCACGGGCAGCTACCCCAACTCAGCCCCGCTAGGGCCTTTCCCCTGGGCCTAGGCCTCAGCTGAGGCCTACTGGGTGGGAAGGTGCTGGCAGGGGCTGTCTCCACACTGCAACGTCCCAGGAGGCAGAGCCTTCTGGCAGAGGGAAGAGGGGAGCAACGGGGTGGATGCCCAAGCCGTCTTTGCCCCAGCTGCCTCAGGGGAGCAGGGAGAGCAAGAGGCCCACTGTGATCCTAGGTCGGCTCTGCCTCTTCCCACCCAGGCGGAGCTGCTGGGGCTGCCAGGGAGCTGCCTGACAGACTCTGGCTCAGCCGAGCTCTCTGAAGGGGCAGGGGGCAGGAACAGACGTGTGCATGGAGTTGGGCCTTGGCCTGGGAGTGTGGACCCCCGAGCTGGTCCCCAGGCTCGGGGCCATGGGCCCGGAGAGAGGACCACCCCAAAGCACTTTTTCCGGGTTTCAGAGCAGTGTGCGCGATTTGCGGGAACAGCCGGCCAGAGTGCTTCCAAAACGGCCTTTGGAGGCAGGCGGGGAGGTGTGCCAGAGGGAGAGGGCCGGTTCTGCTGGGAGGCCCCACAGGCCAGAGGCACAACCCAGCGAGGCCCCTGCCCTTGGCCAGCCTTGCCCAGGCCTTCCTGGCGTCCAGGGCTACTGCCCCACGAAGGGGCAGGCTGCAGGGAGTGTGTCCAGACATGCACGGGCAGCTACCCCAACTCAGCCCCGCTAGGGCCTTTCCCCTGGGCCTAGGCCTCAGCTGAGGCCTACTGGGTGGGAAGGTGCTGGCAGGGGCTGTCTCCACACTGCAACGTCCCAGGAGGCAGAGCCTTCTGGCAGAGGGAAGAGGGGAGCAACGGGGTGGATGCCCAAGCCGTCTTTGCCCCAGCTGCCTCAGGGGAGCAGGGAGAGCAAGAGGCCCACTGTGATCCTAGGTCGGCTCTGCCTCTTCCCACCCAGGCGGAGCTGCTGGGGCTGCTCGGGAGCTGCCTGACAGACTCTGGCTCAGCCGAGCTCTCTGAAGGGGCAGGGGGCAGGAACAGACGTGTGCATGGAGTTGGGCCTTGGCCTGGGAGTGTGGACCCCCGAGCTGGTCCCCAGGCTCGGGGCCATGGGCCCGGAGAGAGGACCACCCCAAAGCACTTTTCTCCCGGGTTTCAGAGCAGTGTGCGCGATTTGCGGGAACAGCCGGCCAGAGTGCTTCCAAAACGGCCTTTGGAGGCAGGCGGGGAGGTGTGCCAGAGGGAGAGGGCCGGTTCTGCTGGGAGGCCCCACAGGCCAGAGGCACAACCCCAGCGAGGCCCCTGCCCTTGGCCAGCCTTGCCCAGGCCTTCCTGGCGTCCAGGGCTACTGCCCCACGAAGGGGCAGGCTGCAGGGAGTGTGTCCAGACATGCACGGGCAGCTACCCCAACTCAGCCCCGCTAGGGCCTTTCCCCTGGGCCTAGGCCTCAGCTGAGGCCTACTGGGTGGGAAGGTGCTGGCAGGGGGTGTCTCCACACTGCAACGTCCCAGGAGGCAGAGCCTTCTGGCAGAGGGAAGAGGGGAGCAACGGGGTGGATGCCCAAGCCGTCTTTGCCCCAGCTGCCTCAGGGGAGCAGGGAGAGCAAGAGGCCCACTGTGATCCTAGGTCGGCTCTGCCTCTTCCCACCCAGGCGGAGCTGCTGGGGCTGCCAGGGAGCTGCCTGACAGACTCTGGCTCAGCCGAGCTCTCTGAAGGGGCAGGGGGCAGGAACAGACGTGTGCATGGAGTTGGGCCTTGGCCTGGGAGTGTGGACCCCCGAGCTGGTCCCCAGGCTCGGGGCCATGGGCCCGGAGAGAGGACCACCCCAAAGCACTTTTCTCCCGGGTTTCAGAGCAGTGTGCGCGATTTGCGGGAACAGCCGGCCAGAGTGCTTCCAAAACGGCCTTTGGAGGCAGGCGGGGAGGTGTGCCAGAGGGAGAGGGCCGGTTCTGCTGGGAGGCCCCACAGGCCAGAGGCACAACCCAGCGAGGCCCCTGCCCTTGGCCAGCCTTGCCCAGGCCTTCCTGGCGTCCAGGGCTACTGCCCCACGAAGGGGCAGGCTGCAGGGAGTGTGTCCAGACATGCACGGGCAGCTACCCCAACTCAGCCCCGCTAGGGCCTTTCCCCTGGGCCTAGGCCTCAGCTGAGGCCTACTGGGTGGGAAGGTGCTGGCAGGGGCTGTCTCCACACTGCAACGTCCCAGGAGGCAGAGCCTTCTGGCAGAGGGAAGAGGGGAGCAACGGGGTGGATGCCCAAGCCGTCTTTGCCCCAGCTGCCTCAGGGGAGCAGGGAGAGCAAGAGGCCCACTGTGATCCTAGGTCGGCTCTGCCTCTTCCCACCCAGGCGGAGCTGCTGGGGCTGCCAGGGAGCTGCCTGACAGACTCTGGCTCAGCCGAGCTCTCTGAAGGGGCAGGGGGCAGGAACAGACGTGTGCATGGAGTTGGGCCTTGGCCTGGGAGTGTGGACCCCCGAGCTGGTCCCCAGGCTCGGGGCCATGGGCCCGGAGAGAGGACCACCCCAAAGCACTTTTCTCCCGGGTTTCAGAGCAGTGTGCGCGATTTGCGGGGGAACAGCCGGCCAGAGTGCTTCCAAAACGGCCTTTGGAGGCAGGGGGGGGGAGGTGTGCCAGAGGGAGAGGGCCGGTTCTGCTGGGAGGCCCCACAGGCCAGAGGCACAACCCAGCGAGGCCCCTGCCCTTGGCCAGCCTTGCCCAGGCCTTCCTGGCGTCCAGGGCTACTGCCCCACGAAGGGGCAGGCTGCAGGGAGTGTGTCCAGACATGCACGGGCAGCAGCTACCCCAACTCAGCCCCGCTAGGGCCTTTCCCCTGGGCCTAGGCCTCTCAGCTGAGGCCTACTGGGTGGGAAGGTGCTGGCAGGGGCTGTCTCCACACTGCAACGTCCCAGGAGGCAGAGCCTTCTGGCAGAGGGAAGAGGGGAGCAACGGGGTGGATGCCCAAGCCGTCTTTGCCCCAGCTGCCTCAGGGGAGCAGGGAGAGCAAGAGGCCCACTGTGATCCTAGGTCGGCTCTGCCTCTTCCCACCCAGGCGGAGCTGCTGGGGCTGCCAGGGAGCTGCCTGACAGACTCTGGCTCAGCCGAGCTCTCTGAAGGGGCAGGGGGCAGGAACAGACGTGTGTGCATGGAGTTGGGCCTTGGCCTGGGAGTGTGGACCCCCGAGCTGGTCCCCAGGCTCGGGGCCATGGGCCCGGAGAGAGGACCACCCCAAAGCACTTTTCTCCCGGGTTTCAGAGCAGTGTGCGCGATTTGCGGGAACAGCCGGCCAGAGTGCTTCCAAAACGGCCTTTGGAGGCAGGCGGGGAGGTGTGCCAGAGGGGAGAGGGCCGGTTCTGCTGGGAGGCCCCACAGGCCAGAGGCACAACCCAGCGAGGCCCCTGCCCTTGGCCAGCCTTGCCCAGGCCTTCCTGGCGTCCAGGGCTACTGCCCCACGAAGGGGCAGGCTGCAGGGAGTGTGTCCAGACATGCACGGGCAGCAGCTACCCCAACTCAGCCCCGCTAGGGCCTTTCCCCTGGGCCTAGGCCTCAGCTGAGGCCTACTGGGTGGGAAGGTGCTGGCAGGGGCTGTCTCCACACTGCAACGTCCCAGGAGGCAGAGCCTTCTGGCAGAGGGAAGAGGGGAGCAACGGGGTGGATGCCCAAGCCGTCTTTGCCCCAGCTGCCTCAGGGGAGCAGGGAGAGCAAGAGGCCCACTGTGATCCTAGGTCGGCTCTGCCTCTTCCCACCCAGGCGGAGCTGCTGGGGCTGCCAGGGAGCTGCCTGACAGACTCTGGCTCAGCCGAGCTCTCTGAAGGGGCAGGGGGCAGGAACAGACGTGTGCATGGAGTTGGGCCTTGGCCTGGGAGTGTGGACCCCCGAGCTGGTCCCCAGGCTCGGGGCCATGGGCCCGGAGAGAGGACCACCCCAAAGCACTTTTCTCCCGGGTTTCAGAGCAGTGTGCGCGATTTGCGGGAACAGCCGGCCAGAGTGCTTCCAAAACGGCCTTTGGAGGCAGGCGGGGAGGTGTGCCAGAGGGAGAGGGCCGGTTCTGCTGGGAGGCCCCACAGGCCAGAGGCACAACCCAGCGAGGCCCCTGCCCTTGGCCAGCCTTGCCCAGGCCTTCCTGGCGTCCAGGGCTACTGCCCCACGAAGGGGCAGGCTGCAGGGAGTGTGTCCAGACATGCACGGGCAGCTACCCCAACTCAGCCCCGCTAGGGCCTTTCCCCTGGGCCTAGGCCTCAGCTGAGGCCTACTGGGTGGGAAGGTGCTGGCAGGGGCTGTCTCCACACTGCAACGTCCCAGGAGGCAGAGCCTTCTGGCAGAGGGAAGAGGGGAGCAACGGGGTGGATGCCCAAGCCGTCTTTGCCCCAGCTGCCTCAGGGGAGCAGGGAGAGCAAGAGGCCCACTGTGATCCTAGGTCGGCTCTGCCTCTTCCCACCCAGGCGGAGCTGCTGGGGCTGCCAGGGAGCTGCCTGACAGACTCTGGCTCAGCCGAGCTCTCTGAAGGGGCAGGGGGCAGGAACAGACGTGTGCATGGAGTTGGGCCTTGGCCTGGGAGTGTGGACCCCCGAGCTGGTCCCCAGGCTCGGGGCCATGGGCCCGGAGAGAGGACCACCCCAAAGCACTTTTCTCCCGGGTTTCAGAGCAGTGTGCGCGATTTGCGGGAACAGCCGGCCAGAGTGCTTCCAAAACGGCCTTTGGAGGCAGGCGGGGAGGTGTGCCAGAGGGAGAGGGCCGGTTCTGCTGGGAGGCCCCACAGGCCAGAGGCACAACCCAGCGAGGCCCCTGCCCTTGGCCAGCCTTGCCCAGGCCTTCCAGCCTTCTGGCAGAGGGAAGAGGGGAGCAACGGGGTGGATGCCCAAGCCGTCTTTGCCCCAGCTGCCTCAGGGGAGCAGGGAGAGCAAGAGGCCCACTGTGATCCTAGGTCGGCTCTGCCTCTTCCCACCCAGGCGGAGCTGCTGGGGCTGCCAGGGAGCTGCCTGACAGACTCTGGCTCAGCCGAGCTCTCTGAAGGGGCAGGGGGCAGGAACAGACGTGTGCATGGAGTTGGGCCTTGGCCTGGGAGTGTGGACCCCCGAGCTGGTCCCCAGGCTCGGGGCCATGGGCCCGGAGAGAGGACCACCCCAAAGCACTTTTCTCCCGGGTTTCAGAGCAGTGTGTGCGCGATTTGCGGGAACAGCCGGCCAGAGTGCTTCCAAAAACGGCCTTTGGAGGCAGGCGGGGAGGTGTGCCAGAGGGAGAGGGCCGGTTCTGCTGGGAGGCCCCACAGGCCAGAGGCACAACCCAGCGAGGCCCCTGCCCTTGGCCAGCCTTGCCCAGGCCTTCCTGGCGTCCAGGGCTACTGCCCCACGAAGGGGCAGGCTGCAGGGAGTGTGTCCAGACATGCACGGGCAGCTACCCCAACTCAGCCCCGCTAGGGGCCTTTCCCCTGGGCCTAGGCCTCAGCTGAGGCCTACTGGGGTGGGAAGGTGCTGGCAGGGGCTGTCTCCACACTGCAACGTCCCAGGAGGCAGAGCCTTCTGGCAGAGGGAAGAGGGGAGCAACGGGGTGGATGCCCAAGCCGTCTTTGCCCCAGCTGCCTCAGGGGAGCAGGGAGAGCAAGAGGCCCACTGTGATCCTAGGTCGGCTCTGCCTCTTCCCACCCAGGCGGAGCTGCTGGGGCTGCCAGGGAGCTGCCTGACAGACTCTGGCTCAGCCGAGCTCTCTGAAGGGGCAGGGGGCAGGAACAGACGTGTGCATGGAGTTGGGCCTTGGCCTGGGAGTGTGGACCCCCGAGCTGGTCCCCAGGCTCGGGGCCATGGGCCCGGAGAGAGGACCACCCCAAAGCACTTTTCTCCCGGGTTTCAGAGCAGTGTGCGCGATTTGCGGGAACAGCCGGCCAGAGTGCTTCCAAAACGGCCTTTGGAGGCAGGCGGGGAGGTGTGTGCCAGAGGGAGAGGGCCGGTTCTGCTGGGAGGCCCCACAGGCCAGAGGCACAACCCAGCGAGGCCCCTGCCCTTGGCCAGCCTTGCCCAGGCCTTCCTGGCGTCCAGGGCTACTGCCCCACGAAGGGGCAGGCTGCAGGGAGTGTGTCCAGACATGCACGGGCAGCTACCCCAACTCAGCCCCGCTAGGGCCTTTCCCCTGGGCCTAGGCCTCAGCTGAGGCCTACTGGGTGGGAAGGTGCTGGCAGGGGCTGTCTCCACACTGCAACGTCCCAGGAGGCAGAGCCTTCTGGCAGAGGGAAGAGGGGAGCAACGGGGTGGATGCCCAAGCCGTCTTTGCCCCAGCTGCCTCAGGGGAGCAGGGAGAGCAAGAGGCCCACTGTGATCCTAGGTCGGCTCTGCCTCTTCCCACCCAGGCGGAGCTGCTGGGGCTGCCAGGGAGCTGCCTGACAGACTCTGGCTCAGCCGAGCTCTCTAAGGGGGCAGGGGGCAGGAACAGACGTGTGCATGGAGTTGGGCCTTGGCCTGGGAGTGTGGACCCCCGAGCTGGTCCCCAGGCTCGGGGCCATGGGCCCGGAGAGAGGACCACCCCAAAGCACTTTTCTCCCGGGTTTCAGAGCAGTGTGCGCGATTTGCGGGAACAGCCGGCCAGAGTGCTTCCAAAACGGCCTTTGGAGGCAGGCGGGGAGGTGTGCCAGAGGGAGAGGGCCGGTTCTGCTGGGAGGCCCCACAGGCCAGAGGCACAACCCAGCGAGGCCCCTGCCCTTGGCCAGCCTTGCCCAGGCCTTCCTGGCGTCCAGGGCTACTGCCCCACGAAGGGGCAGGCTGCAGGGAGTGTGTCCAGACATGCACGGGCAGCTACCCCAACTCAGCCCCGCTAGGGCCTTTCCCCTGGGCCTAGGCCTCAGCTGAGGCCTACTGGGTGGGAAGGTGCTGGCAGGGGCTGTCTCCACACTGCAACGTCCCAGGAGGCAGAGCCTTCTGGCAGAGGGAAGAGGGGAGCAACGGGGTGGATGCCCAAGCCGTCTTTGCCCCAGCTGCCTCAGGGGAGCAGGGAGAGCAAGAGGCCCACTGTGATCCTAGGTCGGCTCTGCCTCTTCCCACCCAGGCGGAGCTGCTGGGGCTGCCAGGGAGCTGCCTGACAGACTCTGGCTCAGCCGAGCTCTCTGAAGGGGCAGGGGGCAGGAACAGACGTGTGCATGGAGTTGGGCCTTGGCCTGGGAGTGTGGACCCCCGAGCTGGTCCCCAGGCTCGGGGCCATGGGCCCGGAGAGAGGACCACCCCAAAGCACTTTTCTCCCGGGTTTCAGAGCAGTGTGCGCGATTTGCGGGAACAGCCGGCCAGAGTGCTTCCAAAACGGCCTTTGGAGGCAGGCGGGGAGGTGTGCCAGAGGGAGAGGGCCGGTTCTGCTGGGAGGCCCCACAGGCCAGAGGCACAACCCAGCGAGGCCCCTGCCCTTGGCCAGCCTTGCCCAGGCCTTCCTGGCGTCCAGGGCTACTGCCCCACGAAGGGGCAGGCTGCAGGGAGTGTGTCCAGACATGCACGGGCAGCTACCCCAACTCAGCCCCGCTAGGGCCTTTCCCCTGGGCCTAGGCCTCAGCTGAGGCCTACTGGGTGGGAAGGTGCTGGCAGGGGCTGTCTCCACACTGCAACGTCCCAGGAGGCAGAGCCTTCTGGCAGAGGGAAGAGGGGAGCAACGGGGTGGATGCCCAAGCCGTCTTTGCCCCAGCTGCCTCAGGGGAGCAGGGAGAGCAAGAGGCCCACTGTGATCCTAGGTCGGCTCTGCCTCTTCCCACCCAGGCGGAGCTGCTGGGGCTGCCAGGGAGCTGCCTGACAGACTCTGGCTCAGCCGAGCTCTCTGAAGGGGCAGGGGGCAGGAACAGACGTGTGCATGGAGTTGGGCCTTGGCCTGGGAGTGTGGACCCCCGAGCTGGTCCCCAGGCTCGGGGCCATGGGCCCGGAGAGAGGACCACCCCAAAGCACTTTTCTCCCGGGTTTCAGAGCAGTGTGCGCGATTTGCGGGAACAGCCGGCCAGAGTGCTTCCAAAACGGCCTTTGGAGGCAGGCGGGGAGGTGTGCCAGAGGGAGAGGGCCGGTTCTGCTGGGAGGCCCCACAGGCCAGAGGCACAACCCAGCGAGGCCCCTGCCCTTGGCCAGCCTTGCCCAGGCCTTCCTGGCGTCCAGGGCTACTGCCCCACGAAGGGGCAGGCTGCAGGGAGTGTGTCCAGACATGCACGGGCAGCTACCCCAACTCAGCCCCGCTAGGGCCTTTCCCCTGGGCCTAGGCCTCAGCTGAGGCCTACTGGGTGGGAAGGTGCTGGCAGGGGCTGTCTCCACACTGCAACGTCCCAGGAGGCAGAGCCTTCTGGCAGAGGGAAGAGGGGAGCAACGGGGTGGATGCCCAAGCCGTCTTTGCCCCAGCTGCCTCAGGGGAGCAGGGAGAGCAAGAGGCCCACTGTGATCCTAGGTCGGCTCTGCCTCTTCCCACCCAGGCGGAGCTGCTGGGGCTGCCAGGGAGCTGCCTGACAGACTCTGGCTCAGCCGAGCTCTCTGAAGGGGCAGGGGGCAGGAACAGACGTGTGCATGGAGTTGGGCCTTGGCCTGGGAGTGTGGACCCCCGAGCTGGTCCCCAGGCTCGGGGCCATGGGCCCGGAGAGAGGACCACCCCAAAGCACTTTTCTCCCGGGTTTCAGAGCAGTGTGCGCGATTTGCGGGAACAGCCGGCCAGAGTGCTTCCAAAACGGCCTTTGGAGGCAGGCGGGGAGGTGTGCCAGAGGGAGAGGGCCGGTTCTGCTGGGAGGCCCCACAGGCCAGAGGCACAACCCAGCGAGGCCCCTGCCCTTGGCCAGCCTTGCCCAGGCCTTCCTGGCGTCCAGGGCTACTGCCCCACGAAGGGGCAGGCTGCAGGGAGTGTGTCCAGACATGCACGGGCAGCTACCCCAACTCAGCCCCGCTAGGGCCTTTCCCCTGGGCCTAGGCCTCAGCTGAGGCCTACTGGGTGGGAAGGTGCTGGCAGGGGCTGTCTCCACACTGCAACGTCCCAGGAGGCAGAGCCTTCTGGCAGAGGGAAGAGGGGAGCAACGGGGTGGATGCCCAAGCCGTCTTTGCCCCAGCTGCCTCAGGGGAGCAGGGAGAGCAAGAGGCCCACTGTGATCCTAGGTCGGCTCTGCCTCTTCCCACCCAGGCGGAGCTGCTGGGGCTGCCAGGGAGCTGCCTGACAGACTCTGGCTCAGCCGAGCTCTCTGAAGGGGCAGGGGGCAGGAACAGACGTGTGCATGGAGTTGGGCCTTGGCCTGGGAGTGTGGACCCCCGAGCTGGTCCCCAGGCTCGGGGCCATGGGCCCGGAGAGAGGACCACCCCAAAGCACTTTTCTCCCGGGTTTCAGAGCAGTGTGCGCGATTTGCGGGAACAGCCGGCCAGAGTGCTTCCAAAACGGCCTTTGGAGGCAGGCGGGGAGGTGTGCCAGAGGGAGAGGGCCGGTTCTGCTGGGAGGCCCCACAGGCCAGAGGCACAACCCAGCGAGGCCCCTGCCCTTGGCCAGCCTTGCCCAGGCCTTCCTGGCGTCCAGGGCTACTGCCCCACGAAGGGGGCAGGCTGCAGGGAGTGTGTCCAGACATGCACGGGCAGCTACCCCAACTCAGCCCCGCTAGGGCCTTTCCCCTGGGCCTAGGCCTCAGCTGAGGCCTACTGGGTGGGAAGGTGCTGGCAGGGGCTGTCTCCACACTGCAACGTCCCAGGAGGCAGAGCCTTCTGGCAGAGGGAAGAGGGGAGCAACGGGGTGGATGCCCAAGCCGTCTTTGCCCCAGCTGCCTCAGGGGAGCAGGGAGAGCAAGAGGCCCACTGTGATCCTAGGTCGGCTCTGCCTCTTCCCACCCAGGCGGAGCTGCTGGGGCTGCCGGGAGCTGCCTGACAGACTCTGGCTCAGCCGAGCTCTCTGAAGGGGCAGGGGGCAGGAACAGACGTGTGCATGGAGTTGGGCCTTGGCCTGGGAGTGTGGACCCCCGAGCTGGTCCCCAGGCTCGGGGCCATGGGCCCGTAGAGAGGACCACCCCAAAGCACTTTTCTCCGGGTTTCAGAGCAGTGTGCGCGATTTGCGGGAACAGCCGGCCAGAGTGCTTCCAAAACGGCCTTTGGAGGCAGGCGGGGAGGTGTGCCAGAGGGAGAGGGCCGGTTCTGCTGGGAGGCCCCACAGGCCAGAGGCACAACCCAGCGAGGCCCCTGCCCTTGGCCAGCCTTGCCCAGGCCTTCCTGGCGTCCAGGGCTACTGCCCCACGAAGGGGCAGGCTGCAGGGAGTGTGTCCAGACATGCACGGGCAGCTACCCCAACTCAGCCCCGCTAGGGCCTTTCCCCTGGGCCTAGGCCTCAGCTGAGGCCTACTGGGTGGGAAGGTGCTGGCAGGGGCTGTCTCCACACTGCAACGTCCCAGGAGGCAGAGCCTTCTGGCAGAGGAAGAGGGGAGCAACGGGGGGATGCCCAAGCCGTCTTTGCCCCAGCTGCCTCAGGGGAGCAGGGAGAGCAAGAGGCCCACTGTGATCCTAGGTCGGCTCTGCCTCTTCCCACCCAGGCGGAGCTGCTGG